>JANVAS020000102.1:0-583657 GCA_027563935.2 Costus lasius | reverse complement strand
TAGGGCTAGGAGAAGGCTAGGACTCAGTTCCATCAGAGCAGCCTTGGAGCTCAGTTCCATCAGAGCTCAGCCCAGAGAGCGCAGAGGTTCCAGAGGAGTACTGATCTTGCTTGGGAGACGATCTTGACTATTTCCGCAGATTGAGTGTTGGCTGGCAATTTACACAGAGGGTGTGTAAATTGCGCCATCACGCTCTAGATTTTAAGGCAAAAAAAAAAGTTAGCACGAAATTAGGGCGTGACAACTGGTATCAGAGCGTTTCCAGCACAGATCAGCAGGAGTTTACTGGGATTTTCTGAGTTGGGACGAGTGAGTCAGGGATATCGACGTTAGTTTAGTTACTGTTTGGGGGTTGCGTACGTCGGAGCCTAGTGCCCGGGGCGTAATTCCTCAGTAACTTTGCTAATCGGTCAGTTCCGACCATTCTGAGACTATCCCCAGTAATTCCTTCAGTTCCACAGTTCACACCGAGATACAGAGATAGCGCCATTTACTAGGAGTATGGCGGCACAGGCACAGCTCGAGGAGAGGTTCTCGAGGCTGGAGGCAGCTGTAGCGAGGATACAGCAGTCTATAGGATTTGAGGATGATCAGTGGCATGGAGATCCACTTGATGAGCGTGTAGCAGCCATACACGGCATCATACATCATGTCCAGCAGGAGACCGAGGCCCAGATAGCAGACATGACTCATGCTTTTGAGAGTCAGATGGCGGAGATGTCCCAGGGGATGGAGAATCTCATGGTAGACCTGAACTTGGTGAAGATAGGTCTGGCGCACTTGTCAGCACACCCACCTACACCCACAGCGCCAGCACCAGTTCAGACTGCCAGGCGCCATGTTCCAGAGCCCACTACCTTTGCGGGGGCGCGGGTAGCTAAAGAAGTGGAGAACTTCTTGTTCGATATGGAACATTACTTCAGAGCAGCAGGTATCACTGCGGCGGAGCGTATTGAGGTTTGTGCGGCCTATCTGAGAGGCGATGCAATATTGTGGTGGAGGACACACATTGCCCCACGGACTGAGGGGGACGCTCCTGAGATCCCAGACTGGGATGCTCTTAAGGCTGAAATGAGGGCACATTTCAGACCTGCAGATACACTACACAGTGCGAGGATGGCACTGAGGTACTTGAAACACACTGGCCACATTAGAGACTATGTGAAGCAGTTTGGCATTCTACTGCTAGAAGTGCCAAACAAGAGCGAAGAAGAGAAATTCCATGATTTCATTGGTGGTTTGCAAGATTGGGCATACAGAGAGCTCCAGAGGAAGGGAGTTTCTACTTATAGAGAGGCAGTGGCAGCTGCAGATGCACTAGTAGATATGGGAGGATCCAGAACTACTGCATCAAAGACCACTTCATCACCACCTAGGAGGCCTACAGGGCAGGCTCAGACAAAGAAGTGGGTGCCTAACTGGAAGAAAGGAAAGGGCGTGGCACATCAGCCACAGGCTCAGTATAGAAAGCCACAGCCAGTGCAGCATAGACCCCAGCCACAACAGGGGAAAGCTTCTACTTCTGGCACAGCCACTACTAGCAGACAAAGGCCAGGATGTTATATCTGCAACGGTCCTCACATGATGAGAGACTGTCCTAGGAAGCAGGGGATCGCTTCCTTGGCTATGGGTGACATGTCAGAGGGCAAGAACGACCAAGGATGCACTGGGGCTTCAGTTAACCCCTTAGTTATTGCTAATATCAGTGCTAGGTCCAGTCCTCTCATGTATGTTGATGTGGTGATTAATGACATTCAGATAGCAACCATGGTTGACACAGGTGCCACCCATCTATTTGTGTCAGATAGGGTGAAGGAGAGATTGAGACTCAAAACTATGCCCTGTGCCAACAGTGTCAAGACTGTCAATACAGACCCGAAGAAAGCTACAGGGGTTTCCTATGATGTTCCTGTGAGGTTGGGAACCTGGTCTGGTAGGGTACATGCTATGGTAATAACCCTAGACGACTTTGATGTCATAGTGGGCATGGATTTGCTGCGGCGAGCTAAGGCAATTATGATGCCTCACTTGAATGGAGTGCAGATTACTGATGAGCGTGCACCTTGCTTTATCCATTGCCACACTGGGGCAAAGGTGGAGAAGAGCAGCAAAGGCAAGGAGGTCATGGCAGCCTCAGTCGTTGCTAGAGGTCTTCGACGTGGAGAGACCACATACTTAGCGCATGTTAGGTTAGTGGAGGATCTTCCTCAGATCAGTTCAGCATCCGAGCAGAGAGGACATAGTGGAGGCCTGATCACCCTTCCTAGTTCTAGCCGCGAGGGAGTTGATATGAGATTGGGGGCGGCGGAGATGTCTCTGGGGGAGCGCATTCAGCAGTTGCCTGCACCGATAGGGGAGTTATTGCAAGAGTTTAGAGATGTAGTGCCACCAGAGATGCCGAAGGTGTTACCACCTAGGTGAGATATCGATCATGCTATTGAGCTGATCCCAGGTGCTGTCCCACCAGCACAAGCACCATATAGGATGCCACCCGCAGAGCTAGCTGAGTTGAGGAAACAGCTAGATGAGCTTATAGAGTCTGGGTATATTCAACCGTCGAAGGCACCGTACGGAGCACCAGTTCTGTTCCAGAGGAAGAAAGATGGGTCTATGCGGATGTGTGTAGATTACAGAGCGCTTAACAAAGTAACTGTTAAGAATTCTTATCCTATTCCATTAATTCAAGACTTGATTGACCGGCTTGTGCATGCCAAGGTGTTCAGCAAGCTTGATTTGAGATCTGGATACTGGCAGGTGAGGATTGCCGAGGGGGATGAGCCCAAGACAACCTGCGTTACACGTTATGGGTCTTATGAATTTTTGGTCATGCCATTTGGGCTGACCAATGCTCCAGCCACTTTCTGTAACCTGATGAACAACATACTTCATCCGTTCTTGGATAAGTTTGTTGTTGTGTATTTGGATGATATAGTGATATATTCTGGCAGCTTAGAGGAGCACAGAGAGCATTTGAGGCAGGTTTTGAGGGTTCTGAGGGAGAACCAGCTATATCTGAAGTTAGAAAAATGCGATTTTGCCAAGTCAGAGGTTGAGTTTCTAGGCCATATCGTAGGCTCAGGTCAAGTCAGAATGGATGAAAGAAAGGTGGAGGCAATCAGGGATTGGCCGGCCCCTACATCTGTTAGCACCCTGAGGTCTTTCCTAGGGTTGGCTAACTTCTATAGAAGGTTCATCCAGGGCTACTCCAGGGTAGTAGCGCCACTGACAGATTTGTTGAGGAAAGATGTTTCCTGGTGCTGGGAGGGCAGGCACCAGATGGCATTTGATGATCTGAAGAATAGGGTGACTTCAGAACCCATTCTCAGACTTCCTGATTTCACATTACCGTTTGAGGTGCACACTGATGCGAGTGATAGAGCCTTGGGTGGGGTTCTTATTCAGGAAGGTAGGCCGATTGCCTACGAGAGCAGAAAACTGAAGAATGCCGAGGTTAATTATTCTGCTCATGAAAAGGAAATGTTAGCAGTTGTTCATTGTCTTAAGCTATTGAGAGTGTACTTGCTGGGGAGCAAGTTCACAGTGAAGACAGACAATGTAGCAAATACCTTCTTCCAGACCCAGAAGAAGCTATCTGCTAGACAGGCCAGATGGCAGGAGCAGCTGGCCGAGTTTGATTTTACTTGGGAGCACAAACCAGGGAGGATTCATCAGGTCCCTGATGCATTGAGTAGGATCGCGGAGGTCACTCACTATTGTGCTATGTCTTACTCAGAGAGTAAGATTGTGGGATTGATTAGAGATTCTGCCATGGGAGACCGTGCCTATGAGAAGCTTGTATCTCAGATTCGCATGGGAGTAGTGAGGAGATACTATCTTAGCGATGATGGGTTAATTATGGCACGAGGAGACAGATCCTATGTTCCATCTACTGGGAACATTAGATTTGGTCTGATGCGTGAGTACCATGATACGGTGTGGGTAGGACACCCGGGTGGTAGACGCATGTATGCACTTATTTCTAGAGCTTGGTACTGGCCGGGAATGAAGGAAGATATAGAGCACTATACGAAGACATGTCTTGTGTGCCAACAGGACAAGGTAGAAAGGAAGAAGGAAGCAGGGCTTCTACAGCCTCTACCTGTTCCTGAGAGACCTTTTGTCTCGTTATCCATGGACTTCATTACCCATTTTCCCAGAGTGGATGGGATAGGATCGGTATTCGTGGTGGTAGACCGATACTCAAAGTATGCTACTTTTGTTGCAGCACCTGAGGTGTGCACTGCTGAGACCACTTCTAGCTTGTTTATGACTCATGTGGTGAAGCACTTTGGCTTACCCAGAGAGATCATTAGTGACAGGGACCCGAGATTTACAGGAAAGTTTTGTTCCTCTTTATTTCAGAAGCTGGGTACAGACCTAAAGATGAGTACAGCATACCATCCACAGACAGATGGACAGACGGAGAGAATAAATGCCTTGTTAGAGGAGTATCTTAGGCATTATGTCTCTGCCACACAGAAAAATTGGATTAGGCTACTGGATACTGCACAGTTTGCCTATAATATTCAAAAGTCATCTGCTACTGGAAAAAGCCCTTTTGAGTTGGTGTTGGGGTGGCAACCACTGACACCTATGGACACATTGAATAGGGGCGCAGGGGGAAAATGCCAGGCAGCTATTGAGTATGTGCAAGACAGGACTGAGCTATGGGAGGAAGCTCAGGATTCTCTGAGGGAGGCTAGAGATAGGATGAAGCTCTATGCCGACAGAGACAGGAGGCATGTTGAGTTTGAGGTAGGAGAGTGGGTCCTTCTCAAACTCACACCTCAGATGTGGAGGAAGACTGAAGCCAGGACATATCATAGAGACCTTGTAAGGAGATATGAAGGTCCTTTCAAGATTATAAAGAGAGTTGGTCCAGTATCTTACAGGCTAGATCTACCAGCATGGCTACAGTTCTATCCTACTTTCCACACCAGTCTTCTGAAGAAATACCATGGAGATGACAGGCATCACGACCGGGGACAGGTGAGGAGACAACCTGCGAGGAGCAGAGTTGATTATGGAAAGAGACCCGTGAAGATTCTAGACCACAGGGTCTATGGTTCGGGTTCACCTCGAGGTCGACGTTCTGAGTTTCTTATTCAGTGGGCTGATGAGACTGAGGAGGATGCGACATGGGAGAAGACTGAGGATATAGCTCACTTCGAGGAGTTAGCTAGAGCGTACCAGGCGCACATGGACTCGAGGGCGAGTGCCATCTCAGGTGGGGGAGAGTTGTGACGCCCGGGGTACCTTGGGGTACTACCCCGCCTTTCCCATGGACTCATAGAGGTTATGAGTAGGGATTAAGGGGGTAAAATTGATGGAGCATACACATGCAAAAATGTTTGGGTCAATGTAGGGGGACTACATAGACCAAGGAGCATTATTTGAGCTTGTATAGAGGTGTACAAGCTTTGGAAAAAAATATGTCATGGGTGAGATTTGAACCCAAGACCTATGGAAGAGCCTAATCCTTAAGTTGCATGAGATGACCAACCCAAGCTTGGGTCATTAGCTGAAAGAAAGATGAGGCGTTTTCTACTTAAAGACTTCTTAATGCAAAAGGGTATTATTGACAAAAGACCAAGCAAAAGGGGATCTAGATTGGAAATCGATTGAAAGAGAGACATTCGGCTAAGTGAGAAACCGAAGCTTGAGGGGGCGATTTTGGAGAAGAGAGTTCATCTTCTTCCTTGGAGGGTGGCGGCTTGGAGGGAAGAGCTCACGCCACTCATCTTCCCCTTCATTCATCCTTGGTGGCGAGAGGTTGAGGGAGCTCATCTCCCACCATTGGCTGAGCTTGGCTTGAGGAGAGGAGGTTCGGCCACTTTGCTCCACCATTGCCGAGAGTGCTTGGAGCTTGGAGGAGACATTCGGTTCACTTGGGGCTGGCTTGAGGGAGGCTCACGCAACAGCCCCTCTTGCCCTAGCTTGGGGCGAAATTCCTATTGCCATTCGGTTTGGTTCCTTGGAGGAAGGAACCGGCTGTACTTGTGAGGAGGAGGAGCACCGGCAGCCATCATTTGGGTGGCGCCACCACTTGTTCTTCATCCATATTGGGAGTGACTACTTGCTGTCCACTAAGGGGCTGAGGGTGTCCCTTAGACCTTGGAGCTTTACAACCACCTAGAGGGGCGACTCTAGGGTGGTTCCTCAAGGGCTTGCTCTTGAGGAGTGCATTGGAGGAGTTCGGCCACATCTGGAGGGGTTGATCTTCATCCACATCTAGCATAGCGTGGGAGTGGTATACATTCCTTACATTGTCTTATTTACATTGCATTAGCATTGTAGAACTTGTCTATGAACCTTGTGCTATGTTGAGTAGTTGATAGGGTGTTTGCTTTTATCGTTCGGTGTGATTCTCGCTGTGTAGTTGTGGATACTTGTATTAGGGTTTGGGCATATGTCTAGTGCCCTTATTCTGTGAACTGCCAGCGTTGTGGATTGTCATTTGCAGGGCGCTTAGGTTTAAGGCTGTTAGTAAGTGTGCATATGGGGTTGAGAAGCAACATGTGCTTGCCACCCGCCACTTACTGACCTAGGTCTAGGGCTAGGAGAAGGCTAGGACTCAGTTCCATCAGAGCAGCCTTGGAGCTCAGTTCCATCAGAGCTCAGCCCAGAGAGCGCAGAGGTTCCAGAGGAGTACTGATCTTGCTTGGGAGACGATCTTGACTATTTCCGCAGATTGAGTGTTGGCTGGCAATTTACACAGAGGGTGTGTAAATTGCGCCATCACGCTCTAGATTTTAAGGCAAAAAAAAAAAGTTAGCACGAAATTAGGGCGTGACATAGCGCGTGTGCATCGAGCGTTGGCTGACGGGTTGCGCATTGTGTAGTCCGTGATACCAGGGTTACACATTGTGTAAGTCGTGCCATCACCCTCAATTTACACAGCGAAAAATTGGGGCGTGACACCCAGCTAAGGAGTAATGCTCAACCGATCCGAGGCAACAATCCGAAGGCAACAGTGCGAAGGCAACAATACGAAGGCAACACAAGCAATTGAAGGCACAAGCAGCTTTCACAAGACGGTGAGTAAAATGCACGGTGAAATGACTCAACCGCACACCCCACCGTTATATTATTAATAGAGGCAACAGTACATGACAATATTACAAGACACTAAATAGAAATTAAGTGGATACTAGACCTAGTGTGACGACCTGGGTGTGTGGGGTACACACCCAGACCCCTCTGCATACTCATAGAGGTTATGAGCAGGGAGAGACCCTCATCTTGGGGTGAGGCCTGATGTAGAAGGGGGCAAAAACACAAAGAAATATGTTAAGAGGTTGTATGGAACACTTAGCAGAAATTTAGCCTTGTACAGAAGTGTACAAGCACAGAAAAAAAAATGTGGCATGGGTGAGTCTCGAACCCATGACCTAGGAGAGTGCTAATGCTTATGTTGAAGGGGATGGCCAACCCGAGCTTGGGTCATTCGCTGATATGAAGCATTGACACATGCTCTTATACTCTTCATGGACTTCACTAATCTCAAAGCACAATCGAAGGGCTGAGAGAGTAAGTGAACCTTGGAGGCGTTTTGGATTAGGGGTTGCCCTAATCGTGAGCAACACATCCGAGAGTAGAGGAACTTGCGGCTGCTATCTTCTTGGGCGATTTGGAGGCGACAACCACCATCTCCGGCCAGCTCTTCCATCTTCTTCCTCTCCGGCGAGGTTGAGGGACCTTTGGGTGGCCAAAGGGTGCGGCATCAGCTGTGGTGTTGTGTCTTGGAGGAGATCCGCAAGGAGGAGAAGCAGCCCACTCTCGGCAGCTTGTGAGCAGCAGCTTCTCCACCACTTCCACCTCCATTCCGGCGAGCTTTGGAGGCTCCTTGAGCTTCAAGGAGTGCGGCATCTTGAGGGGTGCTGAGTCTTGGAGTGGAGCAGCAACAAGTGGGAGGAGAATCCCCACTTTCGGTTCACTTGGAGCAGCAGCCTACAGCAGCTTGTTCCGGCCATCTCCACCTTCATTTCCGGCCACCTTGAGGGTGCTTGAGCTGAGGGGAGGCGACCACCTGCTGGTGGGGCGACATTGGAGAGGAGGCAGCAGGTTGAGGGTGCTCTATCACCTTCAGCCACTAGGGGAAAGGAGCTCCCCTTCTCACGGCAGCTAAGGGGAAGGAGTCCCCTTTGCATTCAGCTTGATTGGAGCTCATGGACAGCAGCTTGGTGGAGCCTTCCGGCGGTCACAAAGGAGCTTTCCGGCGAGGTGCAAGTCAAGACATCTTGTACACACTGCTCCCAAAGGTCGGGCGACCTTTGGAGGTATAACTTTACCTGCTTACTAGATTTCTAGGTAGAGCTTGTAAATTGTGTAAGAACTGCTGTGTAGTTGTGTAAGTGTGAGGTTTTTGATCCCTCAGCCCACATTGGGTAGTGGAGGGGTTTTCCTCACTTTTATATATCATTGTGTACTCTGCCTGGCCAGCTGAGGCCTCGGTGTGATTAGGGGCGGGCGCACCTACTTCATAGGGCGTACCCTCCTTGCTGTGTAGTGGTCGATATACTGCTTAGGATCGGGGCATATGTCTAGTGCCCGACTATTGTATTGCCTGTGATTCGTGTGTGTGGAAATTGCACAGGGCGCTATACGTATTAAGGACGGTCTTTGAGAGGCATATTGGGTTGAGGAGCAACGTGTGCTGCCCACCCGCCGCTCATTGACGTAGGTCTAGGGCTAGGAGAAGATTAGGCCCAGACCGTCAGATATCAGCCCGGGAGCACAGTGATCCACAGAGCGCAGAGGCATTTGATCGGGGCACGAGACTTACCCATCCGGGGTCCAGTGTGTTTGAGTTGGGGCGCAGACGATCTTAGACTTCCGCATCGCGCACGTGCATAGAGCGCGTGTATTTGAGAGTTAGGCTGACGGTTTATGCAGTGTGTAACTTTGGACACTCGGGTTACACAGTGTGTAAGTCGTGCCATCACCCTCAATTTACACAGCGAAAAATTGGGGCGTGACAGTTTGGTATCAGAGCCCAGCGCACCAGCAACAACTCAACCTGACAAGCAGTGGTTGTGTGTGACACCGAGATATAGACGTGAGTCGTTGTGCTGTTTGGGAGTTGCGTACGTCGGTGCTTAGCGCCGGGGCGTAAATCCTCAGTTACACGACTTATCGATCAGTTTCGGGGTCCATTCAATCGTCAGCACAGTTCACCCATCACAGCACCAGATGGCAGAGACAGGTACTTCAGAGTTACCAGAGTTGCTTGATCTGGATGAGAGGTTCACCAGATTAGAGCTAGTTGTTGGGTTAGAAGAAGGGGAATGGCAGGGAGATCCTCTGGCTGAGCGGATGCAGACGCTCAGGGAGCTCCACAGGCATTATGAGATTACTAATAATGCCAGAGTCCATAGATTAGAGTCTACTGTAGAGACTATAACAGCGGAGATAGCTATGTTGAAGCTAGCCTTAGCCCAGGTAGCTTCAAACCCGCCTACACCCACAGCTGGGGTCGGGCCTTCACAGCCAGTAGCGAAGCGCCATATACCTGACCCGTCTACCTTTGGAGGAGCCAGGGTAGCAAAGGAGCTAGAAAACTTTCTGTTTGACATGGAGCACTACTTTAAAGCTGCTCGGGTGCCAGAAGAGGACAAAATAGAAGTTTGTGCATCGTTCCTCACTGGAGATGCTAAAGTCTGGTGGAGGACTTCTGTAGCACCGAGGACCGAGGGAGAGCATCCCGAGGTTGTGTCGTGGGATGATCTAAAGTTAGAGATGAGAGCTCAATTTAGACCTGCGAACACCTTATTTACTGCTCGCATGCAATTCAGAAGTTTAAGGCAGACCGGCACTGTAAGGGATTATGTCAAGCAATTTGCCACATTGCTTCTGGAGATCCCTAACATGAGTGAAGAGGAGAAATTCATATCATTTCTAGGAGGTCTTCAGGACTGGGCACTGTTAGAGCTCAGGAGACAGGGAGTAACGACCTACAGAGATGCCGTGGTAGCTGCAGACGCTCTATTAGACATGAGGGGTAGTAGACCTCAAGCTGGGGGAGTGACTTCTTCATCTTCCCATACCCGTGTGCCAGACAAGGGTAAGAAGAAGTACGTCCCTAAGCAAAAGCCAAAAGGAAAAGCACCAGTTCCTCAGACTCATCAGAAGCCTGTTGTGCAGAAGAAGAGGAATGAGTCTAGTCCCAAGAGGAAGCTGGCATGCTTTGTGTGCAATGGCCCTCATCTAATGAGGGATTGTCCTACGAAGAGAGCGATAGCTGCGGTCCTAGCTGATAAGAAGGACGCAGGAAAAGAAGATCCACAGGGGTTTGCGTCTGTGAACCCATTAGTGATTGCTAATGTATCAGTGAGATCTTCCCCACTGATGTACACGAATATAAGCCTGAACGGAGTAGAAATTGCAGCCATGGTGGATACTGGGGCCACTCACTTATTTGTGTCAGATAGGTTGCGTGAGCAACTGAAGCTGAGGACGACGACCAGTAACACCCATGTGAAAATAGTCAATGCTGAGGCGAGGAAAGCTATGGGCATATCTTATGATGTCCCAGTGAAAATGGGTCCCTGGAGTGGGAAATGCACAGTGCTAGTTACTCAACTAGATGTCTTCGATGTCATTGTGGGTATGGACCTTCTGAGAAGAGCAAAGGCCACCCCAATGCCACATCTCAACAGTTTGTTAGTACTAGATGAAAAGAATCCTTGTTTCATCCCTTGCTTTACTGGGATGAAAGAGGAGAAGAAGAAAGCGAAGGAGAAGGAGCTCACTCCTACCTCCCTAGCAAATGGAGTGAGGCATGGTGCTTCCACCTATCTTGCTCATATCAGAATAGTGGAAGACCATCCCCAGGTGGATTCAGATCCTAGACCAGTTATGAGGGATGTGAGGGAACTGGCCACTTCCTCCAGTTCTTATAGCAGAAAAGGAAAAGAAGTCATTATGGGGGCTGCTGAAACTTCATTAGAGAGCTTAATGGCATCAGTACCGCGTTCTGTTGGAGCTTTGTTGAAAGAGTACTCAGATGTTATCCCACCAGAGATGCCCAAGGTACTGCCTCCTAGGAGGGACATAGATCATCAGATTGAGTTAGTCCCTGGAGCAGTACCTCCAGCCCAGCCTCCCTACCGCATGCCACCATTAGAACTGGCAGAGCTTAGAAAACAGTTGAATGAGCTCTTAGAGTCAGGGTACATCCAACCCTCAAAGGCACCGTATGGAGCACCTGTCCTGTTCCAAAAGAAGAAAGATGGGAGCTTGCGCATGTGCGTAGATTATAGAGCATTAAACAAAGTCACAGTGCGCAATGCCTATCCCATCCAGCTGATTCAAGATCTGTTGGATAGATTGGCAAATGCCAAAATCTTCAGTAAATTGGACTTGAGATCAGGATATTGGCAGGTGCGCATTGCTGAGGGGGATGAGCCAAAGACTACTTGTGTCACGCGGTACGGCTCGTTTGAGTTCATGGTGATGCCTTTTGGACTCACTAATGCTCCTGCTACTTTTTGCAACCTCATGAACAATATCCTAAATCCATTTTTGGATAAGTTCGTGGTGGTTTATTTAGATGATATAGTGGTATATTCATCTGATTTAAAGGAGCACGAGAAGCATCTGAAGCAAGTACTGCAAGTTCTCCGGGATAACCAGTTGTATCTAAAGGCAGAGAAATGTGAGTTTGCACAGACAGAAATTCAGTTTTTAGGACATGTAATGTCCCAAGGCAGTGTGAGGATGGATAATGACAAGATTAAGGCCATTTGGGATTGGCCTAGTCCTTCCAGTGTGACTCAGCTGCGTTCATTTCTGGGTCTGGCAAACTTCTATCGTAGATTCATCATGGGATATTCAAAGGTAGTGGCACCTTTGACAGATTTGCTCAGAAAGGACAAGACTTGGTGTTGGGAGGATACACACCAAGAAGCTTTTGAGACTCTGAAGAAGCTGGTAACTTCAGAGCCCGTGCTTAAATTACCAGATTTCTCACAAGGGTTTGAAGTGCACACTGATGCTTCAGACCGTGCTCTAGGCAGAGTATTAGTTCAGGATGGCAGACCTGTAGCCTATGAGAGCAGAAAGCTGAAAGCAGCTGAGCTAAATTACTCTGCACACGAGAAAGAAATGCTAGCTGTCGTCCACTGTCTCAGATTGTGGCGTATCTACCTTCTGGGGAGTCATTTCATAGTGAAGACTGATAACATTGCTAACACTTTCTTCTAGACTCAGAAGAAATTGTCAGCCAGGCAGGCCCGTTGGCAAGAACTCCTAGCAGAATTTGACTTCAGTTGGGAGCATAAACCGGGCAAGTGTCATCAGGTCCCAGATGCCCTCAGCAGGATTAGCAGTGTTGCTATGGTATGCGCACTTTCGAGAGCAGAAGGAAAGATCTTTCAGTATCTTAAACAGACCGCCAGTACTGATAAAGCCTACCAGAAGCTTGTAGCACAGATCCGAGAGGGGACAGTGCGCAGATTTTACGTAGATGAGGATGGCCTTATCATGGCTCAGGGTGGCAGAACTTATGTTCCTGCTTCTGGGGACATTCGTTTTGGCCTAATGAGGGAGTTCCATGATACTGTATGGGCCGGACATCCAGGTGGTCACAGGATGTATGCGCTGCTCAGAAGAGGTTGGTTCTGGCCAGGAATGAAGTCTGATGTAGAGCACTTTGTGAGAACCTGTCTGATCTGTCAGCAGGACAAAATTGAGAGAAGATTGAAGGCGGGTCTTCTCCAGCCATTGCCCACACCTGCTAGACCATTCATTTCAGTGTCGATGGACTTTATCACTCACTTTCTAGTCTTTGATGGACTCGGTTCTGTGTTGGTGATAGTGGACAGATTTTCGAAGTATGCTATATTTGTGGCAGCTCCTGAGGAATGCTCAGCTGAGGTTACCGCCAATCTGTTCTTTCAGCACGTGGTGAAGCACTTTGGCTTACCACGGGACATTATCAGTGATAGAGACACCAGATTTACCGGTAGATTTTGGGGGTCTTTGTTTAAGAAGCTGGGAACAGACTTGAAAATGTCCACCGCTTTTCACCCCCAGACTGATGGGCAGACCGAGCGCATCAATGCGATGGTAGAAGAATACTTGAGGCACTTTGTTTCTGCGACTCAGAGAAACTGGCCATTCTTGCTTGATACGGCCCAGTTTGCTTATAATATACAAGTGTCGTCAGCTACGGGAAAAAGTCCATTCGAGATGGTTCTAGGATATCAACCAGCTACCCCGGTTGATAATTTGGCTAGTGGTGCAAGCAGTCGGAATAAGGCTGCGAATCAATATGTCAAGGACCGCATAGAGCTCTGGGAAGAAGCTCGGGACAGCTTGAGGAAAGCGTCCAACCGGATGGTAAAATATGCGAACAGGCATAGGCGTCATGTGGAGTTTGAGGTAGGTGATTTGGTGCTCCTCAAACTCACTCCTCAGATGTGGAGAAAAATAGTGGCAGGCACTGTTCACAGAGGGCTAGTACCCAAATATGAAGGACCATTCACAGTCATCAAGAGAGTGGGTACAGTAGCCTATAAGTTGAACCTGCCAAAGCATTACAAACTGCATCCCACATTCCATGTTAGTTTCCTCAAGAAATTTCACTCAGATGATCTGCATCCTGAGCGACAGCAAGTAAGAAGAAAGCCAGCCCGTGGCTTAGTAGAGTTTGCTAAGCAGCCTTTGAAGATTCTGAATCACCGTATCTACGGATGGAAAGGCAAAGGACAGAAGGCTGAAATGTTAGTACAGTGGCAGGGCGAAGCTGAGGAGGATGCTACTTGGGAAAAGATGGCTGACCTTGAACAGTTTCATTGGCTGTTCAAGAAATATGAGGAAGCCCTCGGGGGCGAGGTCTAGGTCAGTTGGGGGAGAATGTGACGACCTGGGTGTGTGGGGTACACACCCAGACCCCTCTGCATACTCATAGAGGTTATGAGCAGGGAGAGACCCTCATCTTGGGGTGAGGCCTGATGTAGAAGGGGGCAAAAACACAGAAATATGTTAAGAGGTTGTATGGAACACTTAGCAGAAATTTAGCCTTGTACAGAAGTGTACAAGCATAGAAAAAAAAATGTGGCATGGGTGAGTCTCGAACCCATGACCTAGGAGAGTGCTAATGCTTATGTTGAAGGGGATGGCCAACCCGAGCTTGGGTCATTCGCTGATATGAAGCATTGACACATGCTCTTATACTCTTCATGGACTTCACTAATCTCAAAGCACAATCGAAGGGCTGAGAGAGTAAGTGAACCTTGGAGGCGTTTTGGATTAGGGGTTGCCCTAATCGTGAGCAACACATCCGAGAGTAGAGGAACTTGCGGCTGCTATCTTCTTGGGCGATTTGGAGGCGACAACCACCATCTCCGGCCAGCTCTTCCATCTTCTTCCTCTCCGGCGAGGTTGAGGGACCTTTGGGTGGCCAAAGGGTGCGGCATCAGCTGTGGTGTTGTGTCTTGGAGGAGATCCGCAAGGAGGAGAAGCAGCCCACTCTCGGCAGCTTGTGAGCAGCAGCTTCTCCACCACTTCCACCTCCATTCCGGCGAGCTTTGGAGGCTAGCTGAGTTTGATTTCTGTTGGGAACACAAGCCAGGGCGCATTCATCAGGTTCCAGATGCATTGAGCAGAGTGACCTCCATTTCTTATTGTTCTGCTATGTCTTATGCCGTGAGTAAGGTCATTCAGTTGATCAGAGATACTATGGGTTCAGATCAATCTTATATGAAGCTAGTAGCGAAGATAAGAGAGGGTGTAACCCGTCGCTTCTACTTGAGTGAAGATGGATTGATCATGGCACGAGGTGATAGGCCGTATGTACATTCATCTGGGGATGTCAGATTTGGCCTCATGCGTGAGTATTATGATACAGTCTGGGCTGGTCACCCAGGAGGGAAGCGCATGTTTGCATTATTGAGTAGAGCTTGGTACTGGCCGGGGATGAGAGAGGATGTAGAACACTATGTGAAGACTTGTCTTGTCTGCCAGCAAGACAAAATTGAGAGGAGAAAGGAGGTAGGACTGTTGCAGCCCTTGCCTATTCCAGAGAAACCATTTGTTTCAGTTTCTATGGATTTCATTACCCATTTTTCCTGTGTGGAAGGAATGGCATCTGTGTTCGTGGTAGTTGACAGATGTTCAAAATATGCTGTGTTTGCACCTGCACCGGAGCCGTGTACTGCGGAGGTGACGGCTAATCTGTTTATGACACATGTGGTTAAACATTTTGGTTTACCCAGAGAGATCATTAGTGATAGAGACCCGAGATTCACTGGGAAGTTCTGGTCTTCACTGTTTAAAAAGTTGGGTACAGATCTCAAAATGTCAACAGCATACCATCCACAGACTGATGGGCAGACAGAGAGGATTAATGCTTTGCTAGAGGGGTATCTTAGACACTTTGTTTCTTCGACTCAGAAGAATTGGATCAGATTGCTAGATACAGCCCAGTTTGCATACAATATTCAAGTTTCTTCTGCCACAGGAGAGAGTCCATTTGAGTTAGTGTTAGGGTGGCAGCCTATGACACCCGTGGATACACTGAATAGGACGTTGGAAGGGAAATGCCAAGCGGCTACAAAATTTATTGAGGATAGAACCGAGCTATGGCAGGAAGCTCGTGATAGCTTGCAGGAAGCAAGGAACAGAATGGTACTTTATGCAAACAGAGATAGAAGACATATTGAGTTTGATGTGGGGGACTTGGTGTTACTCAAACTCACCCCACAGATGTGGAGAAAAACTGAAGCCCGAACTTATCATAGAGGTCTTGTTAGAAGGTATGAAGGGCCTTTCAAGATTATCAAGAGGGTTGGAGGTGTTGCTTACAGACTTCAGTTACCACCATGGCTGCAGTTTTATCCTACCTTTCATGTCAGTCTATTGAAAAAGTACCATCCAGATGAAAGACACCCAGACCGTGGAATAGAAAGAAGGCAACCATCCCAAGGGAAAATTGAGTATGGCAGGAGACCATTGAAGATTCTAGATCACAGAGTCTATGCATCTAGCGGGCCCAGTGGGCGAAAGACTGAGTTTTTAGTCCAGTGGTTGGACGAAGCAGTTGAAGATGCAACTTGGGAGAAAGCCACGGATTTGGAACAGTATGAAGGATTATTGCGGCAGTACGAGAAGTACCTAGCATCGAGGGCGAATGCTAATTCAGGTGGGGGAGAATTGTGACGCCCGGGGTACTTTGGGGTACTACCCCGCCTTTCCCATGGACTCATAGAGGTTATGAGTAGGGATTAAGGGGGTAAAATTGATGGAGCATACACATGCAAAAAGGTAAGGTTCATTGGAGGAGGATACATGAACCTTAGTGTGTAATTTGGGCTTGTATAGAGGTGTACAAGCTTATGCAAAAAAATATGTCATGGGCAGGATTTGAACCCAAGACCCATGGAGAAGCCAAGACTTAAGTTGCATGAGGTAACCAACCCAAGCGTGGGTCATTTGCTGAAAGAAGAGGAGGCGCATTCCACTTAAAGACTTCTTAATGTAAAAGGGGCAAATTGACTTAAGCAAGACTAATTGGGGATCTTGGAGGAGGATCGAAAAAGGGAAGAACATTCGGCCATTGGAGACATCCGAGAGTTGGGAGGAGGCGACATTGAGGAACTTGGGGGATCTTCATCTCCTTCCTTGCGGATTGTGTGGGGGCTTGAGGGAGCTCACCCACCACCACTCGCCATCTTCCTTGGAGCTTGGAGGCTGATCGAGAGAAGAGCTCATACATCAGCACCTTGCTCCACTTTGGCCGAGCTGGGATTGGATCTTGGAGGCGGATTGAGTGAGGGAAACTCATCCTCCCCTTTTGGCCGAGAGTTCCCATCAGTTTGGAACTCGTTTTGGAGCTGTTTGAGAAGAGCTCAAGCTCCACCTAGCTGAAGCCGAGGGTTGCATTGGAGGAGTGCAGCCTTAGTGTTTGTTGTATTACCCCTTTGGAGGAAAAGGGGGCTGTTTGGAGGAGAAGGGGGCTGACCGGCCACCCTTTCCATCATCCACTTGAGGGCAGCCTACTTGCTGTCCATTGGAGGAGTTTGGCACCTTGGGCGGCTGAGGTGTTATCTACTTGAGCATTGGCGGCTCTTGGAGGCAAGAGACGCAAGGAGCATTACACAAACCACCTAGAGGGGCGACTCTAGGGTGGAGCCTCAAGCACTTGTGCTTGAGGAGTGCATTGGAGGAGACCGGCCACATCTAGAGGGGTTGATCTTCATCCACATCCATCATTGCGTAGGAGTGGTATAACTTCTAGCACTACCTGTGTTATTTACTTTGCATAGCATTGTAGAACCCTTGTATGGACCTTGTGCTATATTGAGTAGTTGATAGGGTGTTGTTTTATCGTTCGGTGTGATTATCGCTGTGTAGTTGTCGATATTTGTATTAGGGTTTGGGCATATGTCTAGTGCCCTTATTCTGTGAACTGCCAGCGCTGTGATTGTCATTTACAGGGCGCTTAGGTTTAAGGCTGTTAGTAAGTGTGCATATGGGGTTGAGAAGCAACATGTGCTTGCCACCCGCCACTTACTGACGTAGGTCTAGGGCTAGGGGAAGGCTAGGACTCAGTTCCATCAGATCAGCCTTGGAGCTCAGTTCCATCAGAGCTCAGCCCTGAGAGCGCAGTGGATCAGAGAGGTTCAGAGCGTGCACGAGTAGAAGATCTTGGTTAATTTCCGCATATTGAGTGTTGGCTGGCAATTTACACAGAGGGTGTGTAGATTGCGCCATCACGCTCGAGAATTTCTAAGGCAAAAATTTAGCACGAAATTTAGGGCGTGACAAAGTGGTATCAGAGCGATAGCTCAGCACGAGTCTGGACCACCAGGATATAGACGTTAGTTGGATTGCTGTTTGGGTGTTGCGTACGTCGGTGCTTAGCGCCGGGGCGTAGGACCTCAGTACTTCCTTCTAATCGATCAGTTCTGGCCAGGCGAGTACAGGAGCACTCCATTTAGTCAGCCGATCCACAGGACATCACAGAGCAGCACACCATTGCACCCAGGACCAGGAGTATGGCACAGTTCGAGGAGCGGTTCTCTAGACTGGAGGATGCCATTGGCTTAGATACAGAGTCTGAGTGGCAGGGAGAGCCTCTTTCTGAGCGCCTAGAGACATTGATGGAGATGTTCCATCAGTACAGAGATTATACTGATGGGAGGATTAGTACTCTGGCGCAGGATTTAGCGACAGCTACCACAGAGGTTACTGCATTGAGATTGTTGGTGGCTCAGGTGGCTTCCCACCCAGTTACTCCACCTGCACCACAGTTTATGCAGCCTACCAGACGCCATATTCCAGACCCAGTCACTTTTGCAGGGGCTAGAGTGGCAAAAGAGCTAGACAACTTCATCTTTGACATGGAGCACTACTTTAGAGCAGCAGGAGTCATCGATGAAGATAGGATAGAGGTCTGTGCATCCTACCTGCGTGGGGATGCCAAACTATGGTGGAGAACCTCTATTGCTCCCAGGACAGAGGGAGATAACCCAGAGATAGCCTCATGGGAAGATTTAAAAACTGAGATGAGGGCTCAGTTTAGACCAGTCAATACCTTACATGATGCTAGGATGACTTTGAGGTATTTGAGGCAGACTGGCTCAGTTAGAGACTATGTCAAGCAATTTGCTACCTTATTGCTTGAAATACCTAACAAGTCTGAAGAGGAGAAGTTCCACGACTTCCTAGGAGGATTACAGCCGTGGGCACTTGCAGAGGTTAGGCGACAGTCGGTGACTACCTATAGGGAGGCAGTTGCAGCAGCTGATGGATTAGTGGACATGAGAGGTTCACGTCCCACTATGACAGCTCAGGGAGCTAGACCAGCTACCCAAAATAAACCACCAGTACAGAATAGACAGCCACAGAAGAAGAGTGCGCAAAATTGGAAAGGGAAAGGAAAAGCGATAGTGTACCAGCAGAAAAGCCCACAAAAGAAGCACTATCAGCCTCAGCAGAAGAGGGCTGCTGAGCCTAGCACAAAGAAGAAGATAGAGTGCTTTATTTGCTATGGACCACATTTGATGAGGGACTGTCCCACCAGGAAGATGATTAGTTCATTGGTGACAGTAGAGGGAGAGAAAGCACAGAAGGAGCAGGGGTGCTCTGGAGTTTCTGTCAATCCTTTGGTGATTGCCAATGTCAGTGCAAAGTCCTCACCCCTAATGTATGTGGATGTGGAGCTAAATGGTACAACTATAGCAGCTATGGTAGACACTGGAGCTACACATGTATTCGTCTCAGATAGAGTGAAGGATCAGTTGAGACTTAAGACTAGCCAGTGTGATACCAGTGTTAAAACAGTTAACGCAGACCCGAGGAAAGCATTCGGAGTTAGTTATGATGTGCCTGTGAAATTGGGACCATGGGCAGGGAGAGTACACACTATGGTGACAGCCTTGGATGATTTTGATGTCATCATAGGGATGGATTTGCTTAGGAGGGCCAAAGCAATTCCCATGCCTCATTTGAATGGGTTGCAGATACTGGATGAGAAGGCACCTTGCTTTCTTCCTTGTCATTCGATGGGTAAGGTAGAGAAGAGCAACAAGGGCAAGGAGGTGATTGCAGCCTCAGTCCTTGCAAAGGGGATACGACGTGGCGAGACTACCTATTTGGCACATGTCAGAGTGGTGGAATCCATTCCTGTTATTGATTCTAGACCGATGCAGTTGAGGGGACATGTGGGAGACTTGATCAACCTTCCTAGTTCCAGTAGCCGTGGAGGTCATGGAGTTGAGATAGGAGCGGCGAGTCTTACTTTGGGTGAACGGATCAGTCAACTACCTGCACCGATTGGGGGCCTGTTGCATGAGTTTAGAGATGTTATTCCCCCTGAGATGCCTAAGGTGTTACCACCTAGGAGGGACATCGACCATGCTATTGAATTAGTGCCAGGGGCAGTCCCACCAGCACAGTCACCATACAGAATGCCACCATCAGAACTAGCTGAGTTAAGGAAGCAGCTAGATGAATTAATTGAGTCAGGGTTTATTCAGCCTTCAAAAGCACCATATGGAGCACCTGTTCTGTTTCAGAAAAAGAAGGATGGAAGTTTGAGGATGTGTGTTGACTATAGAGCTTTGAACAAAGTAACGGTGAAGAATGCATATCCTATTCCATTGATCCAGGATTTGATTGACCGCCTTGTGCATGCAAAGGTGTTTACAAAATTGGACCTTCGATCAGGTTATTAGCAGGTGAGAATTGCTGAAGGAGATGAGCCTAAGACTACATGCGTAACTAGATATGGATCATATGAGTTCTTGGTCATGCCATTTGGGCTGACCAACCGCACCAGCTACATTCTGCAATTTGATGAACAACATTCTGCATCCGTTCTTGGACAAGTTTGTTGTTGTTTATTTGGACGATATTGTCATTTATTCTGCCAATATGGAAGAGCATAGAGAACACTTAAGAGAGGTCTTAACAGTGTTAAGGCAGAATCAGTTATATCTGAAGCTGGAGAAGTGTGAATTTGTGCGCAGTGAAATAGAATTTTTGGGGCATGTTGTCGGTGGAGGTCAGGTTCACATGGATTCTGGCAAAATTAGAGCCATTGAGGAGTGGCCTGCACCTACTTCAGTTAGCACATTGAGGCCTTTTCTAGGACTAGCTAACTTTTATAGGCGATTTATCAAGGATTATTCCAAGATAACAGCGCCTTTGACTGACCTTTTGAGGAAGGACGTCACTTGGGCTTGGGAGGCCAAGCACCAAACTGCTTTTGATAGACTGAAGTTACAGATGACTTCAGAACCAGTCCTGAGGTTACCAGACTTTTCCTTAGCTTTTGAAGTTCATACAGATGCATCTGATAGAGCATTGGGAGGAGTGTTGGTACAGGATGGGAGACCAGTAGCTTTCGAGAGCAGAAAGTTAAAAAGTGCCGAAATGAACTATTCAGCTCACGAGAAGGAAATGCTAGCAGTAGTGCATTGTCTGAAGCTTTGGAGGGTATATTTGTTGGGGAACAAATTCACAGTGAAAACTGATAATGTGGCCAATACTTTCTTTCAGACTCAGAAGAAATTATCTGCCAGACAGGCCAGATGGCAAGAACAGCTAGCTGAGTTTGATTTCTGTTGGGAACACAAGCCAGGGCGCATTCATCAGGTTCCAGATGCATTGAGCAGAGTGACCTCCATTTCTTATTGTTCTGCTATGTCTTATGCCGTGAGTAAGGTCATTCAGTTGATCAGAGATAC
Organism: Costus lasius; assembly: GCA_027563935.2. NCBI lineage: Eukaryota > Viridiplantae > Streptophyta > Magnoliopsida > Zingiberales > Costaceae > Costus > Costus lasius. The sequence goes on along the minus strand of JANVAS020000102.1, from coordinate 562,463 downwards.
TATGGGTTCAGATCAATCTTATATGAAGCTAGTAGCGAAGATAAGAGAGGGTGTAACCCGTCGCTTCTACTTGAGTGAAGATGGATTGATCATGGCACGAGGTGATAGGCCGTATGTACATTCATCTGGGGATGTCAGATTTGGCCTCATGCGTGAGTATTATGATACAGTCTGGGCTGGTCACCCAGGAGGGAAGCGCATGTTTGCATTATTGAGTAGAGCTTGGTACTGGCCGGGGATGAGAGAGGATGTAGAACACTATGTGAAGACTTGTCTTGTCTGCCAGCAAGACAAAATTGAGAGGAGAAAGGAGGTAGGACTGTTGCAGCCCTTGCCTATTCCAGAGAAACCATTTGTTTCAGTTTCTATGGATTTCATTACCCATTTTTCCTGTGTGGAAGGAATGGCATCTGTGTTCGTGGTAGTTGACAGATGTTCAAAATATGCTGTGTTTGCACCTGCACCGGAGCCGTGTACTGCGGAGGTGACGGCTAATCTGTTTATGACACATGTGGTTAAACATTTTGGTTTACCCAGAGAGATCATTAGTGATAGAGACCCGAGATTCACTGGGAAGTTCTGGTCTTCACTGTTTAAAAAGTTGGGTACAGATCTCAAAATGTCAACAGCATACCATCCACAGACTGATGGGCAGACAGAGAGGATTAATGCTTTGCTAGAGGGGTATCTTAGACACTTTGTTTCTTCGACTCAGAAGAATTGGATCAGATTGCTAGATACAGCCCAGTTTGCATACAATATTCAAGTTTCTTCTGCCACAGGAGAGAGTCCATTTGAGTTAGTGTTAGGGTGGCAGCCTATGACACCCGTGGATACACTGAATAGGACGTTGGAAGGGAAATGCCAAGCGGCTACAAAATTTATTGAGGATAGAACCGAGCTATGGCAGGAAGCTCGTGATAGCTTGCAGGAAGCAAGGAACAGAATGGTACTTTATGCAAACAGAGATAGAAGACATATTGAGTTTGATGTGGGGGACTTGGTGTTACTCAAACTCACCCCACAGATGTGGAGAAAAACTGAAGCCCGAACTTATCATAGAGGTCTTGTTAGAAGGTATGAAGGGCCTTTCAAGATTATCAAGAGGGTTGGAGGTGTTGCTTACAGACTTCAGTTACCACCATGGCTGCAGTTTTATCCTACCTTTCATGTCAGTCTATTGAAAAAGTACCATCCAGATGAAAGACACCCAGACCGTGGAATAGAAAGAAGGCAACCATCCCAAGGGAAAATTGAGTATGGCAGGAGACCATTGAAGATTCTAGATCACAGAGTCTATGCATCTAGCGGGCCCAGTGGGCGAAAGACTGAGTTTTTAGTCCAGTGGTTGGACGAAGCAGTTGAAGATGCAACTTGGGAGAAAGCCACGGATTTGGAACAGTATGAAGGATTATTGCGGCAGTACGAGAAGTACCTAGCATCGAGGGCGAATGCTAATTCAGGTGGGGGAGAATTGTGACGCCCGGGGTACTTTGGGGTACTACCCCGCCTTTCCCATGGACTCATAGAGGTTATGAGTAGGGATTAAGGGGGTAAAATTGATGGAGCATACACATGCAAAAAGGTAAGGTTCATTGGAGGAGGATACATGAACCTTAGTGTGTAATTTGGGCTTGTATAGAGGTGTACAAGCTTATGCAAAAAAATATGTCATGGGCAGGATTTGAACCCAAGACCCATGGAGAAGCCAAGACTTAAGTTGCATGAGGTAACCAACCCAAGCGTGGGTCATTTGCTGAAAGAAGAGGAGGCGCATTCCACTTAAAGACTTCTTAATGTAAAAGGGGCAAATTGACTTAAGCAAGACTAATTGGGGATCTTGGAGGAGGATCGAAAAAGGGAAGAACATTCGGCCATTGGAGACATCCGAGAGTTGGGAGGAGGCGACATTGAGGAACTTGGGGGATCTTCATCTCCTTCCTTGCGGATTGTGTGGGGGCTTGAGGGAGCTCACCCACCACCACTCGCCATCTTCCTTGGAGCTTGGAGGCTGATCGAGAGAAGAGCTCATACATCAGCACCTTGCTCCACTTTGGCCGAGCTGGGATTGGATCTTGGAGGCGGATTGAGTGAGGGAAACTCATCCTCCCCTTTTGGCCGAGAGTTCCCATCAGTTTGGAACTCGTTTTGGAGCTGTTTGAGAAGAGCTCAAGCTCCACCTAGCTGAAGCCGAGGGTTGCATTGGAGGAGTGCAGCCTTAGTGTTTGTTGTATTACCCCTTTGGAGGAAAAGGGGGCTGTTTGGAGGAGAAGGGGGCTGACCGGCCACCCTTTCCATCATCCACTTGAGGGCAGCCTACTTGCTGTCCATTGGAGGAGTTTGGCACCTTGGGCGGCTGAGGTGTTATCTACTTGAGCATTGGCGGCTCTTGGAGGCAAGAGACGCAAGGAGCATTACACAAACCACCTAGAGGGGCGACTCTAGGGTGGAGCCTCAAGCACTTGTGCTTGAGGAGTGCATTGGAGGAGACCGGCCACATCTAGAGGGGTTGATCTTCATCCACATCCATCATTGCGTAGGAGTGGTATAACTTCTAGCACTACCTGTGTTATTTACTTTGCATAGCATTGTAGAACCCTTGTATGGACCTTGTGCTATATTGAGTAGTTGATAGGGTGTTGTTTTATCGTTCGGTGTGATTATCGCTGTGTAGTTGTCGATATTTGTATTAGGGTTTGGGCATATGTCTAGTGCCCTTATTCTGTGAACTGCCAGCGCTGTGATTGTCATTTACAGGGCGCTTAGGTTTAAGGCTGTTAGTAAGTGTGCATATGGGGTTGAGAAGCAACATGTGCTTGCCACCCGCCACTTACTGACGTAGGTCTAGGGCTAGGGGAAGGCTAGGACTCAGTTCCATCAGATCAGCCTTGGAGCTCAGTTCCATCAGAGCTCAGCCCTGAGAGCGCAGTGGATCAGAGAGGTTCAGAGCGTGCACGAGTAGAAGATCTTGGTTAATTTCCGCATATTGAGTGTTGGCTGGCAATTTACACAGAGGGTGTGTAGATTGCGCCATCACGCTCGAGAATTTCTAAGGCAAAAATTTAGCACGAAATTTAGGGCGTGACACTTGCTGTGTAGTGGTCGATATACTGCTTAGGATCGGGGCATATGTCTAGTGCCCGACTATTGTATTGCATGTGATTCGTGTGTGTGGAAATTGCACAGGGCGCTATACGTATTAAGGACGGTCTTTGAGAGGCATATTGGGTTGAGGAGCAACGTGTGCTGCCCACCCGCCGCTCATTGACGCAGGTCTAGGGCTAGGAGAAGATTAGGCCCAGACCGTCAGATATCAGCCCGGGAGCACAGTGATCCACAGAGCGCAGAGGCATTTGATCGGGGCACGAGACTTACCCATCCGGGGTCCAGTGTGTTTGAGTTGGGGCGCAGACGATCTTAGACTTCCGCATCGCGCACGTGCATAGAGCGCGTGTATTTGAGAGTTAGGCTGACGGTTTACGCAGTGTGTAACTTTGGACACTCGGGTTACACAGTGTCACGCCCCAATTTTTCGCTGTGTAAAATGAGCGTGATGGCACGACTTACACACTGTGTAACCCTGGTATCAAAAGTTACACAATGAGTAACCCGTCAGCCTACTACTCAAATACACGCGCTCTAAGCACGTGCGTGCTGCGGAAGTCTAAGAATCTATGCGAACCAACTCGAACCCCTCGATCCCCGGATGGGAAGTCCGTGCCCCGATCAAATATCTCTGTGCTCTGTGGATCACTGTGCTCCCGGGCTGATATCTGACGGTCTGGGCCTAATCTTCTCCTAGCCCTAGACCTACGTCAGTGAGCGGCGGGTGGGCAGCACACGTTGCTCCTCAACCCAATATGCCTCTCAAAGACCGTCCTTAATACGTATAGCCCCCTGTGCAATACACGCACAAGAATCACAGGCAATACAATAGTCGGGCACTAGACATATGCCCCGATCCTAAGCAGATATATCGACCACTACACAACAAGGAGGGAACGCCCTATAGAGTAGGTGCGCCCGCCCCTAATCACACCGAGGCCTCAGCTGGCCAGGCAGTACACAATGAGTATATAAAGTGAGGAAAACCCCTCCACTACCCAATATGGGCTGAGGGATCAAAAACCTCACACTTACACTACACAGCAGTCTTATACAATGAATTACAATGCCCTAACTACGAAAGCATGTAAATGTACCTCCAAGGATCGCCCGACCCTTGGGAGCCGTGTGTACAAGTTGTCTTGCTTGTTGCTCACTGGAAACCTCCTCTTTGGCCGCCGGTGAACTCCTCCAACAAGCTGCCTAGGAGCTGTCCGCGAACCTCCAATCAAGTCCAATGCAAGGGGACTCCTTCCCCTTTGCTGCCGTGAGAGGGGGAACACCTTCCCCCTTGGATCCGAGTAGGGTTCAGCCCCTACAAGCTGCTGCCTCCTCTCCAAACTCGTCCCACCAGCTGGTGGACGCCACCCCTCAGCTCAAGCAACCCAAGGTGGCCGGAAATGAGGGTGGAGATGGCCGGAAAAGCTGCTGCTCCAAACTGCCGAAAGTGGGGCTGTTTCTCCCTTGAGATATCCCTCTTCCAAGGCTCAGCAACTACAGATATTGCTGCACCCTTTGAGCTCTCTCAAAGGGCCTTCAAGTCCGCCGGAATGAAGGTAGAAGAAGGAGGAACAAGCTGCTGCCGATCTGCTCTCCAAACAGCCGAGAATGGAGCTGCTGCTCCTTCTCGCCTTTCTCCTTCCAAGACTCGGCCCTAAGAAGAACCGCACCCTTTGAGCTCTCTCAAAGGACCTTCAAGCTTCACCGGAGCTGAAGGTGGAAGAAGAACAAGAGGATCGCCGGAGATGATGACAAGGTCGCCCTCAAGTCGCCCACAAGGTAGCAGCCGCCCTCTTGCCAAGTTCGGATGTTGTGTTGCCGATTAGGGTTGTCCCCTAATCCAAAATGCTACCAAACTTCACTTACTCTCTCAGCCCTTTGATGTGCTTTGAGATTAGTGAAGTGCATGAGGAGTATAAGAGAAATGCGCCCCTTCCCTTATCAGCGAATGACCCAAGCTCGGGTTGGCCATCCCATGCAACATAAGGTTTAGCACTTCTCCTAGGTCATGGGTTCGAGACTCACCCATGCCACATTTTTTTTTTCCTTGCTTGTACACTCTTGTACAAGTCTATAAATTTTGCTAAGTGTCCCATGCTCCTCCATGGTCCATGCAAAACCTCTCAATCCATTTATTAATGATTTTTGCCCCCTTCTACATCAGGCCTCACCCCAAAATGAGGGTCTCTCCCTGCTCATAACCTCTATGAGTATGTAGAGGGGTCTGGGTGTGTACCCCGCACACCCAGGTCGTCACATTCTCCCCCAGCTGACCTAGACCTCGCCCCCGAGGGCTTCCTCGTATCTCTTGAACAACCAATGAAATTGTTCAAGGTCAGCCATCTTTTCCCAAGTAGCATCCTCCTCAGTTTCGCCCTGCCACTGTACTAACATCTCGGCCTTCTGTCCTTTGCCGCTCCAACCATATATTCTATGATTCAGAATCTTAAGAGGCTGCTTTGCAAATTCTACAGAGCCACGGGCTGGCTTTCTCCTTAATTGCTGTCGCTCAGGATGCAGATCATCTGAGTGAAACTTTTTGAGGAAACTAACGTGGAATGTGGAATGCAGTTTGTAATGCTTTGGCAGGTTCAACTTATAGGCTACTGTACCCACTCTCTTAATGACTGTGAATGGTCCTTCATACTTGGGTACTAGCCCTCTATGAACAGTGCCTGCCACTATTTTTCTCCACATCTGAGGAGTGAGTTTGAGGAGCACCGAGTCACCTACCTCAAACTCCACATGACGCCTATGTCTGTTCGCGTACTTAACCATACGGTTGGACGCTTTCCTCAAGCTATCCCGAGCTTCTTCCCAGAGCTCTACGCGGTCCTTGACATATTGATTCGCAGCCTTATTCCGACTGCTTGCTCCACTAGCCAAATTATCAACCGGGGTAGCTGGTTGATATCCTAGAACCATCTCGAATGGACTTTTCCCAGTTGCTGAGGACACTTGTATATTATAAGCAAATTGGGCCGTATCAAGCAGGAACGGCCAGTTTCTCTGAGTCGCAGAAACAAAGTGCCTCAAATATTCTTCTACCATTGCATTGATTCGCTCGGTCTGCCCGTCAGTCTGTGGGTGGAAAGCAGTAGACATCTTCAAGTCTGTCCCCAGCTTCTTAAACAGGGACCCCCAAAATCTACCGGTAAATCTGGTGTCTCTATCGCTGATAATATCCCGTGGTAAGCCAAAGTGCTTCACCACGTGCTGGAAAAACAGGTTGGCGGTCACCTCAGCTGAGCATTCCTCAGGAGCCGCCACAAATATCGCATACTTTGAAAATCTATCCACTACCACCAGAACAGAACCAAGTCCATCAAAGACTGGAAAGTGAGTGATAAAGTCCATCGACACTGAAATGAATGGTCTAGCAGGTGTGGGCAAAGGCTGGAGAAGACCTGCCTCTAGTCTTCTCTCAATTTTATCCTGTTGGCATACCAAACAGGTCTTCACAAAGTGCTCTATATCTGATTTCATCCCTGGCCAGAACCAACCTCTTCTGAGCAGCGCATACATCCTGTGACCACCTGGATGTCCGGCCCATACAGTATCATGGAACTCTCTCATTAAGCCAAAACGAATGTCTCCCGAGGCGGGAACATAAGTTCTGCCACCCTGAGCCATGATAAGGCCATCCTCATCTACGTAGAATCTGCGCACTATCCCCTCTCGGATCTGTGCTACAAGCTTCTGGTAGGCTTTATCAGTGCTGGCGGTCTGCTTCAGATACTGAAAAATCTTTCCTTCTGCTCTCGATAGGGCGCATACCATAGCGACACTGCTAATTCTACTGAGGGCATCTGGGACCTGATGACACTTGCCCGGTTTGTGCTCCCAACTGAAATCAAACTCTGCTAGAAGCTCTTGCCAACGGGCCTGCCTGGCTGACAGTTTCTTCTGAGTCTGGAAGAAAGTGTTAGCAATGTTATCGGTCTTTACTATGAAGTGACTCCCCAGGAGGTAAATACGCCACAGTCTGAGACAGTGGACAACAGCTAGCATTTCTTTCTCGTGTGCAGAGTAATTTAGCTCAGCTGCTTTCAGCTTTCTGCTCTCATAGGCCACTGGTCTGCCATCTTGAACTAACACTCCGCCTAGAGCACGGTCTGAAGCATCAGTGTGTACTTCAAACCCTTGTGAAAAGTCTGGTAATTTTAGCACAGGCTCTGAAGTTACCAGCTTCTTCAGAGTCTCAAAAGCCTCTTGGTGTGTATCCTCCCAACACCAAGCTTTGTCCTTCTTCAGCAAATCAGTCAAAGGTGCCACTACCTTTGAATATCCCATGATGAACCGTCTGTAGAAGTTTGCTAGACCCAGAAATGATCGCAGTTGAGTCACACTAGATGGACTAGGCCAATCCCAAATAGCCTTGATTTTGTCATTATCCATCCTCACACTGCCTTGGGACACAACATGTCCAAGAAACTGAATTTCAGTCTGGGCAAACTCGCACTTTTTTGCCTTCAGATACAGCTTGTTATCTCGGAGAACTTGCAGAACTTGTTTCAGATGCTTCTCGTGCTCCCTCAAATCAGATGAATATACTACTATATCATCAAGATACACCACCACGAACTTATCCAAAAAGGGATTTAGGATATTGTTCATGAGGTTGCAAAACGTAGCAGGAGCGTTCGTGAGCCCAAAAGGCATCACCATGAACTCAAACGAGCCGTACCGCGTGACACAAGTAGTCTTCGGCTCATCCCCCTCGGCAATTCGTACCTGCCAATATCCTGATCTCAAGTCCAACTTACTGAAGATCTTTGCATTTGCTAATCTATCCAACAGATCTTGGATCAGCGGGATTGGGTATGCATTGCGCACTGTGACCTTGTTCAGTACTCTATAGTCCACGCACATGCGCAAGCTCCCATCCTTCTTCTTTTGGAACAGGACAGGTGCTCCATACGGTGCCTTCGAGGGCTGGATATACCCTGACTCTAAGAGCTCGTTCAACTGTTTCCTGAGCTCTGCCAATTCTAATGGTGGCATGCGGTAGGGAGGCTGGGCTGGAGGTACTGCTCCAGGGACTAACTCAATCTGATGGTCTATGTCCTTTCTAGGAGGCAGTACTTTGGGCATCTCTGGTGGGATAACATCTTTGTACTCTTTCAACAACGCTCCAACAGAACGAGGTACGGATGTCAATATGCTCTCTAATGAAGTTTCAGCTGCCCCCACAATGACTTCTTTTCCTTTTCTGCTACGAGAACTGGAGGAAGTGGCCAGTTCCCTCACATCCCTCATAACTGGTCTAGGATCTGAATCCATCTGGGGATGGTCTTCCACTAATCTGATATGAGCTAAGTACGTGGAAGCACCATGCCTCACTCCATTCGCTAGGGAGGAAGGAGTAAGCTCCTTCTCCTTCGCTTTCTTCTTCTCCTCTGTCATTCCAGTAAAGCAAGGAATGAAACAGGGATTCTTTTCATCCAGTACTAACAAACTGTTGAGATGTGGCATTGGGGTGGCCTTAGCTCTTCTCAGAAGGTCCATACCCACAATGACATCGAAGACATCTAGTTGAGTAACTAGCACTGTACACTTCCCACTCCAGGGTCCCATCTTCACTGGGACATCATAAGATATACCCGTAGCCTTTCTTGCCTCAGCATTGACTGTTTTCACATGTGTGTTACTGGTCGACGTCTTCAGCTTCAGTTGCTCTCGCAACCGATCTGCAACAAATAGGTGAGTGGCCCCAGTATCCACCATGGCTGCAATCTCTACTCCGTTCAGGCTTATATTCGTGTACATCAGTGGGGAAGATCTCACTGATACATTTGCTATTACCAAAGGGTTGACTGAAGCACAACCCGGTGAGTCTTCTTTTCCTGCGTCCTTCTTATCTGCTAGGACCGCAGCTATTGCTCTCTTTGTAGGACAATCCCTCATCACGTGAGGGCCATTGCAAACAAAGCATGCCAGCTTCCTCTTGGGACTAGACTCATTCCTCTTCTTCTGCACAACAGGCTTCTGATGAGTCTGAGGAACTGGTGCTTTTCCTTGTGGCTTTTGCTTATACTTGGGGACGTACTTCTTCCTACCCTTGTCTGGCACACGGGTATGGGAAGATGAAGAAGTCACTCCCCCAGCTTGAGGTCTCGTACCTCTCATATCTAATAAGGCATCTGCAGCTACTACAGCATCTCTGTAGGTAGTCACCCCTTGTCTTCTAAGCTCTAACAAAGCCCAATCTTGAAGACCTCCAAGAAATGAGATAAACTTTTCTTCCTCACTCATGTTGGGGATCTCTAGAAGCAATGTGGCAAATTGCTTCACATAATCTCTTACAGTGCCTGTTTGTCTCAAACTTCTGAACTGCATGCGAGCAGTAAACAGGGTGTTCGCGGGTCTAAATTGAGCTCTCATCTCTAATTTTAGATCATCCCACGACACAACCTCGGGATGCTCTCCCTCGGTCCTCGGTGCTACAGAAGTTCTCCACCAGACTTTGGCATCTCCCGTGAGGAACGATGCACAAACCTCAATTCTGTCCTCTTCTGGCACTCGAGCCGCTTTAAAGTAATGCTCCATGTCGAACAGAAAGTTTTCCAGCTCTTTCGCTACCCTGGCTCCTCCAAAGGTAGACGGGTCAGGTATATGGCGCTTCGCTACTGGTTGTGAAGGCCCGACCCCAGCTGTGGGTGTAGGCGGGTTTGAAGCTACCTGGGCTAAGGCTAGCTTCAACATAGCTATCTCCGCAGTGAGAGTCTCTACAGTAGACTCTAATCTATGGACTCTGGCATCATTAGTGATCTCATAATGCCTGTGGAGCTCCCTGAGCGTCTGCATCCGCTCAGCCAGTGGATCTCCTTGCCATTCCGCCTCATCTATCCCAACAGCCATCTCTAGACGGATGAACCTCTCATCCAAGTCTAGTAACTCTGGTAACTCTGAAGACTCTGCCATCTGGTGCTGTGATGGGTAAACTGTGCTGACGGTTGAGAGGACCCCGAAACTGATCGATAAGTCGTGTAACTGAGGATTTACGCCCCGGCGCTAAGCACCGACGTACGCAACTCCCAAACAGCACAACGACTCACGTCTATATCTCGGTGTCACACACAACCACTACTTGTCAGGTTGAGTTGTTGCAACGGATCTGATATCAATCTGATCTTGCGCTGGGCTCTGATACCACTCTGTCACGCCCCAATTTTTCGCTGTGTAAAATGAGCGTGATGGCACGACTTACACACTGTGTAACCCTGGTATCAAAAGTTACACAATGAGTAACCCGTCAGCCTACTACTCAAATACACGCGCTCTAAGCACGTGCGCGCTGCGGAAGTCTAAGAATCTATGCGAACCAACTCGAACCCCTCGATCCCCGGATGGGAAGTCCGTGCCCCGATCAAATATCTCTGTGCTCTGTGGATCACTGTGCTCCCGGGCTGATATCTGACGGTCTGGGCCTAATCTTCTCCTAGCCCTAGACCTACGTCAGTGAGCGGCGGGTGGGCAGCACACGTTGCTCCTCAACCCAATATGCCTCTCAAAGACCGTCCTTAATACGTATAGCCCCCTGTGCAATACACGCACAAGAATCACAGGCAATACAATAGTCGGGCACTAGACATATGCCCCGATCCTAAGCAGATATATCGACCACTACACAACAAGGAGGGAACGCCCTATAGAGTAGGTGCGCCCGCCCCTAATCACACCGAGGCCTCAGCTGGCCAGGCAGTACACAATGAGTATATAAAGTGAGGAAAACCCCTCCACTACCCAATATGGGCTGAGGGATCAAAAACCTCACACTTACACTACACAGCAGTCTTATACAATGAATTACAATGCCCTAACTACGAAAGCATGTAAATGTACCTCCAAGGATCGCCCGACCCTTGGGAGCCGTGTGTACAAGTTGTCTTGCTTGTTGCTCACTGGAAACCTCCTCTTTGGCCGCCGGTGAACTCCTCCAACAAGCTGCCTAGGAGCTGTCCGCGAACCTCCAATCAAGTCCAATGCAAGGGGACTCCTTCCCCTTTGCTGCCGTGAGAGGGGGAACACCTTCCCCCTTGGATCCGAGTAGGGTTCAGCCCCTACAAGCTGCTGCCTCCTCTCCAAACTCGTCCCACCAGCTGGTGGACGCCACCCCTCAGCTCAAGCAACCCAAGGTGGCCGGAAATGAGGGTGGAGATGGCCGGAAAAGCTGCTGCTCCAAACTGCCGAAAGTGGGGCTGTTTCTCCCTTGAGATATCCCTCTTCCAAGGCTCAGCAACTACAGATATTGCTGCACCCTTTGAGCTCTCTCAAAGGGCCTTCAAGTCCGCCGGAATGAAGGTAGAAGAAGGAGGAACAAGCTGCTGCCGATCTGCTCTCCAAACAGCCGAGAATGGAGCTGCTGCTCCTTCTCGCCTTTCTCCTTCCAAGACTCGGCCCTAAGAAGAACCGCACCCTTTGAGCTCTCTCAAAGGACCTTCAAGCTTCACCGGAGCTGAAGGTGGAAGAAGAACAAGAGGATCGCCGGAGATGATGACAAGGTCGCCCTCAAGTCGCCCACAAGGTAGCAGCCGCCCTCTTGCCAAGTTCGGATGTTGTGTTGCCGATTAGGGTTGTCCCCTAATCCAAAATGCTACCAAACTTCACTTACTCTCTCAGCCCTTTGATGTGCTTTGAGATTAGTGAAGTGCATGAGGAGTATAAGAGAAATGCGCCCCTTCCCTTATCAGCGAATGACCCAAGCTCGGGTTGGCCATCCCATGCAACATAAGGTTTAGCACTTCTCCTAGGTCATGGGTTCGAGACTCACCCATGCCACATTTTTTTTTCCTTGCTTGTACACTCTTGTACAAGTCTATAAATTTTGCTAAGTGTCCCATGCTCCTCCATGGTCCATGCAAAACCTCTCAATCCATTTATTAATGATTTTTGCCCCCTTCTACATCAGGCCTCACCCCAAAATGAGGGTCTCTCCCTGCTCATAACCTCTATGAGTATGTAGAGGGGTCTGGGTGTATACCCCGCACACCCAGGTCGTCACACACAGTGTGTAAGTCGTGCCATCACCCTCAATTTACACAGCGAAAAATTGGGGCGTGACACCTAGAGACTTGATGGAGGGGCAGGTGTGTGGAACCTTGCAATTTTATACTTGCATGGGATCACAAGACTGCATTTAACCAAGGCACTACCACCTCTCTCAATACTCTCATACACACATACTAAGGGTTGTGAGTAGAAGGCTTCACAAGGGTTGGGTAGGCTAATTTTACACATTTGAACCCCCCATCCTGGAGTACTTGTGAAAACACAGTCCCCCACGCGTGTGTATATGTGAACCTTAACACGCGCGCGCGGGGGCGGGTGGGGAGGGGGGGGTGGTTAAAAATTTTAAGCGATCGGGGTGGCTTACATGAACACTAGTGTGTGCTTTTGGCTTTTGCAGACCCGTAAGGCGTAATCTTTTTTTTTAGAATTTTTACTCTTAAAACGCTGAATAATCTACCACGTGTCCACAACTACAAGTCTACAACCTATGATCGCTGGGTCCCACAGATCCGGGCTCTCTGTACGCTTCTCCTCGGCGCCGTGTCGGTGAACACGTTCTGCATCGCGCATCGCCGTGTAAACCGGGTCGTGATTCCGTGAGACCCGGACGAATCGAAGTGCCCGCAGTTACGGCGCATGTACGAGAATCGAACCGCTAGGCGATTCACCAAGAGCACTACCACTATCGACAAGCGCCCCGCATACCTGATTCCCCAATAGGCGCATCAGCGGACCCCATGGCATAAAAACTCATGGGTTAACTCCACTCAAGTAAAGAAAAGGGCTGGATAGAGCGCGTCAACGTGCGCACCCTAATGGCAGTATTGAAATTCTGTGGGGCACGGAGGTCAGGTGGGAAGTTAGCGGTCGAGGTGGTCGCTGGTGAGAAGAATGAGATAGAGAATGGCCTCTATAAAGAGAATCACCACATCAGGAAGACAAGAACAAGCATCAGGGCGAGAGAAGTAGAGACAAGCAGGAGGAAAGGACTGAGGAAGTAGGGGTCGCCTTACGATAACAGCGTGCAGAGGAGGCTTGTGGATCGCTTGGAGGATAAGGAACTCTTTCCTTCTTGGTCGTAGAAACGATCGCCAAGAAAGGAATCTATCCATCGATCGGTATATCTAGCGTTGGAGATCACAGAGTAGATGATAAATTTTAGGGTAAAGGAAGCCAGGTCTGAAGGAGAGGAAGACAGCTGATCCACATCTTTAGATTCAGGTATAGCAACCCTCGTTCACGATCTCTGTATTCTTTAGGTTCTCTTGCTACTCGAGTTTGCACGACGGAGAAGGGTTTGGTGCGTCGGAGGCAGCGTGGATCCGCCTGATTGTACTTCAATAATTGGCTATTTTGCGTGTCGGAACAGAGTTTTGGATCTTTGGACGTTGGGAAGGTAGCCGCCTGGTCTTTGACTTTGTACCGTGGATCTGCAGCCATCAGATTCTTCAAGCTACCACCTCTCATGGATTTGTTCTTCTAGGTTCTGGGAAAGATCTTGAATATGCGGCCTGTGTCACCTCCTCTACTTTAGGTATTTGCGAGGTTTTAAGAGCCGGGACAAGGCTGCGGGTTTTTTTCCTATTCAAGACGCATCATTTACCAATTGGTTTGAATGATTCAGGATCTTAAGATATCTTCCTAGCTCTTTATCTTGTTCTCCTGGTAATTACAGGAACATATCCTATATCTACCTTTGATCGACCACCTTAGGTCTTGACTTGGGCTTTGATCTGATATCTTTTTGGGCCGCGGTTACTCTGACATCCAGCTTTCCTTCTACCAGCTGAGATTGGCATTGCTTCATGTTCTTGGACTGCCTGTTTACTTATGCTAGGTTTCACAGGTTGAAGAGATTTTCCGAGGCATTTGGGCATTGTTTCATGTTCTTGGCTGCCTGTTTATTTAAGCTAGGTTTCACAGCCCGAAGAGGTTTTCCAAGATATTTGGGTTCTTTTTTGCTACCTGATCCTCAGATCTCTCATCTTTTCATGTCAAAGTACATTTTCTCTGGATCTGTACCTTCTAGTTATAGAAATTCTCCGCTTCTCAACAATCCTTGCTATATCGGTCTAGTTGATTGTTATCCTTCCGGCGAGTGGATTTGCATTATTGTCCTTACCATTCTTGAGGACTGATTCTTGGGATTTGGGGATTTTTTTTTTGTTTAACTGATTGAGGAGTTGATTGGCTTATTTTGAGTGTACGTCTCTTTTGTGAAGATTTTGGTGGGAAAGTTATTTATTTTTTTTTTAAAAAAAAAGGGTACAACGTCTGCAGTAGTGAAGATTGTAGATGCGGGAGATTTTTGTCAAATTTTTGCATTTATTCCAGCTCCTATGACAGGAGCAAAGATTTCATATACTGTTGTTTCTATTGTTTGAAGATCCATGCGAACCTAAAGTTCAGCAGCCTCCCATAAGGATGATTAGTGTGAAACCTTCAAGCAGACTTTGCGAGCTCTTTGACATCTGTGCCACATTTTAATTGGCTTTTGATTGGAAAACATACCATTGATATGACAACAAATCATGACCAGAAATCTGTAACTTGTAATACTAGTTTCTTCTTTCTCCTTGGAGATCTCCTGCATCAGTACGGGACCCCTGCAAAGAGTCATTCAATAAATTATTGTTTGAAATAGAATGTGAGATATTTGAGTTTACCTTCTCCTTAAAACAACATTAATATTAAAACGTTTTTCTGGTTATCAGGGTGAAGGATTCTGTTTGTTATTGCCTATAATCTTCTGACCATTGTATGCTCCAAATACAAATCACCTGGATATGCATCTCAGTGCAAATCAACTCCCGGATATACGAATCACAGCTGTTGAAATGCCAGGCGCTTTAGAAAACTGGAGGGCATCTGATGAGGGCAGGCAATGGGCTGTAAAACGAGCCAGAAGTTCATGTTCTGGGGGAAGAAGAAAGAGTTCAGTTACCAAAAGCTCCAAAGGAAGTGAAGTTACTAATGATAAGGTTTCCAGTAGAATAAGAGAGATTCCTGATTCTGATTCTGAAAAGGTTTCTGGCTTTGCTGCTTATTTAGGTTGCCTTTGCTTGAAAATCGTATAATGGATTTCAATTTCTTTATCTCTGCAGGTTGGTATCAGCATTCTTGGACGACATTTTGGAGACTCTTTTGAAATTGTTCCAATAAAGAAAAGGCGACTTCTGTCTGTTCAATCTCCATCATCTCCACTGCTATCTTCGTATTCAGATGATTCTGATAATTTATTAGAGTGCATGTCTGTTTCATGCATTGATTCTTTATCATTTGATAAAGTTCATGACAGGAGTTCTATTGCCAACAAAAGTTCTAGTTCGAATCATATTATTGACAAGTCCACTGACGCTGCAGATTTCTCTGGTATTTCCATATTAGCTGCTGCTGCTTGTAACAGTGAGATGGTGGGTGAGAATACAAGTTCTGGAAACCTAGCTTTGATAGGAAACTCTCATAAAGAAGTCCATTTAGATTATACCGAGGACAACAAATCACATATGTCATGTGAAGATAAGGAGCAGCAATGTCAGTCCTTAGAAGTTTTGCAGGAAAATAATGTGAATATTAAAAGTAATCCTACTTCTCCTGCTGCAGGTGATGCTAAATTTGATGAGTTACGGAATATGGAAGTCTCCATGGTTTCATTGCAAACCGCTTCTAATAACTTAGTGTCTCCCTCTCTTTCTAGGCTTCATTGGGACCTTAACACTGATATGGATGCATGGAATAGCAATTCTGATGGTCTGGTAGCCTCTGATGTGTATGCCACTGATAATTCTGCTGAAAAAGTTGAAGTAAATGATGAATTAGGAGTCTTTGAATCCTGTCAGCCTGTGACAGAAAATGGAGAAAGCACAAATCCTCCCGAACTTGGTGAAAGCTTAGTCAACATGGTTGGCACCCCAGTGAATAGCCGTATGAATATTTCTAATGAATCATTGGACAATCCGAATGCAATCAATGGTCTTTCAGTTTCCAATCATGATAAAGATATTTTTTGTCCTAATGTTCATAGATTGATCGAAGAAGAACCCCACTCGGATGCTACTGATTTGCACTTGGTGAACTCTACTGTGGAAACAAAACACATGCGCTTTCAGCATAACAGCATTTTATGCGCTGAAGTTGTCTCTTCTGCTGTCGACAATATTCTTGGTTCCTCAAAGGATGATTCTTTGGATATTAAATCTGTTGATATTGAGAAGGATGAAGTGAATGCTAGCTTACAGATGAAAATTGAAGCAAAAGCTTTCAGCGTGAATATCAATTGTGAAGTTAATTCTGAATCTAACACATCTAAGGCGAGGCCAATTTGTGTTGGGAGTCAATGTACTATCGCACCAAATGGAGAAAAAAGCTCTGATGATCATCGCCTGATTGATGTACAGAGTGGCAATTGTTCTTTTTCTTGTGCTGAGAAAGTTGGTAATGTAATGCTTGATGATAATATTTGCGGGAATTTGGTCAGAGCATGTCAAACGTTTGGTAAATCTACAAGGTTTGATAGTATAGATTTGACCAGTGATTTACACGTCAATGAGTTTTCTGGAGCAGTGGAGGTGACTCAACCTGATCAGCTAACATGTGAAGTCACATCTGCTGCTAAATGTGAAAGCGTCACAAACGATTTGAAGGGTGATGTTGAAAACACTTCTGATCTCAAGCCCACTGTCTACTTTTCATCTGGTACAGCTACAGCAAAATCTCACGCCAATTTTGTAGAAGAAGCTGTAGGGACTCGGGAAGATGGTGCGGTCCAAGACACTGGAATGGAAAAGGTCAATCTTCTAGTAGATGATGATTCTCAATTTGAAGATGGTGAATTTAGAGAATCTGATCTTCATACTTGGGAGGAAGATGCTGCCGATGAAATGGAATCTGAACATGTTGATTATGGTTCCGATAATGATTTGAATGATACCTGTGAAACAGATTCTATCGTACCACCTTCTGTCTCTTTCTCTGATGTGAACATGGCATTCAAAGAGAGGACCCTGTCCGATGCTGATAAAGCAGATGGTGAAAAGGATAGACAGGTTGCTTTTCCTCAACCTTCATCAAAGTGTTCATCAAATTCAGATGGTCCAGATGTGTTACGAGGGACGAGAACCATTGGTGAAGTCGATACATTGCATCATGCTAATCATTCAGCATTAAATAGGAGCAACAAGCAAAGTAACGTTGGATTCCAAAATGAAAGTGACAAAACGAGGGAGCCTTCTGCAAATCTGAGACTAAAATCATCAGGATGGGATCTACTGCCAGAAAACCATAGGCACGCCAGAAATAACTTGGATCGTGAATTTGGCTCTGGTAAACAAGATGGTTCTGCTGGTTCATTGTCTGTGTTTGGTGATGATAATCCATTGGGAAGATCTGACTCAGCATTTAGGGGAGGCCTATCATCTCGTGTTGATAGGCTGAAATCTTCAGATGAGTCACACAGGAAGGATAAATTTTTTGATAAATTAAGCAGGTTTGTTCCATGGAAATCTTTTTACTCATTCAAATACTATAGTCCATGAATGCTGACTTGTTTGCTCCATCTTTAGGTATAATGACCGTGACAGTGCAGAAACAAAAGCTGAAAGGAACACTGGTGTTCTCAACTCCACAGAGTGGTGTGGATCTTTGCGACATACTCGAGGGAGGGGAAGGGGTGATGAACATTGGTTTGATTCTACCAATTGCCGTGGGCCCAGGCATCATAATTCACCAGGTTACTATGACGCTCAGAGTTATGCTCGACCACCTTCAAGGAATGCAGCTGCAGCTGCTGCAGCAAAGGTAGAGAGTAATGGTTTTGTTGTTGCACCCGATGGAACCCTGGTCAAGGCAGGTAGTACTGGTTCTGCTGGTCGTTTGCCTAAGAAATCTTCCAACGTTTCCTTGCATAGCTCTCATCCTATTGTAACTAGGTGGGGGTTACAAGATGACTGGGATCGAGCATATGGAGGGCACAGAAGACCTCGAAATCCAAGTGAGATGAGTGATAGAAACTATGGATCTGTTGGCCAGGCTGGAAAATGTGCTCATGACATGGACAATGCTGAATGCGATGGCAGATCTATGCCCCATGACAGAATGGAATCGTCTCTAGCTGGTCGCCGTTTGTCCGCACGAGATCGAAGTTCCTCTCCATATCACAGAGGCAGCAGGCCTTCAATATACAGAACGGAGAGGAGGAGGTCACCCAATCCCCGACACAGTTTTGAAGAGCGCATGAATGTGTACGGCACAAAATCTGGGACTGTTGCTTCCCCATCACATTCCTCAAGATGGGTTGACGACAGGAAGGATTCACCTAATCATCTTAGGGAACATGGGCACGGGCGATCTTCTGGAAGAAGCCTACCTTTGAAACTATATGCCGATTATAGGCTTGATTCCGAAGATTCAGAAGGTAGACCAAAGCCCGATGATTACTATCATCATAATCAGCGGCATCTGTCGTCTAACAGGAAAACAGATGTTACTGGTTTTGGTAGTGGGTTCAAGTATGATGGCCATAATGATCGAGGGGGAAAACATGGTGGTAGATATGAATTTATCGGTTCTACGAGACATTGTGACATTGATAGCAATGATAAACGTGCGAGGTAGTTTGTTGGAGGGAGTTTGCAGTATGTTAAATTTTGGATGAAAATCTCTAAGATTTCAGCAAAAGATTGAGGGAACGTGGGAAGTTGGCCAAGGGATGGATGTTTTATCTACATAGTAGTACCAAGCTAAACCCGATGATACACCCAAAGCTGAAACGCGACACTATATTTGAGATTATAATGGTATATGTATCCCCTTTATGCAAGGACTTAACTGTACATCAACTTCTTGCTGTGGAATATTAAAGAGGCGACCAACCTATCGTCAAAAGTTTCTTCCCATGTCAACCTTGTACAGACTACATTATTAGTCTTAACTTCCATTTTTTGAGATTTTAGGTCCTGACCCTTTTCTTTTTCTTGTAACATGGGCTAATTTGGGTGGGGTTTACCCGTTTTATGATCTCATTAAAATGAGATTAATTACTGAAATTCCTCTCTCCTTCAGTGGTTGATGTAAATATGGAATTTTGTAGCTTCATTGTGAATACTTTTCATTCTTGTTATTTTCCCAGGAAAATTTGTCTTGACTAGAATTCACTTTTTTTCAAGAAATCTCTTTTCCCGAAGTTGCTACAAAGTACTTTCATGAGCCTGTGATACTGCAATTGTCTCGAAAGTGCGTAAATAATGCTTCTTTGCCCAGGACTTGTTTTTATAGCATTATCCATTTATGTTTGTCAATCGCTATATTGTATTGTTTCTTTCCATTTATATTGATGAACCTGGTTAAGCTGTGAATGATACAAATGTGTTCCTAAGTATTTGTGGTTTTTTTCATGTTGATCGTTGGACAATATTGTTATCGTTCCATTTTCTTGGCTAGTCGACTAGCAGCTTCAATGTAGTGAGTATACATTACTTGATTCACTATATCACAGAGATAAAAGGTTAAAAGCCCATGGTCCTCAACTTGTGCTACAATGCAATGAAATCTACCTTTCAGTTGAAGACAGCAACGAAGTTGAACACCAGCTAGTTTCGTCAGCATGGCAGATGTTCATATTCTCTGGATTTCAGAATCCTGAGAATCTGTGGTTGTGACCGGGCAAGGGGAAAAGGTTTTGTGGAGGCTAGTGTGTCTGTATGGTACCAATATGCAGTGGCATTTTCCACCACTGATTAAACAGAGTTTTCATCTAAACCAAGATCTCAGGTTCACTGCATGGTTCATCCAGTGACACATACAAATCATATTCACCTTTGGCTCAGCCCTAATCAACCTCTTCTAGGAGCATATGAGAACAATACTATTAATATTATTGAAATTTCTGTTCATTTTGGTACTCCACAAATATTACTAAAAATAAACTAAATGCTTACAGACCCACCTGGCCACCTGCACTGAATGATGCTGTAGAATGCCTGTGCAAATCACATCTCCAACCAGTTCATTCAATCCTTCGGTAGTTCAAAATGCAGCGGTAAGTTGAAGACTAGACAGCTTTGAACCCTATTTGCTATTTTCAAGGCTCGATAAAGTTCATACAAAAACTTCAAACGTGGACAAGACTCCGTAGGCATATGAATATGATTGGACAGACCCCCCCTTCCTAACAGGATGAGTTGATATCATTTCAACTAGACGTATCAAACTAACAAGCACAAACTGATGAATGGAACCCATTCTAGCGATCAACGTTTAAAATTACTACGGGCACCTGATACCTGAAGTGTAAATTAAACAAGCCATAGAGTAATTCTAATCTCGAACTCGATATCTTCACAGAATAAGGAAAACCTACATAACACGCTTGTATTGAACACTTGGAAGTACTGAAATGATAATGCCTTTCAAATTGATGACGCCTTCTATTTGGGGTAATAGCCGGCAGGTGGATATCCAGGAGGCGGGTTAGAACCCGGAGGTGGGTAAGCGGGTTGTTGGTACGCGGGTGGAGGGTATGCAGCTGGAGGATAACCATATGGCTGCCCATAAGCTGCCTGAGGAGGATATCCAGCACCAGGTGGAATAGGCTGATCTATGCGAGACATCTGCTGGACTGGAGGCACGGCCATCACTGCTGGTGGTCCAAACTTGCCGTCTCTCTTATCCATCTCAATTTTGTGCTGCGTCTGCACTCGTTGCATAAATTCTCTCTAAGATGCATTGAAATGCTAAGAAGCAAGTTCCTGATACAAATTGAGCTTTACCATACCTGCATGCATGCGCAGACTCTGCAAATAATTGAGCAATCAAAAATAAATGAGACATATAGCATCACTTCTTTTTTATAAAATCATTACAGGGAAGAAACTTTAGTCATACGTGCAGTATACGAAGTCTGACAAACAGGATAGTATCTGGGAAGCCTCTTGGATCTCCTGACTGCCAACAATCATTGCAACAATGGAAAAGATGCAAGCAACTTGTTGCAGACAAAACATGAATCCCTGCAGTAACATTCAGCGTACAGGCAGAAGTTTAAATAAAAAAAAGGTCCAAATACAGCATAAAATAATGTCCCGGTGGATGGAACTGAGCCTGAAACGGGTCTTTACTTTGTGAAGTTTCATCCTTTAGAATTTAGATCAATCATGGGTCGGCTTATTAACAGCCGTTAGTACAGTTGAGGATGGAACAAAAACAAAAAGTAGAGTATAGAGGAATTACGATAATGCAGTTATCACATTGAGTTGTCTGTATGTTGAACTCATCTTGGAGCAAGAAGCGAGTTGATGCAACAGAATTACCAAAGCACAGGAAAACCTAGAAAATTGAGCATTAGATCATACAATTTAATTAGTCAAAATGCAAATGAATCTAAAGAATTAGCTCTAGCAGGATGTTTTCACAGAATACGCCAATAGATAGTGTCATGCATATATTGAATTGAATTTAATATATATGATAATTATTCACTCTGACAATAAATGAAGTCAGGAGTTATAAAGCCCATGATGTGTTTGCTGATGATAATATGTTGGTTGCTATGCGTTTAGACTTGTTTAATTCAAACTTTAGTAGTGGAGAGATACCTTAGAAGTGAAATATTTTATGTTAGACGCCATTAATGACGGAACAAATATCTAAAGTAACTTTTTACTGACAATAATAGAAATAGTAAGGTGGATACATGAGAAATTCCTACAATAGAATATTAGATAATCCAGAAAAAAAGATTGATGATGACATTGGTTTTTTTTGTGCAATTTATGATGAATTTTTGATAGAATAGAAGTTGGATTTTTGAAAGAGAGGAAAGGCAACTGAGAATTTTCATGTGTGCATCCCGCAATTCATTTGCCACTAGCTTAGGCATGCCAAGATTCAACATCTTATATTGACAGCAACAAAAAGAGAACTATAGAATATAAATGCTGATAAAACAATTATCATGGGTTATTTTACACCCATTACATTATCAGTTATGTTTGCCCAATTTGGGCTCGTAGTTGACTAATTATTTTACTTTTAATTTAGTATGATCCGTGGCATCTTGATAATGTAGTTCATTTGAGCTCAATGGCTCATCATTTGGAACACAATGGTCATATATATTCATTTGAGCCCAATGTCTCATCATTTGGAACACATAATGATCATATACGTACATGTATGTATACATGCACACATATGAATGTTCACTAGACCTAGCTCACGTGAATAATAAGAGTTATTGCTAGCAAATGTTATCCTATTCTCATGTAGAATAAAATCATGAAAATGACAGACCACACGTTCACTACCTCAGTGCAAAGGCAAAACTCTGGACATCGACTTTCTCCACATCTTCCACTACATGGTAGATAGCCAGCACAACAAACATATCTACAGTAGAAAATTGCATATTGAACCATATTTTGAATGTTGCTTTAACAGAAACAAGAAGTGAATCAACTGAAACTACCTTGACATGTCATTATAAAGAGCCCTTTTGCGGAGCATGTAGGAGACACATGGTCCACTAATAACAAGAAATGATATATTAGATAATATACCATAAAATCACAATATGAAGGAAAAAAATGCATCTAAATTATATTGCAAAGAAATGAAAAACAAATTGAACATTATCTTGGGAAATAGATGCATATTGTAAAAGCATACAATGAAAAGAAAAATATAACAAACAAAAAAACTTAGATTCTTATTTGGATTTTTTTTTCTTGCAGAAAATAACTTGAAAAGTGCTAAATACCACATTCCACTTCGCATCCTTATATTAACACTAATTACAGAAGCCTGATTCTAGTGAAATTTGGGTAAGCAGAAGATATGCTCAAAGTTACCATGCGTCCTAGCATCATTTGTTTCACTATGGACATGGACAAAAATCCACCCGCATATCTACATATTTCCTTTTCTTTCAAGACATTCCCTTACACATGAAAGAATTCGTACAGGCATGGCATAAAGCATAGATAAAACAGTTCATACAAGGCAGTAAATAAAACAAAATTATTCTCACTAATAACTGAACACCAAATGGAATCTTAAATAGTCACTAACAAAACAAAATGCTTAGAAGTTTATGATGGAGAATTGACACAAGCAAAGGGAACAAAATCCATAGATTAATATATCTATGATAAATTCATAGATGGGTGAAACTTCAGTCTCAGAGTAAAATTTCTTTCTTGTCTCTACAGCAAATAAGCTTTATGTCATGGAAAAACCACCTATGCATGGGCACAACACTGTGCATGTTGATCTTAAATAAACTATGCACTGCATAGAGTCAAATGGAT
This sequence comes from Costus lasius, assembly GCA_027563935.2. Classification (NCBI taxonomy): domain Eukaryota; kingdom Viridiplantae; phylum Streptophyta; class Magnoliopsida; order Zingiberales; family Costaceae; genus Costus; species Costus lasius. Next base: position 539,043 of record JANVAS020000102.1, on the reverse strand, counting down.
TAGACCAACATATTTCATTTATCTACATAAAATTTTTGTAGAGAGTAAAAACTTGTTTGGTATAGTAGTGGCCATTTAGTAATGATAATCAGAGAAACAAAGGAAGTCTTATTATCCCTTAAATTTCCCTTCATATGTTCTCGGAGCGTTTTATATCAGGTAAAAGAATCCTGTTTAGCTATTATTTAGAGACAATAGGCTTATATGCATGGATGACCGGGATTATCTTTAAGTGAACAGTTGATGATTACCCTTTTCTATCATCTTATATACCATAATTCAGTTGAATCACTTCTTTGATCCATCCTCTTCTCTCTATTTCACCTTTCTACAAACTTTTATGTGTAAATAGTGTCATGATGTTGCAATTTTGCTCATGTCCATATCGTACATCGAAGAAATCTTGATTTTCTATTTAATCTTAATGGCACAACATACATGTAATAAGACAAGAAAGACCACAGAACCATGTAAGTCCAAATATCAGTTGAATAGTCAGAACAATGTTTTGCAAACACTTAATACATTACAAGCCTGCATGTACAGCTCGTCACCAGAATATTGAAAAATTGTAAATATGTTCCTTTTTTTTGTAGTGGGCAGCCTAACCATACACGCGAAAAGAATTTGAATCAAAAGTGAATTTGTTAAAAACAAGCAACGAAGGTCTCCACTTAAGGGCATAGCTTGAGGTTATCATCAGTTTCCTAGGTCTGATAATCAACATTTCAAACAATAGTAAAGCTTCTGGTTTGTAGAGTTAGCCGAGAAGCATTACGAGAGTATATTTCTTAAGTAAATTTCTTCAAGCTCGCAGGCTGATAAAAATGTTATTAGTAGTGGAAGCGCCATTAGCATTATGAGTGTTAATTATGTATCTGGCTTCAATGCAATCTGAGGGGTGGATTCATGCAAATAGTGATAAAAAAATGAAAATAATCCACAATCTAGACACATCGAGACTCCAGAAACCAACAGATGGAAAGGAAGCCAGAAAAGAACCGCCATTGGAATCATTCGCAAGACTGGGATCAAAATAAACGCGAATCTGAAGGCTGGAAAGCCGAGCGCTTACCACCAAAGTGCCATACAGCAATCTGCAGAGCGGATCAGATCATATCTGTCAGAAATCTTGCAAAGGATGGATCAAAGAAGAAGAAGAGAGGGAAAGGAGGAATCTTACAGGGGAAGTCAGCCTGGATGGTGCTCATGAGGTCCACATGCCAGATATTCCGGTAGTTCTGCCGGAGCTGCATCTTGTCAAGGTACTCCTGGGACGGCATCTCGGGCACCGATCGAAGACGAGATCCGGGCGGCGATTCGAGGAGGAGGCCGGCTTTGGAGATCTGCGGGTTAAGCGCTTTGAAAACGGAAGGGAATAACTGGCAGCTTTTGATGACTGATTAGTGAGTGCCAAGCTTGGTCAACCATGTTCCTTACTCGAGATTTTTTTTTTTTCGCCAGGTTGTTAGCAGGCACACGAGGGCCCCAGGATATAGTCCAGTCACTGGAAAGGGTATGAATTGGAGTAATTATTAAAAAGAAATGCTTCGGTTACCAAAGGAAGGTCGAAGTGGAAAGAAAATAAGGAGGCTTTACTAGAGATAGTGTTGATATGGAGGACAATTCAAATATATTCCTATGATTGATGCCAGCTAAAAAGTGGGCCGCACCGATGGCGCATCTAGAACATAGCTAAAGCCCAATAACATGAGTTAGGGCGAAGTCGCCGAACCGAGGTCAAGTGACAACATGTAGGCTTGCTTAATAGTTGTGGGCTGGGTCAAGTTTGGAAGCAAGCTAAGCAATTGCTGCTACTCATGCAAAGGAAATGGTGCGTTTACCGCATCTCACAAAAAATGACCCAAAAAATTGTCCTATGTTACGAGTCAAAGGTTATAATTTATTTAGGGAGAGGGTGGTTTAATGCATTAGTGAATCGTCCATATCGAACAAATATATATTGGTGTATGACCAAGGAAGTGTGTCTATCTTGGATTCAAATTTTAGGATTATTTTCTTTCCAGTTCAATCCTATAGTTCCTTGAAACTTAAAAAAATAATAATAAAATTAATCAGTTTCAAATTATTTATGATTAAAATTGAATTACAAATTAGGCTTATATATAAAGAATATCAAAAGTTTAGAATTTTAGATATTTTTTAATTATGATATCTCACCTTGCTTTTAAATTGGTCCTATTCCTCTAGTTCAAACCCTCACATGTTTTAGAAATCTAAAAAAAAAAAATTAAATTAATAATTATTATGATATTTATAATTGAATTAAGATGAAAGTACATACAAATTGAATTTTAATATTACCTTGCAAAACCATATTTTTTGGCTTAATTTTGAATTGACCTTGCTCCTTTCCAAGTCCTTGAAATATGAAAAAAAAAAAGATTATGTGATATTTATGTAAACCGGAAGTACATATAAATTATGTTATAATAGATTATTTGCTAGTAAAAATTTCTCCTCAAAAAAAAAAAAATCACATAATAGAAACTTTTTTATTTAGAAAAAAGGACAGCTATTTGAATCTACCATCGGTGGAGCACAGCTTAGGCCTCCCACAATTTTGCATTACCCACATTTTGAATTCTTCCCATCAATGATAATAGTATGTTAACGTCTACATATATATAAGAATTATTTGTGGCTAAACAAAGATCATGATGATCCACTTTGTAATGGTAAAGTAAATTTTATCTTGTTATATTGAATAAATCTTGCATTAAATTGAATTATTTTTGGTGGACAGATAACCTTCCTAGATCATGCATTTCACCATTCTTAATGTGTATTTTGAAGTTCAGTAATCCTCGATAGATTATATGACGATTTCCATAGAACATCGTAGTCAGTTGATTGGCTCAGGTATATAGACAACACTGTTAATTAGCTTTTTTACCTGCAAAAATATGAAAAGCCCAGCTCTTCGCCACCTAAAAAAAAGAGCTGGAACGCCAGTATAACACCATAGTGGCGGCTACAACTGCGTGCTTGAGGTTACTGATTCGTGTCGTGCCAAAGTCTATTGGCAATTCAAGGGCAAGAGTGGATATTTAAAGAATTCGAAAAGGATTGGCTCTGTCAATGCACAATCCAACTGCCACAGCAATCGATTAAAAAGAAGTAAAGAACTGTCATACTGTCAGTAAAATATTCCATCGAGTTTCTTATTTGTTGTCATATGTACATATTTTAGTAGTTTCTTTGGCGATGCCCAAACTTGGCGGATAATATATACATTGACATCCACCAAAGTATTTCAGAACCAAAAAAACAAAGGGTCTAACTATTCCTATTCCAGCTTTCTTCACTTGGGGGAGTGGGAATCAGAGTGTTTTGTGAATCCAAAAATAATTTATTATGTTTTCATATCATTTTCTAGAAATACTTACATGAAGCTACAATAGCTCGCTAAACACCAATTGGGTGTAGTAACGCTCATCAATTGCTGGAAGAGCTAGAGCTACTGGTTTTGCATGGAAGCAATCTCCGTCATTTTAGACTTATTTAGGCGAGTTCTCAAATTTGCAATATACCCGCGGAGGCGTTGCTGATCGAAGGTTGAGAGTGAAAACGGGGGGTTCAATGGTAATAGCATTGCTTCAACCATGAGAAAATTCAGATAAATTATTGCTTTAGAATACGATGCGACAGCTCCACTCCAATGCCCCATAAGCTCTTCAACCTGAAAAAACAAATCTATGTTATAGTCATAAGAAAGAGGCATAAAAGACACGATATTTAATGCTGCAAGTTACCGATGTCAAACATGCTTCTTCGTAAACAAAAGATATGTGAATGACAATATTATCGCGAAAGCATATTCAAAGCCATGTTGAGATCATGTAGATACGAGGACAGAACCAAAAGGAAAATGAAGTCTTTATCCATGTCAACCAAAGTTGTTATACATAAAACCTAAGACATTCAGGAAAATAAATGTACTGAGAAAAAAGATAGTTATCTTGAACAATTATTCAAAATAATATTCAAAGCCAAAACCAAACCAATCAACTGGCTGGATCAGGTTTTAATTTTTCAATCCAAATACAAGTCATTCAGTTAATAGGCATCCAGGTTTATGGGTAGACATGGATACGCAAATAAAGTAACCCGATTTAAGAAAAGAGGCAAGTGTACATGCATTGTTTAAAAAATATAGAACCCAAGGTACTAGAAAAATCCGAACCATTCTCATCCCCGTTAAAATCTTGTACCTTTTGCCAGCAAATTGATTACTCTTCCAACACCACCACCCTATAAACATCTATTTGCTGCAGTTTTGATGGACAACTGTATATTTCTTTTAAAAATCGTTACGTTATTAAAATTGCAATGCAAGTTACTTGAGTTATTTAGTTATATGAAACTTTTCTCACCAATTTTCAAACCTATAATTGATAGCTAGCATTTCATATGTACTGATCATAAAATTTACTTTATAAATTCACATGCTGTATAATGACATTGTTTAAACATTTTTAGTATTGAAGCACCTGTGCTTAATCATGACGTGCATTCATTTCTATGTTTACTCTTAGTCAGAATACTTTTAATAGCAACAAGTATCCTTCTAGATGGAAATGGATTCTGTAAACATTGACTAATAAGTTGAAGACAGTTCACTTACAGCACCATATTTTCCAACTGCCAAAGCTCTTTGAAATATAACTTCCACTGCATCTGGCAGGTCTGCATCACCTGAAAGGCAGAATGATTCTTTTAAGGTTGTGTAAAAGATAAGCTACAACATAAAGGTAAGATAGAAACATCTTCATCAATTAAACAAATCACCTGAATCTCGAAAACTATTAGATAGCTTTTCTGCTCGATCATATGCAGTGAGAAATCCTCTCTCAGCCCATGAACAAACCAATGATGGATTTGTGAAATTTACACCATCAGCAATATTTTGAGAAAAATGGTCTGTTTCGTGAGATTGGGAGTCATTAGCTGACACGCTACAAAGAGAGTCTCCATCACTTCTTGATGTCATCCATAAGTTGCACAGTTGGAGAGTCTCTCTCCAAACAGCTAATATTACAAGTTCAACTGAAAATGATTCTAGAGGCAATCCTGCATTAAGCTGTAACAGTAACATAAATCTTAGTATAATTCACAAGTATTAGTTTATTTCTAGATATTACTAGAGTGAAATAAGAAATTTCAATCTGTTAATAACAAATGCATCTCCCTTAACAGTTGAAAAGTTATGTTAGCAAGTTTCTTATGGGCTTGTCAAGCAAACAAATTACTGAATACCCAGTCTGGAAAATGAGTAAAAGAATGGAAACTAAACTCATCCATCATCCAGCCAAACAAATAAAATCTCATAGTTATAAAATTCATTTCATTTCAAAAATTGAGCTGGTTCATTTAAAAATTATGATTCCAAACATTAAAGAGATCAAAAAAGAACTTCTGATTAGAATTTCAACATCAGCAATAAAGAAGCACCCTTAGTTTTTTTTTAATTGCAAAATTGCAATATACTGGTGATATGAATCAAAGAAAAAAAAAAGAGAACCACCATCGGCCCTAATGTTTTTCTTCATCCTTGTCTTTGAACAAGTCAGGACTTGTCTACTAGCTTTGTATTAAGGATGAATTTAATCTTATTAAACCACATATAAGGTATAACCTTTTAAGTTCTCTAATAAATGGGAAGCAAAGAAAAATAAAATTATTTCATGAGATACAATAAATGAATCTGTAATGCTTTCCATCATGCTAGGTGTCACGCCCACGTTTACGGTAATGTTTTTTTAATTATTTCCACGAGTCAACGCTTGACTCGAGTCCAGCTGCGTCAACGCAGGTATTCAAACGGTCGAAACCGCCGGATTAGGCGCGACTAGTGGAGTCGATTTCCCGATTATGGACTCAACTCGGATCGCTGCTGTTCCAACATGGTCTTAATCATCACTCGCGATTTACCAAGGACCGGTATCGCTGAACCGAACCAAGTTCACCCGAACCCAAACGGGACTCACTCCCGCGTCCATTGGATCAAGTCGGCGCCCGGCGATCGTAGACGGTTGTTCACACGGCGTTGCACGCCGGAAACAGAGAAGACTTGGTCGGTACCTCACTCGAATGCCGACGAGGAGGGAGAACCCGACCGAAAAACTATTACACAGAATCGTACGCGCAATGGCGTCGACGATCGACGGAATCGTCCAAACACACCTCGCGTGCGTCCACCGGCAAGCCGGGGGGCCAAGTGTCCCCGCTCACTCAAAGGTGAGGTGGGGAAGAAGATCTGCCGGGCGGCGAGACCGTCATTGAGAACGTCCACAAAGGCAGGGAAGAACCCCAGGGAAGGAAGGTGAGCGTCCGGACGTCGCCGGTGAAATGGCCTAGCGACATCGGCGAGGCGATCTAGCGGTAGAAGGGAGGCAGGCGGATGGTGGCTGAGGAGTTACACGGGACTCGTCCAACTGCCCGTTCGCAGGGAAAAGCGACGACGAAGCTAGGCCCGACCTCCCATGGTCTCTCTCTCGTGGCTGAGGAAGACGCGTCCACCGAACTGCTTCACCGGCGGGGAGGCGTCCACAACCGCACGCTGGCGGCGAGCCGCGGGTGGCAAACGTCGAAGGCTCACACACAGGCGAGCCCGGCTCCGGGAATTCCGCACGCAGGCGGGCCGACAGCCGAAAGAGAGGGAGAAGGGAAGCGCCGGGAGCAGCGAGCTCGACCGGGCCGTTCGGCCACCAGGCAGGTCGCAAAGTTCGCCGGAAAAGACAGGGGTAGGAGCTAGGGTTTACCTCGACGATCACTCAGGCCGCCGGCTCCTTCCCGTCGATGAAGAGGAAGAGACGCCGCCTTCCGAGGCGATCTGAACGGCGGCGGCAGCTACGGCGACGCGATCGGCGACAGAGAAGAAGGACGCGGCTGACGACGAGAAAGGAGACGGGGTTCTCCAGGGCCTCCTACCACCCGCCCACACAATCGGAGCCCGGAGAACAGCCGCCGATGAATGTCCGACGAGGACGACGATCGTAGCTCGGAAAGAGGGAGAGCGGATCAGTGTTTTTTTTACCGCACGTGAAGGAAGACGACGTCATCATCTTTTTCTTCTTCTTCGATTTTTCCACCCGCCCGCGACGTGCGTTGCATGCCACGTCCACGCCCCTGACGCGTCACGTCACCGCATCGCGTCTACGCGTCGTCGTTCGCGTGACAAACGAAACAGCAGACGACCGTTGGTCGTCTCGGATCCGGGCGGCGCCCGATCCAACCCACTGACCCGATCAGCGATTCCAAGCAACTGGCGTTGGGCTGGGCTGGAATTTTGGGCCGCGCCCAAATTTCGGCCCAAAGGCCTAACATTCTCCCCCTCCGGAGCGAGTCGTCGTCCTCGATGACCCAAGTAACGTCGGATCTCATCCTCGAACCACCACAGTTCGGACACTTTACACCATGTAGCTTCCTCCATTGGAGAACCTTCTCGTCGAACAAGAAATTATGTTCGTCAGTTCGTCCTGCTATGCCCCAAAACTCGGCGATCTAGGATCTCTCCGATCCTTTGGTCGAACTCCGTTCGAACCGTCGAAGGCGCACGAAGCGACTGTGATCGAATTGGATCCCCTAGATCCTATAAAAAACCTCTTCAGGAAGCTCACATGGGAAGTCAGATGCAGCTTCATCCCGACGACGACGATTTGCATATTGTCCCATTCGTCTAGCTGCTAGCTCGAGGCTGTCCCTAGCCTTCAGGAGTGACTCCACTCGCTCGCGAGTTACCCGTAAAATCGCAGGACATCTCCCTTCGGAGGTTCTCGTCGCAATATCAACCAAAGCTAGGGATTGTCTCCCTAACAAAAGCTCAAACGGGCCGTGCCCCTAGACGGCGATTTGTGAAGATTATAGACAAATTGTGCCGAATCAATCCACTATACCCAGTCCTTTGACTCGTAGTCACCAAAATGACGAAGGCAGTCCTCCGTGAGGACATTAACCCACTCCGTCTGCCCAAATACTATCATCGGGTCGTACCCGACTAAGTCTGCTCAACAGACCTTCGATATGCCTTATCGGTCACAACAGCCGCTTTTATCCTCGTAAGGAGATCTCCTTCCATTCTGGAGATCGCAAAGCGAACTAAGACGTTTAGCCTACTCAATGCATCAGGCACTACCTTAGCCTTTCCAGGCTTGTGTTCCCACCGGAACTAGAATTATTCTAGGAATTCCTACCATTGGGTCAGTTTGGCCGACAATCTCTTCCGAGTGGTGAGATATGTATTCACCACCTTATTAATTTCTACCACGAAGGCAATACCCAGGAGGACTCTCTATCCTCGGAGGCAGTGCAACACTGTCACCATCTCTTTTTCCATGCACAGAGTATCTCTGCTCCACCCCACTTAACTTTCGGCTATCGAAAGCTACAGGATGCCCATCCTGTATCAACACATCACTTATCGTTTGATCCGTAGTGTCGGATCTCGTTGGCGCAACCCTGCAGCTAAGGCGTTCGCCATCAGGAGGACTCCCTAGGAGTCCCTCTTCCTTCCATTCCTTGACTCCTTGCTCTCGATGCACGGTTCGAGGCAAGGGAAATCCTCATTGTATATCTGTATACAGATAAGACCTCACAGCTATCTCTGCCTTGACCAAAAATTCGAGGCCAAAGACTGCTCTGTAGTCTAGAAGATTCAGAATCTTCGCAAGGCAGCAGCCCTGCCAACTGCCAAATACGATATCCATATGATACGGTACCCCGAAGGTCTCGGGGTCCACTGTACCAACCGACCAACCTCGGTCCTGTGTTGAGGACGTTTTAAGTCCAACACTCTTAGCTGCTCTCGACGAACCACTTTGTGTGACCTGAGTCACACACGAAATTCCCACGGAATTGTGGTGGTGGGGTGGTGGGGGGGGGGGGATCCTACAACACCCGCGATCAAAATCGGATTGCACAAGTTCCCAGGAGACTCGTCCAACGGTAACTTGGTGCGCCCAAGTCTCATCCCCTTCGTCAGCTCGCCCCAATTACCTTCTTTTGTCCCTGGGTCTCCTCCACTCATATAGGCATCCCCATATGCCGAGGAACCCCGGACAGGTCTCAAGGATTTTTCCTTGCTGTCCTCCCAAGCTTCCCTCACATAAGGCGTCCCCTATATGCGAAGTTGGCTCAGTCGGACCAAGAAGAGGGACCTCTTTTGTTTTAGTTGGACAGTCCACTCTTTTTGTCCCCAAATAGCAGTTTTAGAGTCTGCTAACTCGTCCCCATTTTTGTGTCTCCCTGGGTAGCAGTTTTAAGCTATGCTAACCTTTCCTCAAATATCATGGAGCGACGCACCCCTCCAAAAGGGTAAGCTCCAGGATGAGTCGTCGCACGACGGTCCACTGGCCGAGATCGGTCGTGGTCGATGCTATCGAAGCCGCCGTAGCGCGCTTCAGCATTGCAACCTCTGCCTGAGATGCCTCTAGCTCCCCGGTGCATCGAGTCACCCGAGCTACGAGACGCTCGTCCGAGACGAGCCACGTGGAGACGATCTCCACTGAAATGCAAGGATCCAAAACCCCATCTTTGACCATGTCCTCGAAGGACGATAGTCTGGGGTTCGTCGCAAATCCTATCTGCGCACAATCAATTAAGTGTGACAAAACACAAGTACGACGTTTGTACGAGTTGGAATGTGCAGTAGACCTCCGGCTCTAATACCAAGCTGTCACGCCCACGTTTACGGTAATGTTTTTTTAATTATTTCCACGTGAGTCAACGCTTGACTCGAGTCCAACCGTCAACGCAGGTATCCTAACGATCGAAACCGCCGGATTGGGCGCGACTGGCGAAGTCGATTTCGATTATGGACTCAACTCAGGATCACTGCTATTCCAACATGGTCTTGATCATCACTCACGATTTACCAAGGACCGGTATCGCTGAACCGAACTGGGTTCACCTGAACCCAAATGGTACTCACTCCCGCGTTCGTTGGATCAAGTCGGCGCCCAGCGATCGTAGACGGTTGTCCACACGGTGTCGCACGCCGGTAACAGAGAAGACTTGGTCGATACCTCACTCGAACGCCGACGAGGAGGGAGAACCCGACCGAAAAACTATTACACAGAATTGTACGCGCAACGGCGTCGACGATGGACGGAATCATCCAAGCACGCCTCGCGTGAGTCCACCGGCAAGCCGGGGGGCCAAGTGTCCCCGGTCACTCAAAGGTGAGGTGGGGAAGAAGATCTGCCAGGCAGTGAGACCGTCGTTGAGAACGTCCACAAAGGCGGGGAAGAACCCCAGGGAAGGAAGGTGAGCGTCCGGACGTCGCCGGTGAGATGGCCTGGCGACACCGACGAGGCGATCTAGTGGTAGAAGGGAGGCAGGCGGACGATGGCTGAGGAGTTACACGGGACTCGTCCGACTGCCCGTTCGCAGGGAAAAGCGACGACGAAGCTAGGCCCGACCTCCCGTGGTCTCTCTCGTGGCTGGGGAAGACGCGTCCACCGAACTGCTTCATCGGCGGGGAGGCGACCACAACCGCACGCAGGTGGCGAGCCGCAGGTGGCAAACGTCGCGCGCAGGTGACGAGCAAACGGAAGGAAGGCTCGCACGCAGGTGAGCCCGGCTTCGGGAATTTCCGCACGCAGGCGGGCCGGCAGCCGAAAGAGAGGGAGAAGGGAAGCGCCGGGAGCAACGAGCTCGACTGGGCCGTTCGGTCACCAGGCAGGTCGCAAAGTTCGCTGGAAAAGACAGGGGTAGGAGCTAGGGTTTACCTCGGCGATCACTCAGGCCACCGGCTCCTTCCCGTCGATGAAGAGGAAGAGACGCCTCCTTCCGAGGCGATCTGAACCGCGGCGGCAGCTATGGCGACGCGATCGGCGACGGAGAAGAAGGACATGGCTGGCGACGAGAAAGGAGACGGGGTTCTCCAGGGCCTCCTACCACCCGCCCACACCACCGGAGCCCGGAGAACAGCCGCAGACGAACGTCCGACGAGGACGATGATCGGAGCTCGGAAAGAGGGAGAGCGGATCAGTATTTTTTTTTACCGTGCATCAAGGAAGACGACGTCGCATCGTCTTTTTCTTCTTCTTCGATTTTTCCACCCCCCTGCGACGTGCGTCGCACGCCCCTGACGTGTCACGTCACCACGTCGCGTCTACGCGTCGTCGTTCGTGCGACGAACGAAACAGCAGACGACCGTTGGTCGTCTCGGATCCGGGTGGCGCCCGATCCAACCCCCTGACCCGATCAGCGATTCCAAGCAACTGGCGTTGGGCTGGGCTGGAATTTTGGGTCGCGCCCAAATTTCGGCCCAAAGGCCTAACACTAGGTTATTTGGAACATGTGAATTATGAAGACTGTATTTATATAACTATGAATGCTTGCATGCTCTTTCACATTTTATATCGCATAAGATTAACCAAACAGATTGCAGTAAAACAAATTTCTTTTTCAACTAAGGAGTGTTTATATGTATCTTACCCTTTTTACTTAAAGTTTCGGCCATGGTTCGAGGAACCGGTTGGAACCAGTACCTCCAGTTGGTTACTAGTCCGGCGAGGCATCAGCACCGGAGCGTGGGTCAGAGCGGCGGCAGCGGAAGATTCCGCTGGCACCGGAAGCTTCATTCGAAGCACTACTCTTCCACTGCCGCCCACTACCGCCCGGTTTGCCGGGCGGTAGGTACTGGTCCAGCGATTCAGAGTCTCGGACCGGTTCCTCGAACCATGGTTTGAGCTTACAAGCATTTCCTAAGAACAAGAAACTAAAACATTTTCATTAAACATATTTTTCATATGTTTTCCTTTAAGAAAGTAGGAAAAAGAACAAAAACAAATGATGCAAGTGTAATATTGTAATTCGTGTTGCCTCTCTAAGCATTAATATAGATCATGTTCATATATTTCGTTACTTGTCTTTTTTAAACATAATCTTAGCTAACTATAGTTGGATGAGAAGTGATTCTTTAAGTTCACTTCACGTCAAGAGGTGGAGCAATGTTGGAGTAGACAAGTGGTAATAACTCACTTTAACACAACTTTTATACTCCATGATAAACTCAATGTAGCAAAGTAGATGCAACCCTGGATTCAATATTTCTTTGTTATTTGTAAATGAGAGGTGTCCACTATACCAAAATGTCCCGTTTGTCATTGCATTTGAAAATGTAGCATGTAAGTAACTAAGCATTGCTCGTCAAGGCATGCAAAGTGCGCCAATTACACTACTATTAATATTGAGCTTACTTCGCTTGCCTGTAATGGAGATCTAACCTTGCAAGAGAACAGATAAGTTGAGGTCAAGGTTGAGGCAGTGGTTTTCCTCACTTTTGGATGCTCAAACCATCCATCTGATTGGTTCTTGCAAAGACAAAAGTTTAGACATCTTACTCAGTCCAATATAAATATAATTTAATTTGTACCTATCATTATTGTATCCACTGTGGAATATGAGCAATTACTTACTACATCTGCCTTATCTCAACATAGGTACTGTTAGACCCTGATCCGTTATTATGTATCTCCACCCTGTATCTCTCACGAAGAAGCAATTAAGCTTTTGAATCGAGACATGGGGAGCAGGTGAGGACGGAACTTGTCAGGAGGAGGTAAGTGATTTGAGGGAAGGCGTTGGATTCGGGAGAAAACGATTGGAAAAATCGAAAGCAGATACGCGAGAAAATCCCACTTCCCTCTTCACTGTGAAGGAGAGCTCGACGGACGTGTTGGGGCCATTCGCGCGGTGATCGCCGGTGTGTCTGGTGGCCGCAGTGGGTTGGACGAGGGCAGAACGAGCTTTGCTTCCCTCCTTTCCCCTCCGGCGGCGGCGTCATCGCGTCTCCGGCCTGGGGTGGTCTTCTCTGTGCCCGATGACACTGTAAGTGTCTTCTTCCTCTGGTTTTCATCGGCGCCCTGGTTTCTCTCGCCGACAGGGTTGAAGCTTGCCGGAGCTTGGTTTCTGGTCTTTCTGGATTTCGGATTTCTGGTTTTTCGCTGCTCTCGTCGCTTCGTTGTTGATCGTCGCCGCCATCGACGAAGGCGGCTGCTTGTTCGGTCGCGATCGGGTTTTGGGCGTCTTCCCCTCTTTCCTCCGTGCAGTTTGTTGGGCTGCCTGTGATCGAATCTTCGGTAGCTCCCTGACCCAGCGGTTGAAGCTTTTGACGGATATCTTCCTGGAGTCTTCTGCTACCCGTTGTTACCCTGGGCTGCGTTACTTTGGGCTGAGATGCATTTGGGCTTTTGCTGTCAGCCCAGTGTATAGTCTTCCTTGAAAAAAAAAAAAGGATTCTGATACCTGGGCGTGACAGCTACTATGTCAGCAGTCACTAGTCTAACCTCCTTAGCTTGATAGGTGATTACTGTCACGCCCCGGTCGGAACGGTCTAAAAACAGTGCTTATCTGCTTCCTAGAGCCGTCCGGCGGAACACCAGAACGTGATCGCGCTAGGGTTTTCCGGACCGAATTTCGTCCCTAAACTCGAAACCCTAGTTCCCGCTCACTTTTTATCCCCCAAATTACAATTCTCTCGAGAAACCCTAACCCTAATTAGGAAATCCGAAAAGAATCGAAAAACCCTAAAGAAATTATACCTCACTGGTCAAAATCAATTTTGACCCAACAGTGTCGTTCGCTCGATTTGATTTCGCTCGGCTGACGTCACGCTGACGTCAGCCCTTCCGATTTATCCGCCGCGCCGATTTTGCACGCTGACGTCCGCGTCTGAATTTCGATTTCGAAATCGAATTCAATCGTTGACTCTGCCGTTGCGTTGACTCGCCTCGAAGCGCGAGTCGTCTTCTTCCTCACGACGCACGACGCCGCCGCGTCGTTGTTTCTGCCGAGCGCCGCCGCGCTCGCGATCTCGCCTCCGACCACTCGTCGCCGACCTAGCAGCCGCCGCTGCCGGAGTTCCGAAGCAGGGAAGAGGGATACGTGGAAGAACGAAGCTTTATTCCGGTGAAAGCTTACAATCTCTGAACCGACCTCGTCGGCGCCCTCTTCCCCTCCCTCGCCGGTCATCGCCGGTTACATATCGCTCACCATCTTCTCGCCTCGACGCTCATCGTCGCCGGCTCTCTCTCAAGCTCACCGCTTGGTAAAGGCTTTCGCCCTGGAGGGGCGTCCTCCCCGACCCGCCGGGAGAGCCGCTGTGCGTCGCGCGCTCCCCTTTGTGGTGTCGCCTCCGCGCACCCCGATCGCTGCCGCCTCAACGCTTCCTTTATAGAGGAAGCTGCCTCTGTCCGCGTCCTTCGCGTCCGTCTTTGCTGCGTCGTCCGAAGCTCTCGCCTCCGCGAGTTCCGCTTCTACCGCCTGCCTTGAGTCGAGGACGCCGCCCCTGCTTCCATTGCATCCGAACTCTTAGCCGCGACCGCGTCCTCTTTTCTCGTCCACGCCGAGAATCTCGCGCGAGCCACTTTCCCGTTTCCTTCGCTTCCAGCGTCGCCATCGTCCGCATCAGCCGCGTCGTACGCGTCTTCCTCCGGAGACGCCGCATCCGCTTGCAGCTGGCGTCGAAGTCCCCGGCTCGGAGCTCCCCCGCGCAAGCCACGTCCGGATCATTCGGAGTCCGAAGAGGCCGCCCGTCCGTGTCTTCCTCTGGAGACTTGGTCCGCCGCCACTGCTCCGAAGACGTCGTGCGCCTCGCTCTGAAGCCTCCATGGAAGAGCGCGTTGCACGCGATGAAGACGCTGGATGCCTGCGCCTCACGCCTGCTGGATGCCTGCGCCTCACGCCTGCGTCGTCCGTCGATCCGCGTCTTCCGCCAGTTTCCGGATCTGTCGTTGTCCGCGTGGTCAGCTGCCGCGTCCAACTGCTGCGAAGCTGTTCTCCTCGCGGACGGGTTCCGCAATCTCGAATCCCAGTCAAAGTCGAATGTTGACCGGGCTTCTCCTTGTGGGCTTGGGCTTAGGTCAGCCTGCTGGGCCTTAGGCCGAACCGGCCTGACCCAGGCCTGACAATACTCCCCCATCTGATTTGAACATCGTCCTCGATGTTCGTAGAACGTCCTCTGACGTCATCATCGAAGCTCCCTGCTCCGGGAAGAGGTCTCGCTGATCCCTCTTCATCACGTGTCATAGTGTTTCGCCCAACTCAGTACTTATCAGGGTCACGTCCGTAACGCATCATCCACATAGATGCTCCGCTCAACCTGCAAGAACTGAGTTCACGTACTAGCGCACTGAATCTTCAGCACTCCGCCTGACTTGGCACGACTGGGTTTACATCCTAACGTATTGTCCAACCCCTCGTGCCCCAGTCTACGTCGTAGCGCGCTGGAATTACTTCTGCTGGGCACCTGCGTCTGCTCCATCTCGGATCTCTTTGATCCACCATGCTGCTGGATCACTTTAGGCTCTGATACCTGTTGTCACGCCCCGGTCGGATCGGCCTAAAAACAGTGCTTATCCGTTGTCTCAGAGCCGTCCGGCGGAACACCGGAACGTAACTGCGCTAGGGTTTTCCGGACCGAATTTCGTCCCTAAACTCGAAACCCTAGTTCCCGCTCACTTTTTATCCCCCAAATTACAATTCTCTCGAGAAACCCTAACCCTAATTAGGAAATCAGAAAAGAATCGAAAAACCCTAAAGAAATTATACCTCACTGGTCAAAATCAATTTTGACCCAACAGTGCCGTTCGCTCGATTTGATTTCGCTCGGCTGACGT
Organism: Costus lasius; assembly: GCA_027563935.2. Classification (NCBI taxonomy): domain Eukaryota; kingdom Viridiplantae; phylum Streptophyta; class Magnoliopsida; order Zingiberales; family Costaceae; genus Costus; species Costus lasius. Next base: position 523,396 of record JANVAS020000102.1, on the reverse strand, counting down.
CACGCTGACGTCAGCCCTTCCGATTTATCCGCCGCGCCGATTTTGCACGCTGACGTCCGCCTGACGTCAGCGTCTGAATTTCGATTTCGAAATCGAATTCAATCGTTGATTCTGCCGTTGCGTTGACTCGCCTCGAAGCGCGAGTCGTCTTCTTCCTCACGACGCACGACGCCGCCGCGTCGTTGTTTCTGCCGAGCGCCGCCGCGCTCGCGATCTCGCCTCCGACCACTCGTCGCCGACCTGGCAGCCGCCGCTGCCGGAGTTCCGAAGCAGGGAAGAGGGATACGTGGAAGAACGAAGCTTTATTCCGGTGAAAGCTTACAATCTCTGAACCGACCTCGTCGGCGCCCTCTTCCCCTCCCTCGCCGGTCATCGCCGGTTACATATCGCTCACCATCTTCTCGCCTCGACGCTCATCGTCGCCGGCTCTCTCTCAAGCTCACCGCTTGGTAAAGGCTTTCGCCCTGGAGGGGCGTCCTCCCCGACCCGCCGGGAGAGCCGCTGTGCGTCGCGCGCTCCCCTTTGTGGTGTCGCCTCCGCGCACCCCGATCGCTGCCGCCTCAACGTTTCCTTTATAGAGGAAGCTGCCTCTGTCCGCGTCCTTCGCGTCCGTCTTTGCTGCGTCGTCCGAAGCTCTCGCCTCCGCGAGTTCCGCTTCTACCGCCTGCCTTGAGTCGAGGACGCCGCCCCTGCTTCCATTGCGTCCGAACTCTTCGCCGCGACCGCGTCCTCTTTTCTCGTCCACGCCGAGAATCTCGCGCGAGCCACTTGCCCGTTTCCTTCGCTTCCAGCGTCGCCATCGTCCGCATCTGCCGCGTCGTACGCGTCTTCCTCCGGAGACGCCGCATCCGCTTGCAGCTAGCGTCGAAGTCCCCGGCTCGGAGCTCCCCTGCGCAAGCCACGTCCGGATCATTCGGAGTCCGAAGAGGCCGCCCGTCTGTGTCTTCCTCTGGAGACTTGGTCCGCCACCACTGCTCCGAAGACGTCGTGCGCCTCGCTCTGAAGCCTCCATGGAAGAGCACGTTGCACGCGATGAAGACGCTGGATGCCTGCGCCTCACGCCTGCTGGATGCCTGCGCCTCACGCCTGCTGGATGCCTGCGCCTCACGCCTGCGTCGTCCGTCGATCCGCGTCTTCCGCCAGTTTCCGGATCTGTCGTTGTCCGCGTGGTCAGCTGCCGCGTCCGACTGCTGCGAAGCTGTTCTCCTCGCGGACGGGTTCCACAATCTCGAATCCCAGTCAAAGTCGAATGTTGACCGGGCTTCTCCTTGTGGGCTTGGGCTTAGGTCAGCCTGCTGGGCCTTAGGCCGAACCGGCCTGACCCAGGCCTGACAATTATTGTTCCCACATATTTCCACATATCTCCTCGTATCCACTATCTTAATATTACTAATATTACCATTGCACTAGTTCATGTGCTGGATCTATTGTTACCTTCTCTTATATTTCATTGCATCATGCATTGTTTGTTCCTAACTTCCCTATTGGCCTTTTTGTCTATTATGGCTTACCAAATCTCTTCACTAATTAGCAATATTTTTCTACCCATTGTAATTTTCAAGATCTGCAAATGAAGATGACAATCAGAGGGGGTGTGAGATTGTTGGTGTTTACTTCACATCATATTGACTCTATCATGTCTTCTTAATTACCACCACCATTCATTAACACTACTGACCTAATCACCCCCCTTCGCTTGCTCTAATAAAGTAATTTTTATCCTTAAAAATATATTCCTAATTTCATTTGTTATGCAAATTAGTTAGGCAAACATCACTGCATAACTTTTTCTAGTACAAGTTCCAAATGTAGCTCTTTGTTTGGAGTTATACATTCTAATATTTGGGCCTGAGTCCTGTTGTTTCAAGATAGGGTTTTAACTATGTTTTCCCTTTCATTGATGATTTTTCTCATATAACATGGATATATCTTTTTAAAATACAAAATTAGTATGATGTTTTTAGAAGTGTCTATAGTGATTTTTAGTATTTCCACTGATCATGCAAGAATATGTACAGGCATCCTTCTCTATATTCTGTTAAGTGCATGATATCATCTACCAAACTACTTGTCATTATATCTCTCAATATAGTGGAGTATATACCTGACAAACAATCATCTACCTGATGTGGCACGCCTGATGACATTCCATATGCACATCCTTGAATTCTAACTTAGGGGGTGTTATTCTCATGGCTACATATCTCATTAATTGCATATGCTTCCCTACATTTTATAACGTAAAGGTCCTTTCTCACAATTATATTTCAATATTTCACCCTTTTCTTTACCATCATGTGTGTTTGGATCATGTTCATGAACTTGGACAAAAAAATGACAAACTTTTATATTCTCAATGAGTATGGTTCTTAGATACTCTTAAGACTCATAAGGGTTATAATTGTTATGATCTTATAAACAAACAACCTATGTTTTTGGTGATGTCTCTTTTCCAAAGTCAATACCATGCTACCTTAGCACCACTACAATCTCATCTTCACGCCCTCTGAGATTGTACAAGGGATGGGATATCTCTAACTCCACATATTTACCATCATCCTCTACCCCATCTGCATATGAGGTCTCTCAATAGGTTTACAATAAATGTTCTCAACAGGCACCATCTCACCTACTATTATTGTCGATTTTGCCCACACATCTTCAACTTACATCTACTTCTGACTTGGACTTATCTATTAATCTTCATAAAGGTAAGTGGTCGACCATTGATCATCCCATCTCAAGATATCTAATATGTGAATGTTTATTATATGTATTTCATTATGTCATTATCCATGTTCATTGTTGTTGTCCCAAAAAAAAGGGCAGGAAGCTATGTTCAATTATTATTGAAGAAAAGCTATAAATGAAGAGACGGACATACTGAGATCTCAAGGCACTTGGGAACTCAAAACTTATGCTAAAGGAGTTAACATTTGGATTTTTACTATGAAATACGATCCTAATAGAACTTTGGAATGATAAAAAGCAAAACTAGTCGCCAAAATGTTTTACCTATCCGTATAGCATTGACCACTTTGGGATAATCTCTCCAATCGCAAGGATTATTTCTATTTGAGTATTATTGTCTCTTGCTACTAACCAATCAAGAAATATTTTAGATGGTTGTAAAAATTTTTCTTCTAGTATATAGCGCAACCTTCTGGGTATGTTGCTTAGGAGAGGATACATTATGTAAACCCATTATGACCATTTATGGATTAAAACAAAAACCAAGAGTTTAATTTAAAATTTTTTCTATCTTTATAAAAAAGACTCCAGTTAGTGTTATGGTGATTGCAGCATATATTGATGACATTTTACTTATTGGGAGTGATACACAAAGTATTCTTAATATTAAGAAACTCTTGTTGGATAAGTTTTTAAAGATCTTGGCAAGCCATGCTACTTCTTCGAGATTGAGTTTGCTTATAAGATCAATTGTGTTTTTCATGATCAAAGGATGCATGTGATTGCACTCCTATAGGATACTAGACTTCTAGGACGTGAACCAGCTAATAGTCTCTTTCTCTTTGGTTAGAAGTTGTGCAATAATGATGACACTAAAGATATTGGTAAGACATAGTATCATAGACTTGTAGGTAAATTTTTTCTCAATATTACCAAGCCACACAATTCCTATGCCTTGGTGTATGTAGAACCTTACAAGAGAAGAGATGTTGATTATGTTGATAGCATTAAAGAGGAGATGAACACATGGTCATTGTACCTATGTTGGAGGAAAACTTGCCATGTGGAGAAGCAAAAAACAAAATGTTTTCACAAGATCTAGTGTATAGCGTGTGGCTTAAACTGCATGTGAAATGTAGTTGTAATCCTTCATGAAAGAATTGGTTTTCCAATAAAGAATCTGACTATAAGATGTTACAATCAATCAGCTATCTATATTGTAAACAATCCAATGTTTCATAAACAAATAAAAAATATTGAAGTGGACTATCATTTTATGAAAGATGCATAAATGTCTAAAAAGATATGCAATTTCAACAAAAATCCTCCTCAAATCTCTTGTTAATAGATTTTTTATATTTTGTAACAAGTTAGATATGATTAACATCAATGCTCCAACTTAAAAGGGGAATATTAGAACTTACATAGAGCCACATATAGAGTTTGGCACATATTTGTATTGTATTGGTTTATATGAGACCTACTGTAACCTGTTTTATGAGCAAGACAACAGTTTACATTCAGTGCAAATAAATTGAATCATTGTTTATACTCTTGGTTCATACTAGTGTACTAGGCATGAGTACATACCAAACATACCAACGCATTATATCTAATGCACCAGGTATACCAACACAATAGGTTCGTTTACCAATTCAAGCTTGAACCATTACCTATTAGACGATATGCCTGGTAAAAACAGAGATTGAAAATCACGAATTGGAGTTTTTGTAGTGTTCATCTTGAGGTGTAAAAGAAGGGTTTCACGTACCCTAACAAATAATTTGTTGGTTCATTAGGAAATAAAGAGACTTATTAATAAAACAATCAAACAAAGGCCCCACGTTTAATATCAATGCTCTATAGTTTTATGAACTTAATTTCGCATAATACCTCATATTGGAACTATTTTTTCATTATAACGGGGGCAACACAAATAAATAAAGAAGAAAAGCATCATTGATCCTAGAAGAGGTGAAAGCTGTTCTCGAAGCAGTGTCTAAGAGTTTCAAGGATGCAGTAAGAAAGATCAGAACTTTCATACCTTTTCTTGAGCTAATTCAACCAGAGGATTAATATATTGTCTAAGAAGCCAAATCCTAGACGAAGGGTGCAATGATTGTGCCCCCTGCAAGTCTTCTGATGCAGTAGAAGCTTGTGCCTGTGATAAAAGAGCAGGAACACGGTTTTCCGTAGTATCAGCACCATGCATGGAACACTGAGCATGCTCCTCTTGTTGAATTGTTCCCTTGTATCCTTTTTCAATTATCTTCAGCCTGTAACTAGGAATCCTAGTTGTAGAATCATCATAGGATGGCTCTAAAGAAGATGATAGGGATACCATGGATGCAAAATTGGCAGGAACAAGAACATATTCTCGTTCAATGAATTCCAAGGAGTCGGCAACTGGATAGAATAAATTAAACGTTTATTAAGATCACGTAGTGTAGGCACTAGGCAACCTTAGCATCATTTATTGAGACAGCACCTCTCGAACTATCTTTGGTTGTAATGATGCCCTTCTCCGTGCTAGCAATCTTTGAACTGCTGACATTTGATGGTCCAGAATCACATACGTTGGCACCTGGAACATTTTCTGATTTCAGAGAAGTCAAAGTTGTCCTGAAAAATAAAGCAATTGTATTAACCTTTTCTATATTAAAAGGCTATTCAGGTACAACTTCAAATGATTTCCTCTAAACGAACCCAAAGGAACAATTTGAAACTATATTCCACTTACGCTCAGTGTTTTTGCCACAAGAAGCTAAGCTTTGCAACAGATATACATAGATCATTTCTCTAATTGCAGATAAATTGTGTTTAGAAAATTTAGAACGTATAACAATTAGTTTAAAGTTAACCTTTGAACAGCCAGGAAAGCGTGGTTAAAGAACTCTTCAAATGCCAGCCTTTCAACTGCAAAATAATTGGAACTTAATTTATCGTGTATCCATGATCTATGCATCATGTTACCTAGAAATCATATAGAAGTTTCAGTTTTAGACTGAATTACAGATAGCAAGAATAACAGGTGATAGATATAATCAAAAGTGACAGGAATAATGAGGAACACATCTCAAAATCTGAATCTTCGGGAAATAAATTTTAGATAAGCGTTGCAACAAACCAAATCAATTTCTAGTAATTTTCAATCACCAGAATCGATCATTTTAACAAATACTGGGAGCTCTAACCTAACAAGAACAACAGGCGATAGTTATAATCAAAAGTGACAAGAATAATGAAGAACACATCTCAAAATCTGCATCATCAGGAAATAAATTCTAGATAAGTGTTGCAACGAACCAAACCAATTTCTACTATTTTCTTTAACAAAATGTAGGAGCTCTAACCTAGCAAGAATAATAGGTGATAGGTTGATAATTATATTTAAAAGTGACAAGAATAATGAGGAACACATCTCAAAATCTGCATCTTCAGGAAATAAATTCTAGATAAGTATTGCAACAAACCAAATCAGTTTCTACTATTTTTCAAGCACTAGAATCGGTCATTTTAACAAAATATGGGAGCTCTAACCTAGCAATCTAACAGTCACCTCACAGCCGCACTTTCTGAGATCAGACTGATAAATTATTTATACTTTTATCTTAAATGATTTTATTATTAGTCCATTATAGGTGCACAATCACTGTTCCTCATATACTTAAGAGAATCAACTTGGCAACCTACATGAAAGCAGCTTCTTGGTGCATTCAAGTTTTCACTTAATCACATTGAACTGAACCATATAGGATACCACGTTAAATGGACTGTTTAAAAATTAATGGAGGATATATGGACCTAAGATCATTTGAGGAACCATGTTTATATCAAGAACAGCAAGAGAATATGTTCAAACAATTTTGCTACAGTTTGTTCTACAAGGAACACAAAGGCATCAAACATGTTGCAGCTTCGAGTGCTCCTTGTTTAACCTAAGAATCAAGGGTGCCGAAAGGATTAGAAGGAAGCTATATGCATCCGTTCCACCATTTGCACACAAGAGCAACCAGCTACATGAACTACAACTTCACAACCCAAAAGCCTGTGATCTTTGAGGAAGCCATGGAGAAGTATTCTACAAAAAGGAAAACTTCACTAGCAATCTTTATATCCTTGTATTGTTGCTACAAAACGTTAGCAGAAAATTTCAAATATCATACAACATTAACTGAAATATCCTACTCTGATGACACAAGGACTGGAAAAAGATGTCCCAATTCCTAACATGGTTTAAGTATTTTATTTATTGGTAAACCAAGGGACAACGACCAGTATAAATTAGTCAGAAAATATTCTAGCTTGGGCACCAGAAATATAATACGACACGATGTTTCACAGACCACTACCACTGTGCCATAAAATAGATGACTGAAATAAATCATACTTGGTTTAGCAGCAAATCCCACATAAAATAAATAATGGATTCCATTTTGGGAATTTAAGCAATATTTACAAGAAAGAAAACACAAAGAGTCATATGGTAACCAACGACAATGCTTTATGACAAAATAAGGGTAAAATTTTGTTTACTAGATAAGAAAACATGAGATCCCAAAATGACCTTACATATGCTGTTAGGCTTACACATAAGCAAGAGTCCTAGAACAGACCAAGAACACAGTTTTTCATTAACATAAGACGATGAAATTCTAAAAAAAATCGAAAAGTGAAATGATCAGTTCACCTGGATTCCGTCGAAGAAGCCTTCTGCAAAGATTAACACAATCAGGATCCAAACTCACCAAAATATCTTCAGGAAATCGCAGTTCATCAGATGCCATTATGTTCTGAAAAAGCTATAAGACATAGAGGAACAGCAGTACTCATTAGCAATTACACGAGGGTCAAAGAAAAAAAACGTATGGAGTACCTGATAATGAGTATTGCCATCAAAAGGCAGCTTCCCAGTAACCAGCTGGAATAGAATTGCCCCAACACTCCACAAGTCAGCCTGCATAAGTTGAAAGATTTTTTTAATACAGAAGCATGCGGAAATAATTTTTTTAAATAGTAAGATATCAAGCTTATCTTGGCATCATATTTTCTGTCCTGAATAATTTCAGGAGCCATGTATAAAGGAGAACCACAAAGTGTGTCAGCTAACCCTTGAGGCATTAGGTATCTGACAGAATTTTGTACATTAGAAGTAGGCCAAATATATGAAAAGTAGGATTTTCACCGAGAGTAAATCAGAAAGAAATGAGTAGGTCAATGAGTCAATCACAATAATTTGTATCGAAGGTCCCGTTATCAGGACAGTATAACAGATTACTTGTGCTAGTGCAAAACCAACTATTAATATCTTTATGAGACAGTGTTTAACTAATGACAATGTGGGAATGTCAAGCAGAAGAATACATCCAATAACATAACAATAACATTAGCTTAATCAACAAATGTGATAAAGTTATGAAAAACTAGTTAAAATAGGTTGGAAAAGGGAATTCTTTATCAAATGCCTTCAAACATGGAAGTTCAAAACAATATAAGGGTGTCCTATGATACAGCATAAGTTTAAATCAAAATTTTCAGCCAAATTTAACAGACTTGCATGAAATGCAATACAGCATGAATTATGCAGAAGTTGAATGACAATCAAACATGCCATATTATTATCTGATTATTTACCATAATACAACAGAAAAAGCAGTCAATAAGAAAATTGAGAAGAAGAAAGGCAGAAAGCAACGGTAACTTCTTTTTTTTTAAAAAAACTGTATGTTAATTCAGAAGGAAACTGATATGGTTTGCTTTCCAGCTACTTTACATCTCAAAGTTGTCAAAAATATATTCCAGATCTTAGGATCTTTCGATCCTACGACCCAAATTAGGTAAACCGTTCTGGAACGAATGTAGGATCTGAAATATGGTAGGATCTCACAATCCCACGATCCGGGTCTTAGGATCAGGTAGGATCTTACGATCTCGCCGATCCTACTCGATCCTAAGTTAATAGGTAAAATAAGTTCATATTTAATTACTATTATACTAAAAATCAATAATCTATTATGCCAAAAGCCTTAGATTGATATGTAATGTAATTTTTTTGTCTTTACTTGCCATCATTTACTCTCTCTTTAACTAGCATTCATAAACTTAAGCTCGTTATCATATAAACTATATTTGTCTACTCTAACTATTTATTAGAGTCAACTTTATAATATTTGTCATTATCATTTTTATTGTCATTACAATGTATACTTTTATCTACATCATTTTTCATGATTTTATCTTATTGTTTTCATTTCCATGCATGTTGTTTTTAGTTTTATTGTATACCTTTGTTGTATCCATCTATTAACTTGTCTCTATCATCATCACCTTACAAATATTTAATTTCATAGTTTTATGCTGTACAACTAATACATCTGAATAATAGTATAAAATGTTGGATATTATTTATATATATATATATATATATATATATATATTACTTATTAGAATATTTATCACATTCTTAAGTCTAATTAGATAAATATATTTTAAAAAATATATATTTTAATTGATTTGGTAGAATCTTACAATCTTATGATCCGATCCTACGTTCCGATCCTCCAAAATCTTCATTGTTCCTAGATAGGATCTCGATCCTGTCAACCTTGGTACATCTTTCAGTAAAGAATGGTGTTCTTGTGTTCTAGGATTAAGATGTCATCTATGGACTTTATGAAATCACTTATCTTATAGATATTTACAACTTGCTTCTTTCCATGTATTTACCTGGAAGAATAATCTGAAACCAAATTCATCAAATGCTATTAAAAGATTGTCCGCGTACACAGAATTTCATGAGCATAGGGAAGAAGATATTGCTCTGGTTCTCAAGCCATAGCCATTTGGTATACTGGAATACTTAAATCACTTATCCTATTTTACAAAAATGTTGGATGTATATCACCTTTCCTGATCAGGAGTGAAAATCAAGGGTATTAATTTGCTTTCCAAACCAGACGCTCATATTATAGCACATCGTTCATTCATTTGCCTAATATCAGCCCTCCACCTTTTCCATCCGGGCTTGGGACCGGCATAGGCGGTGTTACAGCCACCAATAACATAATAACAAACTCTAGAATCCATCATATTACGACTAAAACACATACATTTTCCAAATAACTATGAGATCCCATTTTTTAAACTTTACAACAATATGTAATATCAAAATATTAACTATTGGAAATTCTAATATTACTGCTAGAACAAAGTGGACAATCACAAACCACCTCCTGCTCACTCAAGTCAAACCTCAAAATGATCTACTCTGGCTTTCTCAGAAATTCTGAAACAATGCTCTTCAATTTGCTCTATTATGAACCCACTGGCATATTTGCCAAAGAGGACTACTCCCAATGGAAATCTTTGATAGTATATCCCCATGGTACTGGATTTCAAAATATCAGTGTGGTTGGAAAGGTAAGAGAGCAGATATTCGTACCAACTGTGAATTCTACCATAATCACTCCCTGGCATTTGAATCTCTGCTGAAGCACAGGCCCAAGTAGCATAATATGCTAAATAAGGTATTATTATAAGTTTATAACTATATCACAGCATATAAATCACAGCTTTCCTATGCTATATCTCTGGCAATCCTTGTGTACATACAACAATAAAATCTACATGTAGCCGCTCTAATATTATTGCACCGAAGCAAGTTTAGTAATAAAAAGCATGCACACAAGGAATATAGAAAAACAACTCAAGAATTTTCTATAACATAAGAACATCAAAGAAACTACACCACCGGCTTTGCTACAAAAAAGAAACTGGACAAGTTATCAAATTAATAAGCTGAATACATTACTCACCTTGCAAACCCAAAATCACCTATCTTTAGAACTGCTGTTTCATCAATAGTTGACAATAGAAGGTTCTGCATGTTTAATACAAGAATCAAAATAGGAAGTCATGTTCTGGCAAAGATTTCTCATCTAGCATTACAATATAGATGCCCATGCTAGACTCAGGACCAAAAAAAAAATGACTTGAAGACCATTAAAGGATTTAGCACGTTAATGGGTGAGATATCATACTACTTATACAATCAAAAGACCAACAGTGGAAACGTGACAAAAACCCAAATACTAGTGAAAGACAAGCATAAAACAGGAACAGGACAAATATGGAAATCTAAAGGTTTGTACTAACATAATAGATATCATACTAGAAAACAACTGAATACATTTGCCAAGCCAAAGTGTATAAACCCAAAAAACACTAGAGGTGACGTTTTATTTAAGATATAGAGCAAATAGCAAATCACAACGAGCTTAGCTTTTAAAATCCATATCAACTCTGCCTCTCTATCTATCTCAGATAGCACACTTCAGAACTTGCATGATAGGGGTAAGGTTTCATTATTGACCTCCTATATTGTGTTTAGAATTTCATCTAAGGCAAATGTTGAAGTGGAGAAGATTGAACAGAAATACCCTGGTCAATATCATTAATTCTACATCAAGATGAGAGCAATGACACTAGACACAAATTAAACCAAGTTAAGAAATTATGATGTTGCAGCAATAATTGCTCATGATATGCAAACCATTCAATAAACTACTATGTAAATCAAATGAATCTATGATCCGATTTGGACGCGTAAGTGTAACCATGCACTAAATATGTTAGCAGCAGCCTGGTAGCATAGTCTTTCTTTCTTGAATCATCATTTTGTGATTGTAGACCGACTATGTGCATGATTTAACTCACATTTTGACAAATATAACCACCGATCATATTTGCACAAATGAAAACACATCATGTTTGGAAGATGTAAAAACCTATTAAGCTTTGAAGTGACTATACATTACAGGAAAGGCATGCAACAAGTACAAATTCCCAGTGTGGAACAGCAGTAGGTCCTAGGTCTTCACACCCTACATCAATAGCAATAGTCCTAGTTATCCATTATGAATTACTTCAATCGGCTTGAAGATCTCGAGGTCAAAGTGAGGGACTCATTCCTAATTAGTTAAGGCTTCTTTTTAAGCATAATCCACATGCTTCAAGCATGAATTTTGACAAGAGAAAAGGTGAAGACTTTGATATTACATATGCGATCTTTGGCAATAAGTTCTGATGTTCATCGTGTCAATTATAGCTGCTCAAGTTAGGGTCACATCAATTGGTACAAATTGGATTTCACAGTAAATTTTGTTGATTATTTTCTTAACCTTGATCACCATCCCTTAGTATCTCCATCACTAATTGACATTACTGCATCACCATGATGACAGGGGAAGTCTAGGACTGTGGGCACCACAATTATCAAAAGACATCAAGTGGAAATATCAGTTTCTCATGCACATGTCCATGATGTGCATTAACAAATAGGGAATATTCACACTGGAAAGAAAGACTGATCTTTTGGTTCTATAAGTTCAAACATAAAGAAGTAAGATAAATTCTTCTATACTGGGACGAAAGAAAATAATATGAGCTGGGAAGTGTTTTTCGAAGGTATTTAGTAATTGCATTCCTCTCTTGGTCCAGCATGAAACAATTCTTAGCTACGTTCTTAAACAAAATTTGTCCTAGTGCATCAGATTTTCTTTCAGAAAAAGGAAGAGGGAAGGTTACCATGCAATGTAAAAATAGAAAGAAAACAAGTTCTTAATATATTATGTTATAAGAACGTGCATACATGAACGTTCAAATAATTTAATAATTTAAGAGAGCTTTCCAAGAAATACAAAGTGAACACCTAATAAGGAGGTATAGGATGATGTATGTAATCTGCAATTTTATATAGCATATACAAAATAGTTCCCTTTACATAAACAGAAAGGATAACTTGCATTGAATCCTCCAAAAGATGTATGCGCACAGCAGGCGTCGAGCATAATTTTGTAAGTAAAATCATATGAAACACCTGAGAAAAGGAAGAAACGCACCTGTGGCTTGAGGTCCCTGTGAATGAGATTGTTCTCACGAAGAACTTTCAATCCTTCAGCTGGATCGACACATGGAAAACAACTCAGCCAATAGTTGAACCTCAACGCAGCAATTCAAACACAATAATCATCCATAACAATCCAAAAAGAGAGATTGCGGATAGAGCCTCAGAATTGAATGCCCACCGAGCTGCCGCATGAAGTGCCTGGCGAGATCCTCTGGCAACCTTCCATTGATCCCGTGACGCTTGATATAAGCTGCAACGTCTCCACCGGCACAATACTCCAACACAAGATATATCTTATCCTCCGTCTGTGCAAAACCCACCATTCCGATAAATTCATCTTGAACAGAAGAAAAAAAGAATCGAGCAAGAGATGAACCGGAGTAACACCATAAGAGGAGTAACAAACACCTGTATGGCCTCGTAGAAGTGGACAATATTGGGGTGGGAGATATGGCGGAGGATAGTGATCTCCTTGAGCAGGCCGTCGCGAACCCTGCTGTCTATCTGCTTCTTGTCAATCTCCTTCACAGCTACATCGTGTCCAAGATGCCGGTGCCGCGCTTGCCACACTACCGCGAACGACCCGGAACCGATCCTCGGCCCCAGGATGTAATCGCCGACCACCCGCTCTGTCCCTTCAGCCGCGGCCGCCATCGTCGCTGCTTCCACGCCTTATCCTTCTTTTAGAGCACTTGAGCAGACGCGGAAACTTCTTCACTCGCCCGTTCGGTAGTCCAATTCGATGGAGAAGACGAAGAGGGAAGTAAAGAGCGAGCGAGGAAGACGAGGGTTTTGTGCTTGAGGAGAAGGAAAGCAAGTGGGACCCAAATTTACCCTCGCGGAATACGTCATCTGGCAAACCGGCTGACAGTTGCTCCACATCAGACGGGCCCGCGGGTAAGCGACACGGTTGGTTTAAAGATTTTTCAAAACCCTTCTTTGCTGCCCGCAACTTCTCGAGTTTTTCTTGTTCATGACTGGCACTTTGGCACTTTGCCCCGTCGCATTTGCATTAATAAAAGTGGAAGGAGGTTTCGGTTAATCTCTCAAATTTCGAAATTATTAGTTTAGTTCCAAATATTAAATGTCGTAATTTTAACTTTTCGTGGGTCGAAACGAAAATTTTTCCGTTTCAAAAAATGTAAATTTGTTTTAAATGGAAAATTAAAAAAAAATTCTATTAATAGAAGGATTGAAGTGCACCATACGAGGTCGAGTTCGCGCGACGCGGAAATTACTTTCGGGAAATAGCAAATAAATTCGCTAACAGTGCACAAATCGCGTCAATTGCTTTCATGGGCGAGTGGGTTTGATTAGGAATTGCTTAGATAGTTGATCTTCCCTTATAAAATAGTGACAATTTTGTTTTTCTTGACTCGATCGATGTCGATGTGGATCGTGGAGGCATGGAGAAAATGATGGTTTTTGAGTTTTTTTAATAAGCTTTGTGGTTGAACAAAGGAAGGAATTTGGGAAGATTTTGTGCTTGACGAGCACGCAATTCCAAACTCCGCGAAATATTTTATGTTAAGTCAAGGTCAACGTTATAATTGTGGGCCGGGCTGCCGACTTTAATCGTGCTCGTGGATTCGACCAAGCCTGACCTGAGGTCCTGAGTTATTGATTGGGCCGTGTATGTCTGTATTTGTCTTTTTCTGAATCTAAAGTCTAAACTCAACTGGCCAAGGCATTGAAATTGTGCCACGTGGCAAGAATTTGTAAAAAAAGCAGCCATGGTCGGTGCCAATGTCTTTTGACTTGCGTTGAACTTTAATTTGAATCCATCTCCTGGTGAGTTTGAACTTTGTCAAAGTTCGTTTCTTCACAGCAAAGGACGACTTGCTTAACCGCGAGGCATTGACTTTGAGTTATATAGGATGATTTGGAAATCGTGTTGCTTTGTAAAGGTTGAAGACTCTTCTCTGGTGTGCCATTATTGCAAGTTAAATACTGTAGATGATCTTATTATGAAGGGATGAACTTACCAGTTTGGTGCAGACTGCTTGAGCAAAAGTAGCATCCAGTAGCTCAATTATAATCTCCAAAACGTTTCTGCAGTTCCTCCATTTTAATCTGGAAAAGGCAGCAACTTTTATCGTTATCACTCAGCACATCAGTTGGAGCGTATGAGATTTAATGAGAACAAGACAGGTACGTGTAATGAATGCAATATGTGCATCATCTATATGCTGTAAAATTAAAAGGACAAGGTGATGAGCTGATCAACTGAGCCACTGTACATATACAGTTAGTTGCCATGAATGGTGTGGCATATAATAAAGAAGGCTGTCAATGGCACACAAGGCGGGTGTGGGGCTGCATTGCCTGTGCAGTTGGAGAGGAAGATGGTCCATATAGTCGCAGTCCTAGTCCTACCTAAATGAAATCTTATCATGCATCACATGGAATCCAACGACGTTGCAAATCTAATTGAAATATATATACACACTGTACTGTGTCTTCCTCTTTGAGCTTTAGCAGTTGGAGCAAGTCAGGAAATAGGATCATGATCATCAATATAGGACTAGCATACCTTTTTGTCCTCGTTGGGACGAGGCTTGCACCACGCAAAATCTGATGAAGGATATATAGATTGAGCTGCTAGCTAGATACTCCTGCTACCGTTCCTTGCCTAGCTATCAGCAAGGTCAGCTGCTAGCTGCCTGTGTCTATTTTATCTTCTCTCCTGAGAAAACTTTAAACGAAGGTGCATGTTACCTAATTCAATATGGAGGCATTCACGAGGATGACAGTAACGCCTTGTATATGTATAAGCAGGACTAGGGCAATTACCTGTGGGTGATTGCAAGGACCCTCTCCCAATTCTTTGAGCTCTTCATACAGGTTGAATAACCATTCATTCATCAAACAATCAAACTATTAGCTGGATCACGATGAAAAAAACTAGACTCATCTCTTTTGGGAGTATAATATGGTTCAATTAGGATGAGAATTCCAAGGAAGGTTGAATTTGGGCCAATATGATCATTATTCTTCTTGTAGGTGCTAGAACATTGTTTCCCTTGAAATATTTGTGGTACCATTGTAGGATGAACCCTCCAGGGTGAAATCCTGTAATAGCACTGGCCAAATGAAGGAATGCCACCACTGGCAATGATGTGAGGCCATATAGCTGGAGTGTTATACTGACAATTTCATATAGAAATGGATGATCACAAATAGAGGCATCAACTGCACAACGAGCTTTTCAGAAAGAATGCAAACCATTAAAGATTAAAAGTAGTTAGTTTTTTTTATGCATAATCAGCTAGCCACTAAAAGTACAATTGTAAGATATAGCCCTAGAGTAGACCAATTGTGTTGTTTCTATCACAATAATCAACTAAAGACTAGGAGATATCCATCAGGTTGCTTCGCATTTAAATCTTTATTTAGAGCTTAATTCCAGTGATTCGACCTCATGAGAGACCAACAATTATCTCTTCTTTAGTCGTATTATGATGAAGAACATGTGAGCAAACTGGTGAACTACTCCAGTTTTGGTAAGGCATATGGAGAGATACATGTGGGAATAAAAAAAACTTCAAAGTCTTGTGCTTTTGAATCGGATAGTTTGTTTGTCCACCGAATGGTGAGTGTTTAAGTAATTTCTATCCTTTTACTTGTTTTTTCTCTCTCCTATTCTAAGAGTTTTCCTTTAACTAAGTTATATCTAGCTTAGCTATAATTCCTCTCCATGAAATGAACTACAATGGCTCTTCGCCCCTTTATCAAATAAAGAGTTGATTGGCATCAGTACTTGTGTTCAAATCTTAGGGTTTAAAAAAAACAATCAATAACAATATAGGAAAGATCCAAACTCATGTATTTTTTTAAAATTAATCTGCTTGGTAAAAATACTTATTCTAAAAACCTATATTAGGAAAGAGTTAAGTTTTTACTCAAATGGATCATCAACTTCTCAAACCAAAAAAAAAGCAAACAAACATGCATGTTCAATCAGCAGTACGTGTGCTTTAACTTTACTTTGAGCTTCTCCCAACTACCAAAATTGCTTGCATGATGAAAGCAGTGACCGGAGTTATAGTCTTAGATACATATACAGTGTATATATATTCAGAGATTATCTCACTGTGTATATATCTTTCACTATTGAACAGTAAATTTCATGTTGCTGTGCGCCACTCTCATCTGTATTCATTATGACAAAAATTTATGAATAGATAAAATAAAGTTTTATTACGGTAACTGATTGTTAAATGCATGGCAAGAAAACATTTGAATTGCAGATTAACCGATGAGCAATCACTGCTAAGTGAATCCACAATCAATATATAAAATGAGAAAATTGAAAGCCAGTGTATATATCAAGTGTTGGAAGATATACAAGAACACAAAGGCAGCAATTATTTATAAATTTTGATGGAGTAATATTAAGCCCCAACATAGTGATTAAATGAACCTGATTAGGGCTTGACTCCATTTTGAATAGCTTGATTGGTGCAGGAGTGACACTTTAAATTCAGTCAATAGTTCGCTCTGAAGAATTGAAGTATAGCAACCCTGCAATTATGCTGTAAAATGCAAATTAATAATTTGATCAAGAAATAATAAGTTATGAACATGTAGTACGACCTGTTATCAAGATAGTTTTATCTTGTTTACTTATTGTATATATTATATATTTCATCATTTTGTATTTGTTTTCTTATTTGAGTGAATTTCATCTGCCTCTACTTCATTCAATATTAAAAAGAACTTCACTTGAAAAATCTTTACCTTATAATAAATTACAAAATGCATGTACAGTACTTATCTTCTCATTCCTCTTCACAGACTTCGAAGTTCTGCATACTGTGTCAACAACACATGCAGTAGTGAAAAAAAAAAATCAATATTAGGCAAAACTTATAAAGAAATATAAAGCTAGAACAGATATTTAGGATCTAGATAGATCTGACCTGTAAGTACGATACTGCATGTTCTCTTCTCTTCCTCATGCTGGTTAGGGTAGAGAACTGCTAAAATTTTATTTCTGGAAGATGTAAAAAGTTTTGATCTGCAGAATAGAGCATAGGAATAATACAGGTCCGACATATAATTTTGATCAGTTGCAAGTGTAAGAGAAGATAAATATTAGCAAGCAAAAAAATGATTAATTTGGATACACGTATAGATCCTTGTATTATTTAGAGCCCTTGAAGAAAAGAAATCACAGCGCACATATTTTTAAAGATTTTCTCCACTTAGATCCTATTTTCCTTTCTCATAAGTACAAATTCACCGGCGAAGTCTTCTCCTTGCACATCGACGTCGACGACGACGGTGCGCCTCCAGATTCAGGGCAATCCAGGTTAACTCCAAACAACCTGACTCTCTTAACCGCGGCCTGACCGTGAACAATCGGCATGGAGTTGAGTACTCTGGGGATCAGCCTGCCGCCACCGTCCATCTGTCGCATCCCAAATTCTGGCGCAATCGCAGCCGGTACTCTGTACCACAGCAGCTGGCCGCTGCCGCTGCCGCCCCAGGGGGTTGGAAGAAAGGTCTGGGGAGGGTCGTAGGTCGGGCGGCGGCGCTTCCAGTCAATGTAAAGGCGGTGGCGGCAGCCCTCGCCAGCGCCGCGGGAGAACGTGATGGTGTCGCCGGCGACGAGACCCTTGTCCTTGACGAAGCGGCTCCAGCCCTTGGTGATGACGTAGCTCTGGCTGCTGCCCCAGTAGGAGTAGCGGAAGCGCCACGGCTTGCCGGCGCGGTCCTCGAAGCTCAGCAGCAGCCCCTTCCCGTTGGCCGCCACGTCCAGCGGGAAGTGCTTCTCGGCATGGTGCTTGGGGATCACGAGCCTGTTCAGCTTGCCCACGTCGCTTGGTGTCACCACCTTCTCGAACATGTGCTCACGGATCTCCGCCAAGGGAGAAGCGACAGTAGACACCAGCTCGACCTGCGGCTCCCCCCTAATTCCAAGCGCCTGCTCCATGGTTTCTTCTTCCGGATTCTATCACCGCCTTATGCACTTGAAATCTGTAAGCGGCCGTGCATCCAATTGGGTGAATTCATCTTCGGATGGAGGAGAGGTGCAGCTAGTTGTTGGAAGGGTCAATGTTGAAGGAGCACAGTGTGACAGATACGTGAGGGGATTGTGGGGGTGGGGCTGACCATTTGTGGAGATACACAGGGTGCTTTCTGTAATTCAATACATGTCTTGTGCAGCAGATAAAAGCAATCTAGCAATTTATGCGGCCGTGTCATCCACTATATAAATTTATCTTGTGCAACTCATCCTATGCTGAGCCATCCATAAGATTTTTCTTAAGTGGGGCTGGGAGGGTAGCAGGCTAGCAGCAAAGGAACTTGATGAGGAGGACCATTGAGGCATTTGGTTGAGGTCATGTGAACTTGTCCTTTTCCGATCTCATGGAGGATTTATCTGAGTGCACATACATTGTAATAGAAAACAGTCATAAGTCAATCCGTCTAGTGATCAAGAAATATCTTTTCTTATCTTTTCTTTTTCTTTAGATAGCTGCGTGGATCAATATGAAGATTAAATAAGAGCTTCCACGCATGCAGATGATGATGTATAGCTGGTGGAGGGAGAATCTTAATCCTTATTCCTTGCGAAGTTCAAGAGAAGATTAACTGCGATCTGCAGTATAGCTGGTGAGGGCAAGAACAAACCCCACAACCGCGGAAGAAGAAGAGACATGCCAATTGCCATGCAAGTACTGGTGCAGGTCAGATCCTTTTCCTCAAGGCTGCATGGCTTCCGTGATGCGTGCCAAAGCCCCTAGCTATTCGATGGCACGAGAGGGGACCCATCTAATACATATCATATGATAGCGACAGCAGAAGGGATAGAGTCCCAGCAGACGCAGTCGCAGTGTGGGAGCATTCATATAATAATTGATCCTCGGCTTAATTTAATAGTCTCTGCAATATTGCATGAGCTAGCTATACAGGAGGAGACTAGCTCCCCAGCTAGGTGTGGCATCGCTGTGAAACGAGTAATTGAAAGACGTATACATTGTTTTATGCTCTCCTGATACTGGGAACTGCAAGGAGGCGCAACAGATGAGGCATCAATTTATTGTTTAGCTATAGATTGTCCCCAATCTCTTGTTCTGTACATGTTTAGCTATAGCTAGAATAATGGCCTCACCAAACTCACAATTGGAGCTTCTGAATGCATTATTTTGATGAAAGAGCTTGCAGAGAAAGCGAAAAATAAGTGGCAAGGATGGCAAACTGAAGGTTTTGGGTAGAAAGAGCCGGCGACTTCTCATGTCCAAGTGTGAGAATCCAGATGCCCGAAATCATTGTTCTGTGTAAGCATGGAGTTGAGTTGTGCCCACCATGAAACCCTGGAAAAACCGTTGAGATTTCGCTGTTGGGTCGTTTTCTTCTAGGCTATATATGCAGTAAATTTAACACACACTTACAGAGAGAGAGAGAGAAAGAAAGTGAGCAGCAGGCGAAGGCTGCAGATTCTCTGTCTCTCGTGGTAACTAAAACTAATCGATCAAATGAGTAGAGAGTAACCGAGCGTTTTGCCGTTCTGAAACCAAAGCCGCAGATTTGAATTCCCAGGAAGGAGAAGGTTGTATTTGGTGATTTCCCTGAAAGCAAGCAATAAGAAAAAATGATACTTGAGAGAGTGTCGGTTAGTTCAACTAGTAAGACCTTTGTTGTTGATGACAAGATCTTGGGTTTAATTTTCGTTCACATTACTAAACTTACCTATGACAAAAAAAAAAAAAATTGATACTATACATTTTAAAATAATCCCTCCCCTCATAATCTACAAGAATAAAATAAACCATATAGAAAGTAAAATGGGAGATACATGTCAAAGACCATAATATCATTAGGCCCTCAAAATTATGAGTCTACGAAAAGGAGAATCTAGATACTTTACACAAGATTCTCTACCATGAGAGCCAAGGATTTGACATTCATTATAGCAGCAATCTCCTCCTATTAAGACTATGATGTTTCAAATTAAACATGAACTTAATCGTCAACGTTTTGGAATCTTAAAAAGCAAATGAATGTATCTATTTGGAAGATGAAGAGGCTGAAAAACGCTTCGGGAGTTTGAAAAGCTTGATCGCTAAGGAATTCAACGCCTGTATCAAGTTGTTGTCAGAGTCAAATCAATGTAATTCAACGCTTAATTATTATTATCGTGTAGTTGACCCAGATGTTGAGTCTGCTCATATTCTGTGATTAATTATAATTATTAACAAAATCTTAATGAAGTACAAAAGCAATAATTAAGTCGATTTCTACTTGAAGCATAAAAATTCTCATTTGCCTAGCTGCCAAGAAGATGACGACCTCTTGTTATGAAGCAAAATCACTTGCGAACGTGGGGAGTAGCAGACAAATTTTCAGGCAGGAATAAGGTACAAATTAAGTCCGATGATGCCTGAAAAAGATTGACAACAAGAAAGCATGATTTAAGAATATTGGACACCACTCATCTCTTATCTTTCACTTTTAATTATTTCATTCAATTCACACCTTAGTCACATGTATTCCTTATGCTGTGTCATCCATGTCTTCAATCTGTGGGGCTATATAGAGCACTCGATGCACAATTCATGCTATAATAAGGAAGGACCAAACTCACCAGTACATAATAATATATATTCCCTGCCCAAGGATATGCTAGATAGAAATAAGCACCGATCGATCAAGTAATATATATATAGTATTACAATCTTTTAAGTACCTTAGATCTCCATTTGAATAAATACTTTGATCCATGAGAAGAGCCTTGAGCTCTTTCTTCTCCATGATCATTTCCTCCTTCGGCAGTCGAGGTGATTACTACTACAATGATGGCCAAATCAAATATTCTCAACTGCAGGAAATGAACAAAGGAAGACCTACTTCTTTGCAGGTTAAGTTTTCAACCCTAATTTGTTTGTTTAGTAGTTAATATATATAGATTCTCTTATGCCTACATCACAAGGTGAAGTGGGTCTTAGTTGCTTGCACTAAAGAATTTAATTTGTGGGGGTTTGACCAAAAAAAAAAGAAGCTTATGATCAAGGTGCAGAGTTCAGAGCCTAACAATTTGTATTGGTCAACGCTACAATTGTTAAGTCTCCTCTCGTTGATTACTGTGCTCGTACAGACAGTGGAGCTTAGAGTGAGGATGTGCTGCTCAGGCTGCGAGAGAGTTGTTAAAAATGCTCTCCTAAAACTTAGAGGTAGTATTGATGCAGATCATGTACATTAATTTACAAGTTAAGCATTGATGTAAGAGTAGTTGTTAGTAATTTACGTGATTTTAGGGGTTGATTCGGTGGAGGTGGAGCTGGAGATGGAGAAGGTGACAGTGAGGGGGTACGTGAACCGGAACAAGGTGCTGAAGGAGGTGCGGCGGAGCGGGAAGAAGGCGGAGTTCTGGCCCAGCCCCGACCAGCCGCTCTTCTTCACGACGGCGCAGAGCTACTTCTACGACGAGGGGTCCTATCGGGAAAGCTACAACTACTGGCAGCACGGCTACAACGGCGACAACCACGGCCACCTTCCGCCGCCGCCGCGGGGAGAGGACGCGGCCAGCAACTTGTTCAACGATGACAACGTCAACGCATGTAGCATTATGTAACGATCGAGCTGCTACTGTATCAACGAGAGTGGCAAACTGTATTTTCTTCTGATTGTAGGTTTTTTGGTGCATTTATATAAACTAAACTCTTCAATCCATTAGATAAATCAACCCGAATGCACTAAAATTGTGTAGGAAAGAAACATCTTGTTTGATTTTCATATAATTTGGATTGATCACCAAAATGACATAAGATTTGCTCTACATTTTCTTTTTTAAAGAAAAATGAAAATTTTTCTCTTCTGTTCCTGATTGGATCAAACATATATAATTGTGAAATATTCTTTTTTGCAAATTGTCAGAGAATTAATGTGTCATTGCTCAGGATCAAAGACACCAGTGGATCAAGTGGCCTCCACTTTCTTTTAGATATGGATGCATGGTCCATGCTGAATCAGATTCATCCAATACAAAAATTCATCCAAGTGATCAACTTACTAATATATAAAATAATGGAACTTTGGTACTTGCCATGTCAGCAATTGATATTATTTTAGAAATATTAATTTAATTAAATTCCTAATTCTCACTATGGTAAAGTATATAATTGCTGCCTAAATTATACATAATTTTATTTGTAATCGATCTCATGGTTGTTTATTTATTTATAAATGAATTTGTAAAATACTTTTTTCTATCATACATGTCATTTAAATTCTAATGTTATATTATTTAAATATTTTTTCATAAAAATTTATATTATTTAAATTTAACTTAAGTGACCCAACATAATGAAACATACAATTCTATTTATGGGACAAGCATCAAATTATCTATGTTTTGCATTTGAAAAAAAAAACAAAAATCGATAATACATCATATGATTTGATGATTTCTACATTTTTATTCTTTTCCATTATATTTTACAAAGATATTATATCACCTTTGCAATAAAAAAAGGATTTAATGGACAAGAAAACAGTGTCTCTTTTCAGAAAAGCAAATTGAAGGGGGAATGCAAGGTGGAACTCTTTATATAAGGGCATTTCTCCTTCTCAAAGGTCACCCCACCTATCAAGATTGATAGCATGTTTAGCTTCCGCAAGCAGAAGAACGCCTCCACAATATCCAATGCAATGTCCGTAAGTACAATCTCACCAATTCACCTAATTAATTATACTCAATTTTCATTAATTCTTTCATATCGATCATATATATGCATACATTTATATGTATACGTACGTACACATATACCTATAACTTGTCTTAATTATACGTACGCCGCGCTCCACAAGATCGTGGAGCTCATGGTTCACATGGACTGCCAAGGCTGCGAAGACCGAGTTCGAAGAGCAATCTCCAAACTCCACGGTAATTAATTAATTAATTGTTAATTATTGTAGTTAAGTGTGTAATTATATTAATTAAACAGGGGTGGACGGGGTTGAGATCGACATGGAGAAGCAGAAGGTGACGGTGACGGGGTACGTGGACGAGAGGAAGGTGATGAAGGCGGTGAGGCGGACCGGCCGGAAGGCGGAGTTCTGGCCGTACCCGTACGATTCCGAGTACTACCCGTTTGCGCTGGAGTACCTGGAGGACAACAGCTTCGCCGGCACCCACAACTACTACCGCCACGGCTACACCTCCGCCGTCCACGGCTACTTTCCCGACCCCGCCTACTCGGTGCTGGTGGACGACCACGCCTTCGCGCTCTTCAACGACGACAACGTCCACGCTTGCGCCGTCATGTAATTAGTTACTCGCTGCGATTAATTATCAGAGATAATTAATTTAGTTAAGATCGAGTACTGCGATTAACGGCGATGGATTGATTTCCCTTGTGTTTCTTTCCTCGAGGATGGATGATTGATTGGAGAATAAAATTTGCAGTTGTATGATCCATTAATTCTTTGGAGAATATTCTCGTTCCCTTTTGGGACAGATGCCAGCAATGAGCTGCTGAACTGTTTCTTTCTGGTGGAGCTTCTTCAGATCTGTTCTGCAAAAGAAGGAAGGGATAATTTCATGCCAATGTGATTGAAGTGTTAGATCTGATTACATGCGATTGGATTGGGTGACGATTAGGATAGATTTTTCACTGAATTTGCCGTCTCTAGATGCTGCGGTTGCATCAGGAAGGAGGGTTGTCGTAGAATCTTCTGAGGAATCTTTATTATCAGAATAAGAACAAATTTCATCCTATCTACATTTGTTTGCACATATGAAGGAATTCGAATAACTCTTGTTTGGGTAAACAGAATATATCGGATTGATATAAAGTATATGTGTGACGGGTCGGAGTTTGACCTGCCTCAAGCATGTTTATAGTGGACCCGCTATAAGTATAATCCATTAAGTATAAAGTAAGCCACACTCAAGCATAAATTTAATAAACAAGTATTTTTTAAGCTTAAACTACTACATTGTGGGACCGTAGGGACTATTTTAAAATTTTTAATATTATAAGGGCGCGAAGTTAAAACAGTCTACTGGAAAAAAAAAAACCAGACTACTCGGCCCAAATTCCCAATATGAACTGAATCTTGTGATTTTTAAAAGGGAGAATACATAATTGTTGTTGTCCCTGTTGTCACGCCCCGGTCGGATCGGCCTGAAAACAGCCCTTAATCGTTGTCTCAGGACTATCCGGCGGAACACCGGAAAGTAACGATCTAGGGTTTTCGACCCAAATTCGAAAACCCTAATTACCCCGATAGATTTTTATCCTCAAATTATAGTTCGCACGAAAGGAACCCTAACCCTAATTAGGAAATCTGAATTCAACCCCTAAATCGAAATTACCTTCTCGATCAACCCTATTTTGACCAAAATCTCGCCACGCCGTTTAGATTAAATCCGTTTCGTTGCTTACGTCAACCGCTCGATTGCTGACGTCACCAACTTTTCGTTCGCCACTTCGATTTCGAAATCGCGTCGCCCTACGTCAGCGTGACGTCAGCCAAATCAATTCGAAATCGAATTGATTTCGTTCTGCCTTTGACCGTTGACCAGAACCTCGAAACGAACGCCGAGCGTTCGTCTTCATCTTCGCTCGCACGACCTCGCAATTGCGATTGCCGCCGGAGAGGAGGAGTACGCCGCCGCACCTCACCTCAGCCGTTTCGTCGCCGATCCGGATCTACCTCGCCGGTCGTAAGCCCTAGCAGCCGCCTGCCACTAGAGAGTAGCGGAAACTTCCGCCGGGAACAGAGGACAGGGGATGAAGCTTGAAGGAAAAGAAGCTTTTATTTCACTAGGAAAAGCTTACAACCCTAACTACGCCGACGACCCCACGCGCGGTGCCCTCGTCCCCTCCCTCACCGGCGAACCAATCGCCGATTACAATCTCTCTCAAAGCTTCCTCGCTTCTCACGAACGCTCGTTCGACTCCTCGTGATGGTGATCCCCTCGCCGCCTGTGGAGCTCCCTCTTTAACGATCGAGGCCGCCGCCTCTATTTCGGGCGTCTGAGCTCGATTCTTCCGCCGATGTCATCTCTGCTTTCCTCGCCGCTGTAACCGCGTCCGAGCTCCGCGTCCGTCGCGTTGTCGACTGCGTCTCGCTGCAGCGATGAGCTTGCGCTCGCGTTGTGCGTGGCAGCCGAAGATGAGCCTTGGTCAAAGTTGCTTGTTGACCAGGTATTCTTACCTTGTGAACTGGCTCCGCTCCATGCTTTGCCGAATGGGTTTGGGTTGGTGCTTGGGCTTAGGCCGAACTGGCCTGACACCTGTGATGGCTGGCGCTACGAGCCGGCCGCTCTTCTTCTTCCGATCTTCCCCGATGCAAAATTCTCCCTCTCTCTAAAACCTCACCGAATTCTATGAATGCTGCATCGTTGACATGGCAAGCAAGTGTGTTAATTTGGAGAGGCAGCAATGGGGTTGGCTCTCCAGCTGGAGGGCAACCTGGAAACTGTAAGTAATTATTCCTTTCTTTGTTTCTTTATGCAATGTGGTTCTTAATAAGGTATATCTTCACTGAAAACGTATTCCTTTCCTTACAATTTTCCTCTTGTTTGTGCGATTTGGCTCAGATAAGTTTCGGTTTCACCGGGAAAAAGTTTCTTTGGCGTGTGGGCGATCTAGTTGTATTTGGAGTTGTTTCTTTTGGTTAGTTGGAGGCCTAGCTTGATCTTAGGGGAATGAATCCCTGGATTAGCACTTTTGCGTTGGATTGCGCGTTAGAGAAAGAAGCTAATGCTGAATTGGATTTGGGAGTTCAGTTGTTTAATCGAATAAGTATATTTTGTAAAAGTTGGGAAGACGAAATCCGATCCTAGTCATTGCTTCGTGATGAAAAACACGAGACTGCAGCATCTTCATGATGGTTTGGTTGGAACAAGTTTGATAATTGTTTCGATTTTTGTTTCTTGTATTGTAAATTGGATGAAGCAATTAATTGTCGAATTAAGGATGATAGGCTATGGAGATACCCTTTGCTTTGCCTCTTATGATCATTCTTAGTGACAGATGTTTCCCTAATTAAAGGGTAGTGAGCTGCAGAAAGGACCAATTTGCTGGCATTTGTTCTGCACAAGAGATTGTGTGGGGGCATTTCTTTTGTTTTTTCATGTATGGCTCATGTTGCTGAGGTTTTCAAATCTGTTTGATATAATGCCATTGCCCATTCATGGTGAGTGGACAAAATATTCAGTTACCTTTAGTGGGCATCTGCCATCTTATTTGGGTCTTGGGTCATGAAACACACTTGCACTTGATGCTACACCCATTACAAATGTTCCTTTCCCTGCAATTTCTCTTCTACCTCTGTGGAACACAGATTTGAGGAAAGATCTGGTACTACTTACCTCTTATTCCTGCAAAAACCAATCTATTGAAAGTAATATAAGCAAATTCATGGCATAGTTTTAGTTCTTTACATATTGTCATGGAAATAAGGGAAATGAAATATAATTGTTGGGATTTAGCTACTCTTGATTGGAATTCAAAGCACTAAGTTCGTTAGCTGTAATCTTTTTCATGTAGAATGAAGCTAGTATTCCACTTCCTTCCTAACATCATAGTGTTTTAGACTCTTTCCCATCTACTTCAATGGGTTCAGCATGGCACAAAGCTGACCCTAGGGTTTCCAACAAAAAGAACTTGATTCTTTATTTTATCACAAAAATGGAACCTTATTGCTCCAATGAATCAGATCTCCACCAACTAGAAAACAATTCTAAAAAGCATCATAGATAGACCTGACACCGAAGTACTGACTTACATAGATGACAAAAGAGCAACTACAAGACAATTTGAACGACGGGTAACACTAAAGTAGTGGTGGATCCAGCATCCTATACTGTGTGAGCGTGAGTTATAACCATACATATTTTCATAAATTAGTGAGAGGCAAAAACGTATTTTTATTTAGAAAAAAAATATAGGAGTGAGTATGGCCATGTGTATATTATCTTAGAGATGCTGAGGGCAACTGCCCATATTGAACTTTATGTAGATCCACCCTTGCATAAATGCTTGTTCTCCCTATGTTGGAATGGTTGTGGTCTAATTGGCGTGTGCAGAATCTAACATCCTTAGCTTCCCTGTCTTAGTATACCATAAAATTTTTTCTATAAATGAAAATTTTCAAAAAATTATATAACCGGTATTTTTATAAAGTGCTATAAATAACATTTTTTAAAGAATTTCTACACATAGTAGCTCTCAAAAACTTCTTTAAACAGTTTTTTAAATTGATACTTGAAGTAATTTTCAAAATTTCTATAGAACAATGTATTTTTTAAAAACACTACTAATAATAATCATTTTCAGAATTTACTATAAATATCAGTTTTCAGAAATTTCAATAAATGCACACTTTTCCAATTTTATATAAATAACACTTTGTCCTGCAAATAGTATTTTTTTAATAAAATTCAGTAAATTTCTGGAAATAATATAAAAGTAAATTTTGATAAAAGTACTGTAATGAATAATTTTCAGAAATTACTATAAAGAATAATTTTCATAAATTACTATAAATACTTTTTTTCCTAAAAAGACTATCTCAGAGAGAAAAGTGTTCCGACTAATTAGACCTTGAGATTATTTTTACTGCTCAGCACACTTAATTGCACCAAACAGTGAATTCTGTGCAATTTTTTCTTTTCAGAAGTCTAGAATTCATTCAACCATGATTGAATAGGGAACCAAGAATAGCGAAGTTGCAACCTTTGCCACTGTCAAAACATTTCACGTATATTGTGCTACATGTGAATTTACTTTCCAAACATTGTCGGCCATTAATTTCGAGGTAACGTGTGAAGATGTCAAGTCTTCACCCCCAATAGTTATTGATCTCCTAAAATAAATTGTAAACAACCTTCCACTATTGAAACTATGTAAGGGCTTAACGATGTTCATATCACCAGGCTTAGTTCCCGTATTGGGGTTCATGCTTCATTATCATCGTTTCTTCTTGCATGCTTGAGAGGCGAAGGGGATCCAGGTATGGCATTAGTTCCGCAACCGTCCAATTGTTCAGATTCAGGCATCCTCCACTTGTCACCCACTTTCCTGTCCTCTCTGACACTCGAACCATTGGTGCTATTTGCTTCTGGTAGCTGTTCCGATCTTTGAGAATAATCTGTTTTATCAGGTGTTGATTCTTCTAGAGTTGAAGAAGCATGGACCACAGTGACCGGCTTACATTGCTTCTCAATGATCATTTGAAGGAACTTTTCTTGCTTTTCAATCTGAAGCTGTAGTTTTTTCTGAATCTGTAGAAGAATAACGGATAGCTATAAGAATGGCACTAAGCAAGTGAGACTTTCTACAGAGAATAGACTTGCTCGTATGTCTATAAGAACAAATACATGGGAATCAAGGTAATATGGCACTGGAAGGATGGTTTTCTGCCAAAATGGTTCATCATGGCTTAGATATTCGGAGAAGCAAATTTTGTTCCAGAAACATTTCATAAAGAACAGGTTCTTTCATGAAATCATAAATATATATAATCTGTTATGCAAGTAGTCAACGCCAGTTACATAGTAGAAGTACAAGATGTCAAAATGTTGTATAAAGGTTTAAGAAAACTATGTAATATTATGCTTTTGATTTGACTGACAAATTACAAGCTATTTTAACCTCTCAACGTTCGTAGCAGCAGACATTGTAGCATTTAGATTTTTAAAGTTGTTCCTTCTTAGTGCTCCTTGTAGTTGTGCTTATGAATATTGTCTCTTTGTATAAGGAGTGTAGGTCACTGACATAGTAGCAAAACTCAATTACTTGGCAAGAGATAATATGTCTTATTGAAGTTTGTTTTCTCTACCTAGAAGAAAATTTTGATTTATGTCGGTTATAGCATGTTGATGAATACAGGCTTCTTTGTTTTTAAATAGTCAAAGAACTCCATAAACTTCAAAATTTCCAATTTCATGCGCAGCAAAAGTGAAGCAATCTACAGTATACTTATGTCGACCACAAAATAATACCTCAAGTTGTGCATGGAGCTGTTTCTGGACTTCCATCTGGAGCCTCAAAGCCTCCGTTAAATCGATGCCCCTATTTCCGTGAGGCAAGCCAGATTAATTATCAATTGACTGAACCAAAAACTTACTTACTAGAAGCAGCAGTCTAGTATGGAAGTATATGGAATACACAATTTCATAGTTCTAGCTCAGAAGTCGATGAAAACACAAAGTAAAGAAGGTAAAGAGTGAAGATTTAATTCAGTGCTAATAGCTAACAAACGGATGGAATGCCTAGCTCCTGTTGAAGAAACATCAGAATGGAGGATGCATCTTAAAGCTCTTGATCGCTTGCTTGCGAAGGTTAGGTCAGTTAAACATTGAGTTCTCAACAGAACCCATATTCCCAGGAGCCATATGTGCTTCTAGGACTTCTATACTCAAAGCCATCACCAAGCATAGCTAGAAGATTCAAGCATCTTCTGGAAGCTATCTGTTAATTGCATATCTAAAAATTTGTTCAAAACTCTCCCTCCAACTTAGCACTCAACAACTAGCATAGGTTCACTTACGTTTTCATAGATAAAGAAGGTAGCGCCTCACATTCAATGTTCTTCTTTCCTGGCATCCCTGGTGCATTACAAAAGTTTCTTTTCAATGACAAAACAGGCACATGAGGTACTAAATTAGCTAATATTTCATCAATTGCATTTTCATATGATTGTGAAGTTTCTTCTTTTCCATGACAATCTTGGATCATTGAACGCCAACTTTTACTGACCTGGTGAGTCTGGCATGCATCGAGCAGTCCTGAATTTCTGGAATAAAGGAAAGGAGAAGTAAAAGGTATAGTAACAATCAGAAGAAGAGACGCCAACACATATAAATGAACCTAGAAGAAGACCAATTCTACACCTGGAGATGACTTTTCACATGGCATATGGTTAAGCCTTCGACTCTCATGATGTTCAATACTCCTTTAGGAGTAGCTTCTGAAAGGATAAAAAAACTAGAACTTTGATTAGAAAGCAGCAGGAACCGAAAGAAGGAACAAGAAGGATGGCATACTTTCGCTACCACCAAGCTGGTTTACTGCATCCAGGAATCGTTCATGGAGCTCTGGAGTCCACCGCATGCGTGGCTTAGTTGCAGCAGTGGCAGCCGACAGTGAACTTGGAACAGCAGAAAGCTCGCCAGAATGACATGAAACCAATTGATGGTTTTGAGGTTGGTCCACTTGAATACCAGAGGGGGGTTGTTCAGCTTGATAAACATCCGGCAGAAGACTCTGCAAGCGTACAAATCAAATCACACAGCCAAGTTACAGACTCGGGGGAAAGTAAAAGAATAACTCGAGTAACAGCTAGAATGTAAGAGTTTTCAACTCGTGATCTCTAGCTTTATTACATTGGATTTGATTAGGCAATTGAAAATTCTATACCTTTGCTTGAGATTTAGTTGCACTTGAGTCAACAAGAAGCTCATCCCAATTATCAGTCATCGCATTACTCCATGCATTTTGCTTATTCTGGTAGCCATCAGAAGCCACAATCAAGCTTCTTTCAAATTCATTATCACCAGCAGTAATGTCATCTGAATAATTTAGAATGCTCTGAGCTAAATCTGAATACCACATCATGTCTGCTGAATCTTTGGAGAAGCTATTAGTTGGCACTTGAAGAGTTCCTGAAAATGAGAAATATGCTGCTGAAGGCAAGTAAACACCAGCATTCATCGATTGGGTGACAAACGAAGAGCCTTCGATGTGCCGCTCACGAGGGAAAACTGAAGAGAAGGGAACATCTGAATGAAACCCAAAAGGTGATGAATAAAGGGGTTCAATATTCCCACTGTTGGAGACAATATGAGCATATTGGGAAGCCAAAGAATTGCCTCTTGTTTCTCTTTTCATTGTAACCCTCTGGGATTCTGGTTGTTTAGCAAACCTCTCTAACAAGGCGGAAGATATAACAGGAACACATGATGGCAAAATGGCAGAGCTCGTGGGATTACAGTGCTGCTCCGCATTCAGTGTCCCCCACTGGTAAAGTTCAATGTGTTTCCATTTTTTTTCTCTGAATATATTGTCCCTAGAGCATTTACCTACACTAGCACAATGTTAAGAAACAAAAACATTAAATCAACTCTAAAAATGGCTTCCATGTGCCAAGCCATCTTATTCAAGCAAAATCACAAAGTTGACGTTAACATAAGATCAATAGGATTTCTATCTGTAGACGGGTAATAATCTAACTAGAAATGATATCATTGACTCTTTCCTTTACAAATAATTTGAGAATTACAAAGAGAATGCAAAATGCTAAACATGTTAGGCCAAAGAAAAAAATAATATAGCTAGCAGAATCAATCAAATAGCACAAAGAACACTATCAAGCCAATCATGCTCACCTATAATTAAATCTCTTCTCCATCACAATTTTCAGACATGATCAGGTGGAATCTATATTAAAGATCTTCAAGATTTCCAGCACAGGTTACAAATTAACTTGTATGGCAATACACAGACATTATGATCATGGATGGCCAGAATAGTTTATCTTGAGAACTATCAACAGCATAAACATTGTTGAAACCGAAAGCTATACATTTCTGACTATTTCTCTGGAGCAAGTTAAAAACGAATATGAGAACAAAGGCTACCAGTTACATATGCAGTTTTCCAATCATTCCAAAGAGAACAATTCACCAAAAACCATGGAACGGGAATTCCGACACCATAAACACCTGTTCCAATTTCCAAACAATCTAGAAGGGCTTCAGATTACAAACTCTAGTTCTTTCTGCAATCCAGATTTCAAACAAAAAGCAAAATCAAAAGGCAATACTCTATATTGTGTTACTAACTGGAGGAACTGATTCCAGCTCGAAACCAGAAGAAAGATTCTCTTTAGGTGCTCGATTTGTCTCGAAAGGGGAAGAGAAAGGAAGAACCTGGAATCCTCACTTGCCGATGTCCAGGGGTTTGAATAGCCTGAGAAGAGAAGCTCGCCACTATGCGAAGGGTAGGAACTGTAGGTCTCCGTCGTCTTCCTTTCTCAGTTTCCAAAGCCAACGGCTTAATCAAGGGATTCTAATCTGGCGATTAATACTAAATGACAAATTAGGACTTGGGGGACTTGCTTCTTAATTACATGCAGCTGTGGTCAAATATTATAGTCGGTCTCCTTGGAATTCTAAGTCTAGATAGGTTTAAGCTCGCTAAGAAGATAATTACACTTTCGTTTACTAAAACGTCTTCCTTGAC
Source organism: Costus lasius (assembly GCA_027563935.2). Classification (NCBI taxonomy): domain Eukaryota; kingdom Viridiplantae; phylum Streptophyta; class Magnoliopsida; order Zingiberales; family Costaceae; genus Costus; species Costus lasius. The sequence goes on along the minus strand of JANVAS020000102.1, from coordinate 490,594 downwards.
TATAAAAAATATAAAACTTGAATGTTTACTTAAGTGTTTTCTCTTCAATACTTAAATAAGATTAGGACTGTCAAATAATGAAGAAAAAAATAAATATAAACTTATACGGCTCACGTATGATAATAATATGCCATGCTACTAATAGGATGTGAGTTTGATAGGGGAATCAAATTGGTATGGCCGAATAATATAACTTTAATTATGGTTTTTAAGGATATGCGAAACCTAATAATTTAAGTAGAATTGGTTGAGAATAAGTTGCTAAATAGATTGATTGGGCTTGGTCACTCATATACCTTCAGGGTGGATCGAAGAGGAATGATCGAAGTCACTTGGCTAACTCTGGAATTCATTCGTGTTTTAGTGCCATATGTCTCAACATTTATAGTCTTGCATGTTGGTCTGTCCACATCCCTTTTAATCTTGTTTTTGCTAATGATTGTGCATAGCTAGAATAAAGGTCTTTGATTGTTTACAATTGAAAGGCATTTGTTGAGTGTAAATGGTCTTTTACTTAAAAAGTAAATTATATTTTTTTTTTCTTAATGAAGTGTTTTGTTTTTAGTAGTTGAAAGAAAAATGATAATGACCCATGGCTTAAAAGAAAAGCTACACCTTTTTTTTTTAACAAAATATTGATTCACACATTTCTTGATTCAATTCAATTTTCAAAATGAACCTCAAAAACTAAGTGCAATATCATGTTCTAATCTATATATTAATAAGAATTCATAGTAGTTTGACAAGTGATAATATACATAAGCTATAGAATCGACATAGAAAGCTACAAGTGGTCACTAGTTATGCATATGTAATATGCTTAGGATTTAAATCCTAATTTAAAGACAAAATAATTCCCATTTTGATATGAACAATTTTGTACATCTGTATATGAATGGCCAAGCTCTTAATTATATCGACAAATTTTTATACATGAACAACTCATGGCTTCATAGCTCATCCAATATATTGACAACAGTTGGTACCGATGATAGCTTCAAACCAGCAGGGAGTGTTTTGGCCGCTCTGCTCGATTCATCCGATGGATTTCTTTTTCCTTTTTTTTTGGCAAGATCAAACGTAGCTTTAATAATTCCAACGGATTTTTTTTTATAAAGAAAAGTACAGATTGTCAACCCAAAAAGTATTGAGCAAAAAATAGCTCACAAAGAATCTGATCAAATATTAGTCCAAACACAATCTATAAAATTACGAAGTGCGGCGTGTGTGTATGCAATAATCTTGATATTGAAAATTACATAGTGAATCTCCGCACTGGATCGACATAATAAGAGATAAAAGCTTACTAATTGAATGAATCAGTCTTTTTAAGATGCTTACAATACTCCTAAATGGAGGAGCTTACTCTTGTTAAATCATAATATAACTTATAATCCTATATTCATAAGCCCTTGAGCCTTGTCTTCAAACCCAAATAACTCTCGAATCAAATCTACTACATTAGGTCGCCACATGTGCCATAGGAATACTTTATTTGTTTTAAGCCTAAATGCAATTTATACTGTGCTCGTGAAACCCTTGAGCCTTTACCTTAGAACCAAGTAGCCCCCAGCCCAAGGTGACACACTACATACACTACATGCTCATACGTGAACCCTAGCGTGTCCCACCCTATAATCATAAGCGCAAGACTACCCCTCAAAATAGAATAGCTCGCTATCTACATTAGGAAAAAATTCTTAAGTGCCAAAAACGGGGCGTTTAATTTTTAGTTTAAAAAAAAAAATTTTAAATTTTTTTTAGAAATAATATATACTTTGTAAGCTATCTAATGATACTAATATTAGAATATTTTAAATTATGTATATATATAAAAGACGCTAACCAATGTTAGATTTATTTATAATATAAATATTATTTTTTATCTTATATATGATATTGATTAGAATTTTCTATATATATATATATATATATGATTTAAAATATCTCAATATTGATATTATTGAATAGCTTACAATATGTACATCATTTTTAAATAAAAAAAATAAAAAAAATTAAATAAAAAATTAAGCGCCCCGTTTTTGGCACTTAGCGCCCCGGGCGCTTACAAATTTTGTTCAAGGCTGTCATCTGATGTCCCTATACAATGACCTCAACATCAAACTCGACCTCATCAATTGGCCCAATAATTGTTGGCATAATAAAATGTCCACTCGATGTGCGCTGCAATAATGGCTTGCGTATTCATTTTAATAAACTTGATTACTTTATTAATTTGTAAAATAAATTCATAAGCCAAGCGACCATCATTTCAAGAAAAAGGTACAATTACTTCATTATTTAGGGAAGAATCTTAATTATTCCCTTGTCCATACGAGACGCGAGTCTACGTCATTACGTGTCTGGAGTGCCTCATGTTTTTTCTCCCAATGCCAATTTGTTAATATAAATAATCATTTCAAGAAAAGGTATAGACTAAGATTCGATCTTTAAAAAAATGCCTGCAAAAAGAAAAAACCATCATGTATTAATTCTACAAGTATAACTCGAATGCTTAAATCAAATAGGAACATATGCAATCAAACCTAGAAATCTAAAATAATAATAATAATAATAATAAGAGTATATGAGAGATCTTCCTCAATAGCTAGCAATCTACCCTTTATATTGCACAATCAAAATCATTTTTCTAAAGCTAAATCGAATCACTGATTCATCGTAATGAGCATTAAAATGTGGGTATAGTGATGAGAATTAGCTCATAACTCAAAATAAGTGGTAGTAGTTATAATCATCACGCATTGAAAGCTTGGTTGGATAGAGTAATTTCAGTGATTAAGCTCAACTATGTTGGATTAGTATAATCAAAAGCATGCTATCACATTTAATATCTCTACCATAATGAAGGAATACTGGAATAGACCCCTCAATATCATGCATTTGTCCTTTATATGGCCCAAATCAGTCCCCATCTTACTGTTAAAACAAAATCAGATATTCAGAGCTGCATGTTCTGTATTGTCCATTCACATTGTTTGCAGTCTGACAGATACATTAAGAAGGCATACATCTAGATGAGAGGGATGTATATCTAAGATTATGTTTGATGTTAAAGTACAATTATTGAATGCCAAATAAACTGCACTATGGAGATAACTGAGATTGTGATTCACTGACTAAAGCAAACCAAGATATTTACAGCTATCTTTTGTTTTTGTTTTTGTTTTTGTTTTTGCAGAGAACTCTTGGAAGAAAAACAGAGAAGAACATGGTAGACCTTCATTATCAAGATAACTTATTCAGAATCAAATGAGATCCATGTAATATATCACCAAATTTACAGTGAACAAGTAAAGTAAACAAAATTGCCAAAATTGATCCAAGTATGCTTACATGCCGATCCAGGGAAAATATACAAGATGTATGCTGAAACGAGAAGCATCCCCAGTAGTGAGATTAGACTGTATCCTAAATCGCCAACTTCTTCCATCCAATCAACGACCCCATGGAAGAACTCCCATTTCCAAAAATCTCATCATTTCCTATCACAAAGAGCAAAGTACGAAAAACCCCTGAACAAACCACCCATCACTGGTCTGCAAGAAAACAAGGCAACAGCACATGAGAATACAAATTTGGTCTATCTCTTACAACAATTAACCAAGGTTTAACAAGTTTGTCTCACTATCTTTCTTTTTCATGACACTTCGAGCAAACAGGAAGCAGATGATCAGGAAGGCCACCCCTGCCACCGCTCCCACCACTATGGCCACTGTCTTCCCTGTTTGCCCTGATCAACCAAACCAGTTCAAGATTCTATCTAGTAATTGCAAATGAATACAACTTCCCTCAAGGAAATGAACTCTAAAAAATTATAAAATATTGGTGATAAGATAAACAAAACAGTGGTAAATTACTATATCTAGCATGTATTTTATAATTTTTTAAAAGAAATCTAGGTCCAAACTTTTAACAATAACAAATATAGACTGGCCTCTCAAGTGTTATAACATTTTGGATCGGTGTTAACTCGTTTTCAACTATTTTATGGTTGAACCTAATCGGTTATAAAGTTAAATTCTAGAGCATAAATATCATGATTGTGGTTATCAAGATTAATTAAGATTGCCATATAGATTTGCTTTGTTGAGTTAAAGAATCCCATGGATTGTCGGCATTGCTAACCAAACATTTCTTTTTCTGATCATGCATCCTAAAATACGAGCTACATTATTGCTTTAAAAAGTTGGGATAACATTATTGAAAAGCATAATGTACAAACTAGTTTAGCAACTAAACCTAGAATTAGCTTCGGAAGGATGGAAATCAATACAAAATGCAGCGTGATTTGTCCGACTCATAAAAGGCTTCTTTCAGATCAGAAGATCAAACAACAACGAAAGGGAACTTGAAATCGAAATGAAGAGTACCATAAACTAAAGGCCTAAATCTGATGAACTAATTGTTGAATGCGTGTGTTTGCGGTGGGGGTTGGTACAAATAGCTCCTTTTACTCGAAACCAATTGGATACTTGCATTAATGAAATTTGCATGTATGAAGCATAAATTAGATCGAGGAAAAATTGGAGAACTTCCTAATGTTTGACACTGGACATTGCAAAGAGGTTACCTCCAACGCTGCCGCTGCCGCTGCCGCTGCCGCTGCCGCTGCCGCTGCCACCACTACCGCTGGTAGAGACGCCATTCCCGTTGTAGCTGTAAATAATGTAGCACTTGTCGAGGTAGACCTGACCGGAGGCAGCGCCGCCACACTCGACCTCCGATTTCTGGACTGCCTGCGTTACACAATCGCTGCAGTCAGAGGAAGAAAGGTCACCCTCGCACTGCGCCATTGTGGACACAGAGCCGTAGCTGGTTTCATAGAATCCCTGACCACCGGCGATGCCGCTCTGGAGCTGGGCGAAGGCGGTGTCCCGCTTGACCTCGAAGTCACCTCCGCCTCCGCCGGATCCGCAAGACTTATAGAGCATCTGAGTGCCAGAGACCTCGGGGAAGTTGGAGACATGGTAAAGCGCGTAGCACCCAGTGAGCTGGACGCGGGCGGCGGCGGTGTCCCCGCAGAGGGATTGCCACATGGGGAGGAGGCGGCCAACGCAGGCTGAGCAGTCGGAGGGGGATAGGTCGCCTCGGCACTGGAACAGGCCGAAGAGGGATTCCCCGCCGTTAGAGGATGTGGTCTTGTAGAACTTGGAGGAGGCGACCTGAGCGGTGAGGGAGGAAGCGAGGGCGGCCAAGTTTTGGGAGAAGGCAGCGCCACCGGTGAAGGTCTCGTTGGCGCAGCCCTTGTAGACTAGGGTGTAGAAGTCGGCGGCGGAAGAAGAAGGGGGTAGGAAGGTGAACTTGAGGAACAGAGTTAACAGTAGGAGCAGCTGCGAAGAGGTTGGAAGAGGAGCGAGGTGGTGGTGGGCTATAGGAGTGCCCATCTCTATCCTGCCTTCCCTCTGTTCTCTCTCTCTCCCTAATTTCGCTCGGCTACTTATTATTAATATACTGTGGAAGAGTAGTGCCTATTGAGAGATGGCGTGATATAATTTATTGTCGACCAATTCAGCTCATAACGACGGCGAAGTTGGTCCAAGCAATTTGCAGATGAAGCTGCTGGTCGTAGCTCAACCTTTCTCTGGATCTAAAATGGAAGAAAAGTGGCAGACTAGAGCATGAGCCATGGACCTTTTTCCACGAAAGGGAATTAAACTAAGGAAAGAGCGGTGGTCAATGCTGGTGATTTCCAGTACATCATGTCAATCTCACAATCTGTTGATTGGATGACTGGATTTGTAATGGCTACGAGGGTCTGGAGTTTAGTACTGGAAGTCTTGAACGACCTCAAACGTGAGAGCGTTGAGCTAGTAGAAGTATTCCAGTGGCACAGTGAAACCAAGAGCACAAAAAAGAAAAAATTTCCCATTTTGCTATGAAATTTGTGCTCATCATACTCAATTTTAAAATTCGTGCAAAGTATAAACCTCAAAGCAAAATGGAGGGTGAGATAGAGGCTGTGCACAAGAACGGTGCTGCACAGGAAATTTTTTCCACAAAAAAACTTAGTTATAACACATGGATGAGATAAGGTTCAATCCCAGAGGCCTAAGAGAAGAATCAGATAAAGTATACTCTAGCTTATGAAAGCAACATATAGGAAAATCTTAATGCTAGATAGGAATGCAATTCTTAAAGACGATAGTGTGTGAAAGTAGCATTGTTAAGGTTAAAGAAGCGACTACGAACTCAGATTTGTACATTTCACCAACAAAGAATACACATTACGCGAATTTCACTTTCGACTGAATAATGACAATTGGAAGATCTTCAGAGGTTGTAAAAATTTCGTACATATTTTCAGAAAGATACTAAAGATCAAGAAAATTAGGATTTATCACCAAAAAGTTACAAGGAACGAAATAGAGCTGCACATTTAGCAAAATTAAATTTTCTTGAATAAGTCGATCATATCTCAAAACTCAAAACTGAACTAGCTTTCCTCTTTCACTACTTTGAACCCCAAAAGTAATCTAATTTGAGATAAATAAAGACCAGACCCACGCAAAGAAGATGATGCAAAATGCATACTAATCGACCGTCGCTAACAAAATAGGGACCACAAATTATCACTCAAAAAAGTATACAACTACTTTCCAAATTGCTGAAGGCAAAACATCTGGTAATAGAGCTTTCCCATGTATTGGGTACCTACTGAAGCTTTCATGATTCCAGCCGCCTTTGGAGCTGGAGAAACTAATAACCCCTTTCTTGAATTCGTTGAGGGTATCCATTTCCCCTGGACCGACTAATATAGTCCCTGTCGTTAATGTCTTGCTTGCTACCCCGTCCAAATGAACGGCTGCCGGTGCGCCCCCTTGGAGCCTCCGATGGATATCCACCTCTTCCTCTGCCTCTTTCTGAAAAAAAAATTACATTGAGTTTTGACGTAAAATAGAATAACTTGACGAAAATGAGAAAAGAAGGGAAAGGAGTCCTACTAACAAGCCAACTTAGTTGGCCAAAATATATGAAATGAACTCTTCGGTGATGAATTTAGCAGAAAAGAATGTCAGGTATACAGCGATCAAAAATTAATATTCTTTTCCTAAAAGACTTGAGCCAAGGTTTTTTATTTTTTCGTGAAAATCATAATTGAGACAGACATTTATTTGAACTATTTGTCCATCAAAGTTTCAATTTATGCGTGAATACAAACACAACCAATTCTGCAACTAAAGTATAATTCAGCATTCTGCACTGAAAGGAACATACAAATGGTCAAACCAAAATTTTATAGAAACCGTATTATATCTGTTATGATCACCTAATAGAAAATTAACCCAAAATAATATAACCCAATTTAAAATACTTAAGTCCAAATTAATGATGGTAACTTTATTAGGCTTTTTTGTTAGGAAAATTGTCATCTCATTTTCCTCGTGAATTTGGGTACCCATAATGTCCCGTGTAAGACATGTCCTCGTAGAGTCTAAAAGCCAATCCTTATCAACAACATGCAAGGTTAGTGACAGCTCCACCGTCCTCATTTTCTATTGAATCCTCACTATGCTATGGCTAGGTTTTGCTCAAATACCATTTGACCCACTTAAAAGGAAAATTGATCTACTTACTTGATGAAGGTAAAACAACATTGGGCAATTTAAGTTAATGATAGCAAGCTAACTAAATCTTTTTAGTGGGATAATTCTCATCTCATTTTCTATGCCGAATTAAATTGAGTTATCATATGCCATGAATTGCTTGGCTTGGACAAAGCAAAGCACTTGTATTAATAAATCACAAAATATACATAGAATTCATTGCATTCAAGTATATAATACATATCATAAACATATGATAATCAAAATTATAATGATTGTACTTAAGATAATATAAATGATCATAATAATATAATATGAGATGTCAAAGCCTTCCAATACATGTTTTATTTGATTATATGGAATTTATCTAAAATAGAAGTTATTACGGGGCAAGAATATTATTGACAAATCTATTGAAGTACCAATATATTAACTTGATAGATCTAAGCAACATGACCCAATTAAAAAAACTAAAGTTCAAATCAACAGTAGTTATCATATTAGGTCTTATATACTATAACAATTCTTTTCCATATGGGACTAAACTGAAATATCACAATCTCCCGACTTACTGCCCCATGCCTTTCCTACCAGACACTTGCCATGATTAGAGACTAAGCTCATATGTGAATCCACAATAGCCCTTTCCCACTCACCATGACTAAGACTATATTTGTTGTGATACTATTTTGTTATAATCCGCTTATAAGAAAAATAATTTCTAATAGCAAATCTAGTTTTTACTGGTCATGCTTGCTAAAAGAATTATAAATGGTCACTATATGATATGCCAAAATCCTTGATGTTTTATTGATTATAGGATCTTCTGTAACTAGGGAGAAGAGAGTTGCAAAGAATGAATCAAGAAAGAAGCACCCAGTGTTCTATATATCAAAGTAATAACTATAGGGAGGAAGAGGCCTAAAGGAGGGCAAATATAAACAAAGAGGGGAGAAAAATGGAGGAAAAAGAAATGAAATTTGCTTAATTAAAATAGTAGTTAGGAAGGCAAGAACGATAAGGAGAGGACATGAGAGAAACAAATGGTGATAAAAAAAAATCATAGTTGACACCAAAAGTAATCATTAGTGTCAAATATTAATGTCTAGTTGTCAGGTGGAAAGCTTGTGTCTTTTGCGGCCAAATTAGTCTCTTGGCAAAATTATGGTGCTAGAGCAGCATTTTGCATCACTTAGCATCCAGGTGCTTATTCAAATGCCTCTTAGTAACATTGAATCTAAAAAGTTAAAAAACTAGAAAAATAATAAATAAATATGACATATAATGGAAAAAAAAAAGCATGTGCAGGGATGCGCGTCTAAGTTGTATGTCATTGTATATACCAGTGACCACCCAAATCCAAGAAATAAAAAATCATTAGAATAAGATTTGGAAAGGCTTTCCATCTCAGTTCATACCAATGTACTAGTCTAAACTAGAACATATAGACATGCTAAGATATAGATGTACCAATATTGATTACCGACATATAATGTACCAATCCTGATCGTACTGACTAGTGTACTAGTACTAGTATACCACCTTTATTGGTTGGTACAGAACAGGACATGAAACGAGATGCTGTGATGTGTAGATACACTTGTAATGGATAAGATTGTTACTATTATTTACTAGTTCTCTTTTATTGTCTTCACCAGCTCCATATGTTCATAAGACCTTTGACTACCATAGCCTAGAGATAGTTATTCTCTGGCAGGTAGTAAGTTCCTTGGCATTACACAATGACTCGTATGCAACTTTGAATCAGGTGTTCATAATCTCTGCTATTCCCTCCGTTTTAATTGTCCTTTACAGAAGATGGTAGCTAGACCCTATCAACGTCCGTGTTTCACAAAGAAGACTAGGCAATAAAAACAAAACAAGGGGTTTTGAATGATCTAAAGAAAGGAAGTATTTCTTTTTCTTTATTAGAGTAATAAATTTCAGTTTTTCCATCCCTCTATTTCTCTTCTACTAAAGATATTGAACTCATTGAATCACATTAGGAATACACATTTTCATTAATTGTAATTTTCAAATGTTTGTAATACAAAATATCTGCACACAGATTGTACATTTTGACATAAACATTTAATCATACTTTTAAAATCAGAGACTTACTTCCTCGAGAAGCACCACTATTAGGTCTTCTTCCTTCAACATGAATCAGCCTCCCATTTAACTCTACTGGGGATGCCTGCAAAACAAAATCAGTTATAAAAAGGAAAGTTTGAGAAACAAGCCTCTATACTGGGAGTTGATATTGCCTTACACATATTCAAATTTACCTGAGCACAAGAGAATATGCACTAGTATGAAAAAAAAAAAAACGAGAAGATACTAGGACATGGATATGCAGTAATAAGCAGCGTGAAAAATTACAAATATCAGTATAAAATATATAAATATTTAGAACACGTTTCTTATGCATAATCAAATGCATCCGAACACAAAAGGATGTGATTAGGTTATAAAGGAACCAACAAGATAAAAGGACACGGATCTGAGTTAGCTTTTAGAAGCACAAGAAGTTATTCCAAAATTATCAATGGCCTGAACTACTTTACATAAATATTTTTTAGGATAGAGAATACGAATGGATATGCATATTTTGTAGACAACTGGACAGAAACTCCTTGAACAAATGTATGCATAGTGGCATATCAAACAATTGTGATGTTTCGAACTCAAGGTAACAAACTGCTAGACCACGTCAAATTTGATTTAGTAGTGATCAATTAGTTCAAAAACTTCCTTGGAAAAATGTGTGGATAGTGGCATATTAAACAATTGTGAAGTTTTGACCTCAAGGTAACAAACTTCTATACCACGTCAAATTTTACCGAGTGATCAATTAGTTCAAAAACTTCCGCTGTAGGAAAAGAGTACAGTTTATTTTATGATTGTATATGCGAACATAATCTAACAAGTAGGAAATATAATGTGATATTATTCCAAAAAAAACAAACAAACAGACAGACAATCTGTTGGCACTTAGATTAGAAGGATTAGTTCTGAAACTTAGCTCAGAACAATCCAGTACAAACTTCAGAACTAGGATTTGGAAACTCCCCTACGGGTTTCTCATTTCATAGGAATTGTAAAGAACAAATTCACAAATGGATGTAAACCAGACACATAAAACAAATAATATATTTACATACAAACCCGTACTTGACAATCCTCAGTTGTACGAGTAAAAATTGATAATTATGGTAAGGATTTATCGTCATTTGAGAAAAAAATCAGATTCAATTTAGAGGAAGATAGCAAACCTTAAGAGCATTTTGCACACCAATTGCATCTTCATACTCGATGAAAGCATAAAAAACATCAGACTCCTGCAAATTTGCATGACCTAGTTAGTAAGACAGACATTTGGAACTCATGCCAAAACAAGTAAAAGAAAGAGATTTACCTTGCGGCTTCTAATAGAAACACCGTCAGGCCTCAGTCTACCAAAGTACTTAAAGACCTGCTCGAGGTCCACGGTTGAAATAGATGAAGGAAGATTTCCTACATACACTGATCTTGCTTCACCTATGTGACCAAATATACCATGATGATTCAGATAAAGCTTAAATAAAGAGCATAAAGTCTTTGCATAGAAGAATAATCAAGATGGTAAACTATATGAACAAAGAGGTAAAAAGAAACTTGACAACAAAAGGCAAAACTAATAAAAAATGAGTTGGTTTATTTGGAATTGATCAATAGATGCACAAACAAAATTTCCATTAAGATAAAAGAAGAGCATTCAAGAATCAAGGAGCATAAGTAGAATTTTCTATGATCACCATTTCAAGCCTGCTACAAAAACAATCTAAAATAAGAAGGGACTTGACTATATTAGCATATAAGGTATAATTATACATGAGAGAGCTTGCATTTTCATAAAGAATGAAGTAATATGCTGAATTTCAGAAATATGTATTGCTAAAATTTGTCAATAGGGGAAAACCTTCATCTTCAACTAGAGGAGCCTCCTCAAGTGCCTCTGCACTGGGCTTTTCAGGAAGCACAGCAGCCTGTGATTGTGGGTTAGTTGGCTGTGAGGAATGCGACCATTCTGAAGCTACTTGAGTTGTCTTGGATAAAGATGCTGCATGGTGCATGGATGGTCCAGCTTGGCCTTTAGTTCGAAGCTAAGATAAAGCAATATTAGGATTCAGGTTTCTATGAATTCCATGTAAGAAAAAAGAGGTAAATTAAGAACGCATACAATGGACGCATAAGTCTGCTTAGCTGGCTCTGGAGCAGGCTCCTCTGGAGTGGGAGGAGGTGGGTCCCTCGAAGTCTCCAAAGCACTTTGATATGAAGCAGTGTCTTCAGCAACAGGTTCATCTAACCTATCATCAGAATATGGAAGTTGCTGTGATGCCTCAGGAGAGTTATGCTTCTCAACTGTGTCATTTGACTCCACATGCACTGGCGGAACTTCAGGCTCCAAATCCTGTGGCTGAACTTCTTCAGCCAGTATATATTCAGACGCTGAAAATTGCAACCAAAACCAAGCTTATAAATAACAAAAGACATTTGGATCCATATCATCCTACCATTCGAGTTTTTCCAATAATTCATTATTGACCTTTTCCGTACATACTACTTATTTCTTAAACATGACCAAAAATGAAAATTGCAATGACATGATAATAAATTTGAGTTCCAAATAAAGGATAAAATTATCGTATAGGGTCAACAAGTGTGTCAATGATGAATTTGAAATGTATTATTTTCCCAAAGAATGGTACCTGGTTCTGGCACAGAACTGGACATATTTAACTTGGTCTCAAAGTCACTTTGAGACAAGAGTGCTTCTGCATGCTGATTAACATGCTCCTCCTCAAGGAACTGAAAAATATCATTAAGGACAAAAAATCCTTTCTCCTGAGGAGCAAGGAAAAAAGTTTGCACAAATTTCCTCCTGACACTATAATCTTCCAGCTGCACATAACCAGAAACCATCACCAGCACACCACCATTCCAAGACTCCAAAGAGTGAGCTGATTTGATCTCAATTCCCTTAAAATTCAAGCACATTACAAGACGATGGATTTGCTGCAAAATTTTAGAAGAATATTTTTAGTTGTACTAAAGATAGCCTTGCAATCAAAGCAAATCTCACAATGGTTATGATGATTCAGATCACTCTATGATTCTGGGTAAAATAGGTCAAGAATAACTGAGTGGATTTAGAACAGTGTATCAGTCCCAACCCCAAACTAATTTGGAATTATATCCTCCAAATTTGAAAGCATGTACAAAACAAACTTTCCTTCCATTTGACTTTCATAGTCACATAGCATGAATTATTTAGAAAACTTGAATTTGTTACAGTAACCTTGCAATAAGTTTCAAGAAGACCAAATGGAAACCAGAGTATGGTAATTCCACAGGAAAAATGACTTGATATCCAGTCTTGGGTAATTGAAATTGTTCTCCTGAACATTTAAGGGTGAGAAGAAGAGCACTTCAAGAGAAAAGAGAAACAAAAAAGTCCACTCTAATAAAATTTTGAATATATCCATGAGCAATAAGTATAATTATTCAGTCATGGAATGCTATCAGTAGACCTTCATTCTTGATTATTTGATTGCATGCACTAAGCAAGTTTGCTCACTGCTACTGTAATACTTATCATTTAAGGATGAGAAGAAGAGCACTTCAAGAGAAAGGAGAAACAAAAATATGTCCACTCTAATAAAATTCTGAATATAACCATGGGTAATGAGCATAACTATTCAGTCATGGAATGCTATGAGTAAACCTTCATTCTTGATTATTTGATTGCATGCACTAAGCCAGTTTGTTTATTACTACTGTAATACTTATCATTTAGGCTATGTTCTATTGAATGGAATCCACAGTGGAAAGAATGAAAAGTACAATGAATCTAGATGGACTGTGGATTTCGTTCAACATAACATAGCCTTAAGGATGAGAAGAAGAGCACTTCAAGAAAAAGGAGAAACAAAAATATGTCCACTGTAATAAAATTCTGAATATAACCATGATCAATAAACATAACTATTCAGTCATGGAATGCTATGAGTAAACCTTCATTCATGATTATTTGATTGCATTCACTAAGGAAGTTTGCTTATTGCTACTGTAATACTAATCATTTAGGAAACAATTAGTTGGTATGTTACTGAAACTCTACCGTACGAGGCCTACAAAGAATACATGTATATAAATTTTCACCAGTATATTCACCACTCAACCGTTTTGACTAGTGCGCAAGACAATACTTTAATGATGCACCACTAAAATCTACTCGGATCAGCGGTTCCTCACATAAAACAGTTTTGGAGTAAATTAATTGAAACAGGTCCTTCAGTTCAATACCACCTAGAATGGAGTAGGTGGAGCATTTTACTAGTAATTGAAATGTTCTGTTAGTGGAAGTCATAATTGAAGAATTTGAATGAAGCAAAACAGAAAAGTAAATAGACTTGAAGAAGGTATTCATTTATATTCTATATCCTTAATCCTTTAACAATGCTCCACTAGAACTTACATGATATCTTCATTCACAGCTGCCTTTATTGTTGAAACAATATGATTTCACTAAAATGCTCTTCACTTCAGAAGGTAAACAAGCATCTCTTCTTTTAGATAACTATGCCTTACCAAAATTTTAAGCCAAAATCAAAAGCACATTGCAAGCAAGAAAAAAAATTATGTTTTTTTTTGTAGAAAAGAAATCTACTTGCAAACATTTTCAAGCTGTCTAAGAACACACATTGACAAGAGATAATGAACTTATCTAAAAAATTCTAAGAAGACGAATACGTATAGTTGCATATTATTTGAGCCTTCAATTAAAGCCACCAGTGTGCTCGGTTTTAAAGACTAGTTATGTTCATCTCCGTCAAGAGAAACTACCAGAAAAATGTTTGTAGCTCTGTAATGATCCACGTTTAACTAGATCAAACTGGCAAACATGCTAATTTTAAGGAGCACGTAATTAGAATAGAAAATTTGCACATTGCAAACAAGGAAATTGCATTGATGCCCATTAAATAGCTAAATAGAATGAAAAACATCTTGGTCTGGACAAGTGGAGACAAAGACCTGAACCATGCAACTACATGTTCGTCTAACCTTACATAAAGGAAAACATTTTTCTGATGTCTCAACTTTTCCGGAAGCATAAAAGAAGAGAAACGAAATCCATCACACAAATCAAATGGAAAAAAAGATTCCGTGAGCAGTACCACCATCCCTGTAGCAGTTTCAGTGGCAGTTCCATCGAATCGCACCATGGAGCTCATTTCTGTGTAGAACTGGTGCACTAGTTCCGGCTGCTGCTGAAGAATCCTATAGTACTGCTCCAAGAAAAAGGCACCTACCTGCATCAGCGAAAGATCGAAGGTTGAATTCAACCAAAGAGAAAGAAAAGCAACGCTGCAATGAAAGAAAAAAAAGAGTAAGGAAAAAAACTCTTCGCTGTCTCTTTTCCCCTAAAGCATTTTATATTTTTATGCCCTCGATTCGATTACCTGGACCGCACCGACGTGACTGGGATACAGAGAAGCCATCGCCGCGCATGCAAAGGGATTGATCTGCCAACCCTAGATCCGACAAGCACACAGCGATCAATCTGAGGAACGACTCCAAGATGGGGATGGGGATCTGCCGTGCAAATCCGAGGGGAAAAAAAAGTTGGTGGCGAGAAATCTGGAAAAGGTGCGAGTGCTTCAAGCTTCGTCCCCGCGTCGCTCTATCTCCTTCCACTTTCCCTCCGCCTTATGGGTGGCGATTTCCTCGATTGCTTTCCTTCTCTATCTGCGTTTCGCCACAAGTGAAGCGAAGCGAGATCGATCTCGAGGCAGCGCGGGTTAAAAAAAAAGAAGAAAAGATTGCATCCCACTTTCACCGGACATGTGATGCGGGCGGCAGAGCTGGTTTGGAACTTTGGATTGGGGCATAGTGCAACACCAGCCGTTAGATTGGCGGGTCCCGCTCGTGGAAGCGGAGGAGCCACCCAGCCACGCTGAACGCTCTCCTCTCACGTGCGAATTCGCACGTGCAAGACTTTACCGGCTAAGAAACCAGATTTGGGAAATAATGGCAGGTTGATGGGTTTAAGTACCTTCACCTCATCCTTTAACCAAAAAATAATTTTTTATTTTTATATAAAAATAAATTATAAAATATGAAGTAAATAGCATTCTAAATATTTACCGTATTTTTTTATAAAAAAATTTCTATTTTCTGAAAATAAATTAATTTTATTGTTATTTAATTAAACCTAGCCTAATATTACATTTTTTTTAATTAATTGATCAAATCCGCCACTCTAAATCTGATACAAATCACCTGCAATGAAAACCCTGACTTGCATTATCCTAAACCGTCCTCTGCGCGGCGGCAGGAGGCGGCGGTAGACCGAAGGAAGGAGGAAGACAGGGCCGGAAAGATGCCGGCAGGTCATGGACTTCGTTCTCTCACCAGGCGCCTTCTTTTTTCCGCGAGAAGGGTTACGGTCTGCCTCCGGCCTTGTTAGATCGGCGACGTAGATGTCAATGTGAACGACGCCGCTCACAAGGGCAGGTCTCATAAGCTCTACCACGGTCACACGGGCAGCATTTGGAACTTCACCAAGTACGCCATCGGCGTCGAGATCAACAAGCAGGTTCTTAAATGCTTAAAAAGATGGGTTTTTTTTCTCGCTATGACAACAAATTCTCAAAAATCTAGTGTATGTCATGAACAATTGTGCGAGGATTCTTCGCACTTGGTATATGGAAATCACAAGCTGCGAAAAAAAATGATCTTTGGACAGGCAAAACGTCTTGATTTAGGAATTAATTTGGATAAAATGGTTTTTTCCCGTTGACACCTGTTCATGGCATTTGCTGGTAACTAATTTACCATTTTTTACCAATCCTCCCTGTAAAATCAGTCTTTGACACCAACACTTCAGGTTACTCGATCTTTGTTTTTTATTGTTTGCATTTGATGGGGACAATACCGAACGCATCAATGGAGCTAGCCCTTCCGGTTGCTCCCTTCCAAAATCGAGGTTCCAAGCCCTGCTTACCTCTTGATATTCATATAACTATTGATAATATACTTGTTTTCATATAACTATTGATAGGTCCTCGATCTGACTTGGAAAACTCTCAAGCATTCCTCTTCTTGATGAGTAGTACAGCTCTTTGTGCCCCATGATAGATTCAGGGAGGTC
Source organism: Costus lasius (assembly GCA_027563935.2). NCBI lineage: Eukaryota > Viridiplantae > Streptophyta > Magnoliopsida > Zingiberales > Costaceae > Costus > Costus lasius. The sequence goes on along the minus strand of JANVAS020000102.1, from coordinate 473,833 downwards.
CACGAACAAAGTATGCTTTGACTGTTCCTACTTATCCAGATCGGCAATATATCAAATACCAATAGTAGGGTACCTAACTGACTCCTATTGGAAGATAGATTACATCAGGTATCATCTTTATTGTTTCATCCTGATGATTTTGAGTGTTGACTGTTGAGTGGGCACTATTGGCTTTTATTCAACTTCTTTGATGGGTTGACTCTAAAATGTCAAGTTATTTAACCAACAATATTGAAAGAAGTGGTTTAATATAACACTTAACAACGATGAGTTGATTTGATGACAAGGTTTGGTATCGCATTATGTACCTTCAAGGTTTGGTATCGCATTATTGTAGCAGTGCATATGTACTGACGTTAACTCTTATGTGTGCTCTGATGCCAATAGAACATTTTTTTATACTAGTATCATCGTCGTTCGGCAACCATCCTTATCCTTGCTTTGCTTCAAGGAGCTATTGTTCAAGTAAAGCTCCTTTGGCTAATCAAGTGCGCCAGTTTTCTGCAGTTATTTCATTTTATTTTTTTTTTACATATTCCTCTTATTACATATATTTATTAAAAAGAAAATGCTGAATGGAAATTGACTTGTTCTCAATTAAATAAATTAATCTCTCAATCTATTGTAAACAAGCTCCTTACTACATTAAGGTCCTATTTTTTTAGAAAGAATCAACATGTAGGAAGACTCTATTTCTTTGGAGAGAATCCATATGGGAAAAATGAGAAAACACATTGAATTTAATTTTATTTTGCTATTAGATTTAATGTGTTTTTTTTGTTCTATGGATTCTTAAAAAAAAAAAAAACAGGGCCTAAGGCAGTCTTAACGAAAGGAGTCATGCCCATGAAACTGCTATCTTGATACAGGAATTGCATTAGTTCTTTCCAGAAACTACGAGGAGGCAACCAATTCATTATAATGAAAGTTGATCTCCAGAAAGAAAACCTATGATAGATTTGTTGGATTTTTATCTTACACCCTTATTAAGAAATTGAATCGTTAAATGGCTCCAATACACCATACGACCACATCCCAACGAAAGAAATAGTGATCTAGCACACTCTAATGCATCTGGAAGTCATTGGAAAGCTTCAATTGCATCAATTCCAACACATTCTTCTCTTTCTTGTTTTTTAGCGTGTTAAGAGTAGCTCTATTGCCTTCTCTTCTATTTCTGTTCATAACAGCTTATTTACAAGAAGGGATGGATGAGTGGAAAAAATGAATAATTATAAAATCTATTGTTTGCCCGGCGGAAGGATGAATAATTAGTTCCTAAGAAAACTAAGCCTACAAATGCTATAAGCCACGAAAAAGATCGTATTTGTACACCGTAATTCCAATACAGAGTTTGTGATGATCGAACTTCCAACAGCTCAAGTGTTAAAAATTAAATTTAAATTTAAATATAATAAAATTTGAGAAAAAAAATTTAAAAATAAAAAGAAACAGAGCAAGAAATTTTAAAAGAATTAAAATTAGAAAGCTTAAAGAAGCTAAAAAAATTTGTATTGTTTTAGAAATTGGAAAAATAAAATTTTAAGAAAACTATTTAAACACATAAAAAATCGAAATATTATAATTCTTTAAATACTGCTAGAGTGATTAATGTCAGCCAGGTGACCGCAATGGGCACGGATGATTGGTTCACCGTCATCACTTGTTTTTTACTTATAAAAGACTGCGGTGCGTGGCGCGAGGAGCGCGCCAAGGGGACGGCCATCGGGCCATGACTACTGCGGCGCTCGTCTCTTTCCTTATCCCGTGCCCATCTCCTTATCGTCTTCGCCATGAATCCCTCTCCTCAGCCCAAACATCTCTACTAATCGGAACTAGAACAAGCCGCTCTTCGATTCTTCCCTCTTCTCTGGTGCTGCGGCGTCGTCTTCATCGGAGATGGCGACTAAGCGGCATCTTCTGTTCATCCGCCAACAAGCCCTCTTCTTCACCAGAGATCAGGTAATCGAGTACTCCCCGTGTTTGCCTCCTCATCTTTGCTCCCGAAACTGATATTTTTTTAGGAACACTTCTTATGGTATGAAGAACATAACGTGAAATTGAAATTGAGTCTCTCTTTGAAAAATTTTTACTATGATTATCTCATTTCCTCATGAAGCATTCATCCTCAATTGTTTGAATTGTTTGTTTGGCACTTCTTGGATGTAATGTTGGTGGTTGTACAAGGGAAACCTAAAATTTCCATTTGTGTCACATTGTGCCTGCTCCATGCTAAGTGCGAACAGATAAGGTGCTCTTCTCGTAGTTTTTGTATATACATAGTGGGTTTCCTATTTTACACTTAGTCATTTTGGATCGATGGATCTTTCATGAATTCATGATGGGATATTAGGTAATTCTCTACTTTTCACAAATAAGCACATGAGAGGGTTTAGCCACGAGAGCTAGGCATAAACAACATGCCAGTAGAGTATGCTGATTTTAGGTATAAAACTCGACTCAAATCTACGACCAGATCCTTGTCTTAGAACATATAAAGCTTTGCTGTTTCTTTCTTTCTTTTCCCTATTTCGTGAATTTTGAATAAGTTTTTATGCATTATTCTCTACATTCAACTATTTTCACCAAGAATAAGATTATTTTAAATTTTTATGATAGAATACCAGTAGTCTAATTGTTTGCAATTCCAAAGCGATGTTTTTTTAGGATATCATGCTATGTCATTTATAAATGAGGATTCATAGTGATCTACGTTTCATTTGTTTGTAGTTCAACAGCCAAGATAAGAAGTGAAGTCCTCTCCCCTTTTCGCTCGGTGCGTATGTTCTTCTATCTTGCATTCATTGCAAGCGCTGCCTTGGGAGGATTCATATCTATTACAAGATTGGTTCCTGCTCTTACCAGTTCATCAAGGCAAGAAGAGCTCCCTGAGATTTTCAAGGGCTTTGGGATTGATCTTGGGGCAGTTCTGTTCTTTGCATTTCTTTATACAAGAGAGAGCAATGCCAAAAATGCTCAACTAGCAAAGTTAACAAGGGAGGAAAGCCTATCAAAACTAAGACTGCGAGTAGATGAGAACAAAACAATCTCAGTGAGTGATTTAAGGGGAGTTGCACGCCTCGTCATTCTCGCTGGACCTGCTTCGTACATCATTGACTCATTTGCACGCAGTACGCCTTTTATTGATGGGCTGCTGGACCGAGGAGTGCTTGCTGTTCCTTTTGCTACAGATGGAAACACTCCCACCTTTGAATTTGACGATCTAGATGATGAGGATCAGGCGACTGTTAACAAGAAGAAGAGGTTTTGGCAACTGACTCCAGTATATACTTCTGAATGGGCCAAGTAAGGGAAATTAGTTAATAAATTTTTTTTTCTGCAATTTTGTTTAAATTTATTTGTTATGTCCGTATGCAACATTATGACCTATGAACTCTATTAACTGTGATGAACTCTCTTAATTGTGTGGCTTACTATGCAGATGGTTAGATGAACAGAAGAAATTGGCTAATATCTCACCTGATTCTCCAGTGTAAGTATTCTCTTGTTTTTCTCGCTCTAATTATTCGCTAGGGTGTCGAAGAACATGTTTGTACATGCTATCATGCATAAATCTTTGTGCATTTTCTCTAGTAGTATGTTCAATTGCTCGTCAGTTCTAGCCTCAATTTTGCAAATTCATGCTCTTTATATGCATCCTTTCGTTATTCTATTTGAGTGCATTATATGCAAGGATGCATCCTGTTTGTGCAGTCTTGTTATTGTTAATTGCTTCCAAAACTCCGCAATACAATATTGTTCTATTTGTAGGTATCTCTCGTTACGAATGGATGGCCGAGTTCGAGGTAGTGGTGTTGGATATCCTCCTTGGAATGCTTTAGTTGCTCAATTACCACCCGTGAAAGGGCTTTGGTCAGGTCTTCTGGATGGCATGGATGGAAGAGTCCTTTAGGAATCCCATTTTTCTATATACCAAACGGTAAGTGTTTTTTTTTTCTTCATTATTTAGAAGATTCACTTCTGTCCTGTGTTGAGAGATGTGAATGTTTAATATCTAGAGCATGAACAGGATCTAGAAAGACAGAGAAAGTATCTTGAGCATCATGGTTGCACACATTATCAATGTGAAAGCCTGAGAGAGAAATATATGCACATATAGAGGTACAGCACTTGTAGTCTATATATAGGAATATCCGAAATGCCAAACAAGATACTCGGTCCAACAGGTTTTCCAAATTAATTAGATCACTGCATTTTTCAGGGAATTGCTTGAGGCGAAGACACACATTGTTCATCAAGAAGCATATCTCTGATATATCTGTTCTTGTAGTTATCATGTAAAAACTAATTTTACTTGCACCGTAAATAGGAACCATAATACGAGTGTTGTTTGCAAGGTTATCTTGGAACATAGTTTGCTAAATCGTTGGCATGGAACATGATCTAAAAGGAATATTAATGAAATAACCCTTCATCTTTGGTTAAAATTTTTATCTTTGGAACATAGTTTGCATCTGTCTTGATTTACAGCATGACGATCAAGGATTGATGATCTTTTTGCCAATTTATAATTTTCTTTCATCTTGCTCATATGTCGGACCGTTGTAATTTGTATGCCTTATGGAACACTGCATTCTAGAAAGAGAATGTGAAGAAAAAGAAAAAGAAAATAGATTTTCCCTTTATTTTCTTAAAGGGAAAGCAAAAAAGAAAAGAACATTGGATAGAAAAGTTCTATGTTTTTTATTGTTTTTTGCTACGTCCAAATTAAGCAGAAACTCTGTGATTAAATATTTTCTTTTCTTTTTTTCCTAATTTCTTCTTCATTTTGCTTTCTTTTTCCTCTCAAAAATGCAATGTTAATGCCGATTGCAATTTGACTGATGGACAAGATTAAGGATGAACTTTTCGTCCTAGTTTTCTGGGGTGACTCCGGCAAGCTGTTTAGATAGAGCGTTACAGGTCATGCGACCTGGAAGTAGCAACGTATCATGAAAGTAGATGATGGTGCACTAGTTTTAAGTAACTTTATGGTAAGCTCATTTTGCTATTCTTTCTCAGTGGTGGCTTGTACTTGAGAGTAAATTATGGAGGAAGAACCCTATATTAACTACCCATAGCAAGGGGAAATACACATGGGGGTTTCAATAGAATGAGAGGGCTCTAGCTATGTCGACGTTGTCTTCGGCAGATTGTGTTGAATATGAACTGTCATTGAGACTGATGTTAAAATTACTCATACATCAGCCGAAGGTGTTACAACCAAAGATGTTAAACTGAAGGTTTTGCCAAAGGCTAATAGTGAAATATAAGGAATAAATGGATGAAAATGAGAAGAAAAATAAATAAAAACAATGAGAAAGAACGAAGAAAATTCAATAAAAAGGAGTACGTATAAAAGAGACAAAAAGAATTATATATATATATATATATATGAATATTAAGTAGTAATGAGTCGGTTAAACAAAGAATTTTAAAGAAACAGTTGTTGTGTCGAGTGAAAATTTGTGCTGATGATGCAAAGAATGTTGAATAGTAATATGACAAGAGTTATGTTGGTGGAAAATGATGAAAAAAATTTATATATTTGATGAGTTATAAGGTGATTTATGTTATAGTGTAATTTCATATTAGTAAGAGAAAAATAATATATGAGTTTATAAAACGAAAATTAATTTTACCTAAGAAATTAAATATTTTGAATCAATGAATATTCATCCATAAAATACATTTCAATTCAAACTCAAAAGAATAATTAATAAATTTCATTTCATACTAAAAAATGATAATAAATTTACCATTTGAGTAAGGATGAAAATGGGCAAAAATTTAATCCGATCCTCACATTGTTTTGCTTATTTAAGTTGCTTGACTATCATCGATATGGACTAAAGCATTAAAGTAATATCTCAAAGTCAAATCTGGATTTCGTGGAATAAAATAATTGAACTTATTCACATTATAAAAGTGGAATATTAAATGAATATAATTATAAATTTGTCAAGTAATGGATGAGTGAATGCATGATGACTACCCGTGTCCAATCAGTTCCGGCCTTTTTTCTCTTCCTTGGTCGAATGCTAAAAGGAAACAAGAGAAGCCGAGGAAAAAGAAAAAATTTTCTAGGTGGGACACGGTCTAGGATTGTTACGCAGAGTTTAATCTAATTCTTGTTATTATTTTAAAACTCGGGCAATATTGATTCATTAAATACTGTATAATTTTCAAAACAATAATAATAATTCAGATCTAGTCTTGCTTTATAATCGTAGGCGGTGTCCCTGCCTAGAAAATTTTCTCAAGGAAAACAAAGAAATAAAAAAGATTTTTTAAAGAAAAATGCAAAGATAAATACTTGATTCTATAATGCCAATAACTCATATAAAAATTAATTTAAATTTAAATAAAATCAGAGTCAAAGTTTAGAAATGACATATATGATTAACCTCACATTTCAAATTGTTATTTAGAGAAATAACTCATTTCATTTAGATAAAAATATTATTATTCATTAGAAGTAAAAAATAAAATTGATTAGTCAACACTCTGAGTCAAGCGAGTGAATAATGAAAATAATTTGAGTGTCATTTTTTCTTCTTTTTTCACTTGCAAGTAATCAAACTAAGGACATCAAGTGAATCATGAGACCATCAATTTTTCATCAAATTAATAGTCTTTTTTTTACCCTTCAAGAAAATATATATATATATATATATATATATATATATATATATATATATATATATATATTCATCTCATGATCTCATCAATCAATACACATATTATTCTCTTCTTTACCATGTATAAAAAATCTAGAAGACAAGGATATTAATTGGAAAACAAAATAGGTTTTAAGTAATGGATGAATGTGATTTAAGAGGCATGAAGAATACAACAATAAGCACTGATGTTAAATTAATTAGCACGGACTGATAGATGATGACTTGCTTTAGTGTTGACCGGCTTTCACCAAAAGTCAAGTCGCATACGGCTGGACAATTTGGAAAACAAATAATGGATGATGACTTGTCGTAGCGTTGACTGACTTTGCTCTAAAGTCAAGTTGCAGTTGGACTATTAGAAAACGCATGTTCTGACGATTAGAAAACTCAATCTAATTGTTAGATAAAATTTCAAGAATCAGTTGCTGTACTTGGTCCTGAACTGTGGTGATATAATTTGGTATTCATTCATAATGTGAATGTGCAAACTTTTGAACACAAGTTAGAGGGCAAACAAATGTATTTATCATCTTGTACCTAGTTACGCAGAAACGCACCCGTTTTTGGGAGAAAATTCGGAAAGAAACTTAGTTCCCATCGAAGAAAACGGGGGCAAACGGTGCAAATGGCTGATATTGGCTTGCCTTAGATTCGCGCCATCAGGATTAGGATGGACGGCGATAAAAGCGCCCCAGACTGTTTGTGCATTGAGTAGAATCGTGACGCGGAGAATTTTACGCCCATTCAGAATCGTTGCGTTGCCTGCTTTTCCAAGGATTCGGTAGGAGGCTGACACGATCGAAATCTACGTTTGATCTGCCGACCGGATGCGCTGACGAGTGACGGCGCTCCACTGCTTGCATGCTCATGCTGCGATGCAGTCATGCTCCTCTTGCTCTTCGCCATTATCTCCTGCTTATTTTAATTCTTTATTTATTTGATAGATTCAAACATGTGGGACGACTATGATCTCAATTGTTCTCTCTCTTTTACAGCTTTGATGTTAATTAACCATCTTAAATTGACGCAAGCAATGACTAAATCTATCTTTTTATGAGACACAAATTAAACGACAAAGTCGAGATGCAGTGTGGTTTATGACCATAATTTTCCTTGGTGCCTACTCCATGATAGAGGAAAGAAAACTTTTTTTTTTATTCTGTAATATTTTCTTTTTCTTTAAAAGTTAATTAATCAGCCCAAAAACTCAAAATTACATACAAAAAATTCTAAACCGAATGGTTATATATCTAATAAAATTTGTTCTTTTAATAATATTTTTTTAAAAAAAGCTATACCATGTTTTTCAATCTCTTAAAATTTATACATGTAATAAAAAAAACCTTAATTGAATAATTGCAATTATCCAAATCTAATGCTAGACAACAAGGCTTCACCCTCTTATAATTTTTTTAATATTTTTTTTGTATCTAATCTTGACTTAAAATGGCTATCATCAGCTTCCAAAATACAAATAAACAAAACAAACATGGAGATCATGCACGCGAACTTGGTCAAGAAAGAACTTTTGGTTGCGGAAAAGGTAACTTGTTGAAAATTCAAAGATGAAGATAAATTAAAAATAGTTAAAGGAAGAGTGGTTCAAAGCATGGATGCACTGCCTCTGTTCTATAAAAGGAGCTCATCTCTCCAACATCTTTCATAGATACAGGTAGGCATTTCGAGATCCATCGATCGATATGGCTGCCAAATACAATCTCCTCGTAGCTTTTGCTCTGCTTGCCTTGGCTTCCTCCTGCGTTTTGGCTGCTGATCCTAGTCCTCTCCAAGACTTTTGTGTTGCCGATCTTAAGTCCCAAGGTTTATTTTCTTTCTTTTTATATATGAATATCTCTCCTCTATTAATCTGGATTAAGCAGTACTTCTATCATAGGTTGCTCACTTTAGATATGGATGAATTGATTAATTATTATTATGTGCAGTGTTTGTGAACGGATTCGTGTGCAAGGATTCGGACCAAGCAAAGGCGGAAGATTTCTTTTACCAAGGGCTGGACAAGCCAGGGAACACTGGAAACAAGCTCGGGTCGATGGTGACACCAGTGAACGTCAACCAGATCCCCGGCCTCAACACCCTCGGCATCTCCCTCGCTCGTATCGACTTTGCGCCCAACGGGCTGAACCCGCCGCACACCCACCCGCGCGCCACCGAGATCCTGACGGTGCTGGAAGGCGAGCTCTACGTCGGCTTCGTCACCTCCAACATCAACAACGTTGGCAACAAACTCTTCACCAAGACGCTCAAGAAGGGCGATGTGTTCGTGTTCCCTGAAGGTCTCATCCACTTCCAGATGAACCGCGGATACGGCAATGCAATTGCGATCGCAGGTTTGAGCAGCCAGAACCCGGGAGTCATCACCATTGCCAACGCCGTGTTCGGGTCGAAGCCGCCGATCTCGGACGACGTGCTGGCGAAGGCCTTCCAGGTGGACCAGAAGCTCGTCGACTGGCTGCAGGCCCAGTTCTGGATGGACAACAACTGATGATGATCGACTGCGTTTGCTTTCTAATAATCAATATTCGATGCTTCTGCTGCCTGTGTCTAGTCTGCTATTTTAGCATAATCTTTTTACGCTTTGAATAAGCAAACAGCAAGCACACTGTTGGCTCTGTTTGCACGTACTGTGTTGTGTGGACATCTGATATACAATTTATGTTATGTTTCCTTGAATAATACTAATTCTGTGTTTGAGTCAACGCCTCCCATCTAAAATCCTGACGTGTTTGCAAACTTGACCACATTTATAATTTTTATTATAATTAATGTTAAATCATTAAGAAAACAGTACAGAGTTGTTAATTAGTTTAACAAAATTTTAGAGTCAAGTCTCATTTTAATCGATTACTTATCTATGTAAAAAAAAAATTATAATAATTAAGACATAATATTCTTGCGCTTGTTCTTCACTTAGATGAAGACATGAGTTGACGACAACGGTTGCACGGTGCAATAAGAAACTCACACGTAGCCACATTTTGTCTAACCTTGTGTAAATTTCTAATCAAGCATGCTTTACCTTGTGAATTGAACTATTATATCTATGTTTGACTTTGTCCATTTATGCCCGCGAATTTGGTCAAACGAGAAATTATATCTTCTGATTTTAGGTGGAAAAGGTAATTGTGTTGTTGATCATTTCAAAAACCAAGACTCAGTAAAATAATTAAACAATGGAGGAGTCATTCAAACTAATCACTCCTCTGTCTTCTATATAAACACCTGCATGCTCTTCTTCCATTCACAGACCTTCAGCATAATCAATCGATATGGCTGCCAAATATAGTCTTCTTCTAGCTTTTGCTCTGCTCGCCTTGGCTTCCTCCTCCTACGTCTTGGCTTCTGATCCTAGTCCTCTTCAAGACTTTTGTGTTGCAGATCTCGACCTACATAGTTTTGTGCAACTTGATATGGATTTATGCAAAATAGTGCCCGGGCCACATTTCTCAAAATGGCTCGAAACACAAACTATACTTTCTTCATTATATTTGGGAAATGTAGGAATTGAAGGCACAATTCCCGATTGGCTTCCTTCTAGTTTAAGATATTTATTTCTCTCCAATAATAAGATTGATGGAAAATCAATGCCTTTCTTTCCAAACCTCAAGGGTTTATATCTTTCAAATAATTCATTATCAGGCCATCTTCGGTTACAAATGACAAATATGATGCCAAGTCTAGAGTTTTTAGATCTCTCCAATAATTACTTCATTGGCGAACTTTCATTAAACTTCACAAAGTTACAATATTTGGATCTCTCAAACAATATGTTCTCAGGACATCTCAATCCAACAATCAACAACACACTCTTAAACTTGCACTATCTTGATTTATCTATAAATAGTTTTAGTGGAAGCATTCCCCATTCTCTTTGTCAAATGAATTTATTACGTACACTCCGCATTTCCAAAAATAGTTTTTCAGGTCAACTTCCCAATTGTTGGAATAGTTCCTTTCATGTGGATTCCTTAGATTTTTCAAACAACCAAATTTCTGGAGAAATTCCAAACACCTTTTGTAAACTAAGGAGCATAAAATTCCTACATCTTGCCTACAATCATTTATCTAGTAGAATTCCCCTTTGTTTACATGATTGTAAATATTTGACTACTCTTGATGCTGGACATAATCACTTAATAGGAAATATACCATCTTGGTCTAATAAGAGTTTTCCTCATTTAAAAGTTCTCAACTTACGCTCTAATTCTTTGAGTGGCATCATTCCCGAATTGTCTAAGCTTACGTGTCTTCAAACATTAGATCTCTCTAATAATAACCTCTTAGGATCAATTCCACTGACCTTTGGCAAACCTTTGGCAACTTTACTTCAATGAGAAACTCAGAAAATTACTGTAACACCATCAATAGTGAGTTCAATTTTGATAGATTATGGCTCTTTATAAAAGGAAATGAGTACGAGTACATGACATTAGATTTACTTGCCAAATCTATTGATCTCTCCAATAATCACTTGTCAGGATATATCCCTGAGGAAATAGGGAACTTATATGGATTGCAAAACTTATATCTATCCAGAAATAACTTAACAGGGGAGATACCAAGGAGCATTGGTGGAATGCAGAATCTAGAAGCTTTAGACTTATCAAGAAATAATTTGTCAGGTGCAATTCCTTCATCATTTAGATATTTGACTTTTTTGGGCATCTTGAACTTGTCATATAATAATTTGTCGGGTAGTATTCCCTCTGGCGGACAACTACAAACATTTGAGGCATCTACATATATTGGAAATTGATACCTTTGTGGTTTTCCCCTTACAAAAAACTGTACAAATGACAAACCAAAAGGCAATGCAGAAGAAGAAAACAAAGATCGTGACGATAGAAGGGACATCATATGGCTATGGAGTAGCATCACACTTGGATTTATTATGGGATTTTGGGGAATTTCGGGTACTCTTCTATTGCATAAAAGGTGGAGGATCTTTTACTTTCGTACAATTGATAACACCTACGAGAAGCTTTGCATGGAGATTGTCACTATTTGTTGGAAACAAAGGATAAAACTGATTAGTCCTTACTTCAGTCAAGCAAATGAATACTGATATTGATTTGAGCGTGTCATTTCTTCTTTTTCCTTCACAGGCACGTAATCAAACTAGATGAAATTGAGTGAATGGTGAGACCATCAATCCATTATCAAATTAATGTTCATCTTTTACCTTTTAAAGAAAAAATATATTCATTCTATGGTCCTATCCATCAAAGGTCTACACACATTTTTCTCTACTTTACAATGTATAAAAAAAAAATCTAGAAGACAATGATATTAATTAGTAATTAAGATGTAGATGATAAGTTACCTTTGATGGGAAAAATAGAATATATATTACTTTGTGAAGTAATTTTATTATAGGATTTTAGGAAATTTGAGATTCTCCTTCGCTAAATAACAAAATAGAGGATTACTTTTATGCTATTGATAACATCTTGTCTTGATGGGAAATACAAGCGAAGATTAAAAGTTTTTTTAAAAAAAATATTTTAGTACAACATTAATTGATTTTGATTAGTATTTATTAATTATTTATTAGCCCGTAACACCTCATTTCTTAAATATTAAATAAATATATTTTTAATCGATTTGGGCTGATCATTTTGTAAAACTCACTCGTATATAGGGATGACAACGAGGCAGATCGGGGTCGGCTTTTGCCATCCCTGACTTCCCCAAACCCTTCTCCGACCCTGATCCTGAACTCAACAGGTTTAGAAAACCTAACCCCACACCCGACCCCGCGGGGAAACCCGACCCCGACCGGCCTAAAAAATAAGTATATATTATAAATAATATTTTAAAATTATTTTTCATTCTATATTCATAATATATAAATAAAAAATATTTAACATAAATTATACAATCATTTTTATATCAAACTACTATAAATTTAGTACCTAAATTATAACTTAGAATGAGTAAATTTATCATTTTAATGATCGGGGCGGATTCAGGGTCGGGTTCGGGGCGGGTACCTGAATTCTCATACCCAACCCCGACCCGACTTTATCCTGTCGGGTTTTCACCGTTGACTTCGGGTCAGGGCAGAGCGGGGATGAGTTTTCTTGTCATCCCTACTCGTATATTAACTTTACGGTGGGATATTATTAACTCACTTTTCCCTCATCCATTGAGAAGGGATGATACGACGATGGATGCAAGTGAGATGCAGGACTAATGAAAATAGAGAGAGAAAAAAAGATAATATTAAGCAAACGAGCTCTTTTTTATGTTGAAAAGGCACATTAAGAGTAATCTCTCTCGCTAAGTAGTGGTTGGTTTTCTTTTTTTAAAAAAATGTGTTGTTTTTAGTTTTCACTAATTGGGTTAATTGTATGACCGTAATAATTGATAACAAGATTTTGGAATTAAATTCTATCTTCATTTTGAAAAGTTAATTATATGATTGAGATCAAATACATGATTAGAAAATCATTTGTGGCATGATCAATTTGATTTTTGGATAAATCTTAAGAATTAATTAATTTTCATTTTGACAAGTGATGATAACATTATCTTTTTTTTTTGGATAGTTAAGAATCAAATTATCTTAAGATTAATTGATTTTCATTCTAAATTATGTCTATTTTTGTTTGTTGGATAGTTAATTTGTTACAATTACTGTGATAAGTACATGATTGAGTATTCATTCTTGATCTGAATGTGCAAACTTTTGGATATAAATTGGAGGGCTCATTGAGATTGATTTTGGATGATAGAGATTGATTTTGGAGGGCCTATTATCAATCTTTGCTCAAGACAAGAAAATAAATACAAGATAGAGATTCAAGTGTATTATTTATTCCCATTTTTCTCTCTATTACAATAAAAAATAGACCGATTAAAAATGATAGAGCAAAAAAACACTAATAGAATCCAATAATACACATTGATATTAAGTGAGATAGGTGGCATGAAGAATCCAATAATACACATTGATATTAATTAATTAGAAAAGAGGGGTGGATGATGACTACTTTTGTGTGCATTTACAAGCCTCACTTCAGAGTTAGACGGACTTTGCTCAAAAGTCAAGACACATGCAGAGGGATAGTTTTTACTAGTCTTTGCAAATTAAAATATGCAGCAACTGGAATTTTCAGATTAGCAAGTTCTCTTATATAAAAACCATGCGATGAGCCATCCCTAGCATATCCAACAAACACTCAAATGATGAGCAAATCCCCAAGCTGCCTCTTCTTCTTCCTCTCGCTTGCTTTGCTGAGCATCAAGCTCTGCGACAGCTCTGCGGCATGACGTCGCATGCCACCGCTGCAATGATCTGTTGCCACAACGTGGAGAGGCAAGCTGTTACGGCACTCTTGTGGCAATAGTAGAAACTTAGCTGTTACGGCACTCTTGTGGCAATAGTAGAAAAAATCCTTCCAACAGTAATTTGGATTGTGAGAAAATTTCGTGGCTGACTCCAGTCTCGGTCGTCGCTCAAGTCAGTTAAATAAACACATGATAGTGATTTCTAACTGTCTTTTTCCTCATTTTCTTCTCCGTTCCGATCAAAAACAGTGATTAATGATAGAAGCAAGCAACTGATAGAAATTATGAAAACAAGTAATGGATGAGTGTGATTTAAGTATCCAATAATACACACTGGTATTAAATTAATTAGTAAGGGATGATGACTACTGCACGACTTTGATAGAAAGTCAAAGTCGCATGCGGTTGGACGATTAGTAAACGAATCCTTTTTTACGGGCGCGTTTTTCGGCTGCCTAAAATTTTAGGAAGCCGCAGGTGTAGTCTCGAGGCTTTTTTAATCCTAATATTAATATTAATACTAATTTTAATTTTAATGCTAATATTAATATTAATATTAATACTAATACTAATATTAATATTAATACTAATATTAATATTAATACTAATACTAATACTAATACTAATATTAATATTAATACTAATCCTAATTCTAATATTAATTACTCATACTAATCTTAATACTAATGTGAACGGTGCCTTGGGATTGGAGTGGGTAGTATACAGATCAACGGCATGGAGCCCTGGCTTCTTAATTTTTTAGGAAGCCGCGTCTTCCTAAAAATTTTTTCCATTTTTTACCATTCTTTGCAAATTGACGTTTGCACAATATCAGGAATTTTGAGATAACCTGGTGTTGCTTGGTTATAGCCTCATACAATAATAATGTGACGAGCGTTCCTGAATGCATCGCATCCCATTTCCCAGTAAGAGGGATAAGCACTGAAATGATGTGGCGCAGGATGAAATTCGCATGCGTTCTCTCCTTCTTCTCTCTCGCCTTGCACAGCGGCATGTTATTGCCTCCTGTCACCCGTGCAGTGATCGGCTGCCATGAGGCTGAAAGGCAAGCCCTGCTTGAGTTGAAGCAAAGACTCCATGATCCTTCCAACCACCTCTCTTCCTGGGTCAGGGAGGATTGCCCTGCGTGGCAGGGCATCGGCTGCAACAACATCACTGCCCACGTCATCAAGCTCGACCTTCGGAATGATATAAATAATCCTTCATCTTTTTTACCATATTTCGAATGGGAAATGTTTCAGTTGCAGGGTGATATAAATACTCCATCGCTGCTATCTCTTGAGCAGCTTACTTATCTCGACCTTAGCGGCAACGACTTTACTAGGCCAATCCCTGTGTTCTTGGGATTCTTTGCTAGACTAACATATCTTGATCTCTCCGATGCAAGCTTCAGCGGCAAAGTACTAGACCAACTTGAAAATCTCTCCACCTTGCGACACCTCAACCTCAGCGGCAACGCCTTTACTGGGCCAATCCCTGCCTTCATGGGATCCTTTGGCAAACTAACATATCTTGCTCTCTTCCAGGCAGGCTTCATCGGCAAAGTACCGGACCAGCTTGGAAATCTCTCCACCTTACAATACCTCGACCTTTCCTATAATTATAATTATGAGGATTCAAGTTACAACTTGTACGTTGAAAACCCAAGATGGATCGCTCGCCTCACTTCCCTTCGACAGCTCAACATGAGCCAGGTTAGTTTTGGAGGTGAGTCTAGCTGGTTTCAAGTGCTTAATGCGCTCCCTCACATTCAAGATGTCAAATTGGCTGGGTGTGAATTGGGGCACTTCCTCAATCCCAACCTCATCTCAATTTCACATCGCTCCGAATACTTAGTTTGTCAGGTAATTTATTTACATGAAATATTTTAATTTTGATTGGAAAGATATGATCTAATATATACCACCTTTCTTTAATATTTCTCAGGTAATAATATAAGTGGCACGGAACCAGTGTGGATGTACAATATAACTACCTGGCGAGTCTTTATTTTAGTTGGAGTAATATATATTGGTCGTCCATGCATAGCTCCATAACAAGCTTTGCTTCTCTAAAGGAACTAGGTTTGACTGGAAATATAATATCTAAGAGTTTCCTACCATTGTTGGCCAATCTCTACAAGCTCCAAATTTTGGGATTAGTTGAAATCACAATCAAGGATAATCCATCGAATCTAGAGATGCTCTTTTCTGGATGTCTTATGTCTAGCTTGGAGTTGTTATATCTTTCTGGCAACCAACTCAATGGTTCTCTTCCTAATTGGTTAGGAAACCTAAGAAATATCAAGCATATTGATTTTTATAATTACTCACTCCATGGCTCTATACTAAATTCTCTTGGAAGGTTGACATCATTACAATATTTGGATTTGAGTTACAACAACTTGAATGAGACTTATAACTCGCTCCATAGTGGCTCTATACTAAATTCTCTTGGAAGCCTGACCTCATTACAATATTTGGATTTGAGTTATAACTCACTCCGTAGCTCTGTACTAAATTCTCTTGAAAGCCTAACCTCATTACAATATTTGGATTTGAGTTACAACAATTTGAATGAAACTTATAACTCGCTCTATAGTGGCTCTATACTAAATTCTCTTGGAAGCCTGACCTCATTACAATATTTGGATTTGAGTCACAACAACTTGAATGAGACTTATAACTCACTCTATGGCTCTATGCTAAATTCTCTTGGAAGCTTACCCTCATTACAATATTTGAATTTGCGGTACAACAACTTGATTGAGGCTTATAGCTTGCTCCATGGCTCTGTATTAAATTCTCTTGGAAGCCTGACCTCATTACAATATTTGGATTTGAGTTACAACAACTTGAATGAGACTTAAAACTCGCTTCATGGTGGCTCTATACTAAATTCTCTTGGAAGCCTAACCTCACTACAATATTTGGGTTTGAGTTACAACAACTTGAATGAGATAATTGGAGAAGACATTGGACTACTAAAGAAACTTATCCGTTTGGATCTATCCGGTAACTTATTGAGTTTGCCCCTAGTCCATTTGGCTAATTTATCAAGTTTAAGGAACTTGGACATTTCAAATAACTTCTTATTTATAAATGACACCAATGATTTGACACCAACATTTCAGCTTCAGCAACTTTCTATGTCTTCATGCAAAATAGAGCAAAGGCTTGGTTTTCGAAAATGGTTCCAGTCTCAAAAGAATCTTTTATATTTAAAATTGGATAATGTAAGAATTGAAGGCTCATTTCCAAGCTTGCTTCCATCTAGTTTTGAGGTTTTATATCTCTCAAACAATTCATTCTCTAGCCAGCTTCCACCAAACATTGGGAACACACTTCCAAACATTGAATATCTTGATTTACAATTGAATAATTTTAATGGGAGCATTCCCCATTCTCTTTGTCAGATGCATAATTTGATGCTACTCCAACTTTCCAAAAATAATTTTTCAGGACAGCTTCCCAATTGTTGGAATAGTTCCTCAGCTGCAATTCATTTTGATCTATCAAACAATTTATTTAATGGAGAAATTCCATACACTTTTTGTAACCTACAAAGCATACAATCACTAGCTTTGAGCTACAATCGTTTATCAGGAAGAATTCCTCTATGTTTACAAAATTGTAGAAATTTAATCATTCTTGATGTAGGATATAATAACTTCATAGGAAATATATCAACTTGGTCCAAAAAGAGTATGTCTTTCTTAAGAAGTCTTAGCTTAAACTCTAATTTTTTGACAGGCAACATTCCTAAATTATCTCATCTTGTATGTCTTCAAACATTGGATCTTTCCAACAACAACCTATCAGGATCTATTCCAAAAAGCTTTGGCAACTTCAATGCATTGAAAATCTCATCTGAGGAAATTATAGGTACGAGTTCCCTATCTTTTGCTATTGAGTTATGGTTTCGCATAAAAGGAATTGAGTATGAGTATAAGAGCTTATATGGATTAGTCAAATCTATAGATCTCTCCAACAATGCCTTGTCAGGCTATATCCCTGAGGAACTAGGGAACTTACATGGACTACAACACTTAAATCTATCCAAAAATAACTTAACTGGAAAGATACCATGGAGCATAAATGGGATGCAAAATCTAGAAGGCTTAGATCTATCAAGAAATAGTTTGTCAGGTAAAATTCCTTCAACTTTGGCATATTTGAACTTTTTGGAGAAATTGAACTTACCGTATAATAATCTCTCGGGTAGTATTCCCACTGGCACACTGTTGCAATCATTTGATCCATCTACATATATTGGGAACCCATACCTATGTGGTCCTCCTCTTACAAAAGGATATACCAGTGACATTGTAAAAGGCATTCCAGAACTAGAAAACAAAGATGGTGATGGTAGAAAGGAAACTATTTGGCTATTCACTAGCATTGCACTAGGATTTATTATGGGATTATGGGAATTTGGAGTACTCTTCTGTTGCATTAAAGGTGGAGAATCTTTTATTTTTGTGCTATTGATAACACCTTTGATAAGCTCTACATGAAGACGCTACTGAAGATTAGAAAAAATTTTTTGTAGAAGTTTATGATAGTTTATTGTAAGCACTTTTATAAGCGGTAAGATTATGTGTACATAAAAAGTTATCTATTCTTGTTATGAAGAATGATTATAATATTTGCATTTACTCTACTTGTTAAACTACTAGTATAATAGAAATTGTGGATCTAAATCAAAAAGTAAATTTTAGTACAAAATTTTCAAATCTCATTAATGTTTAATGCTTTTCCGGAAAAGTAACTCTATCCAATCTAATGACTTCATTCAAAGTTAGATTACTCTTCAATAAAAGAATGATTAAAAATTACATTTAAGTTAGAAAAAGCAAAAAGATAAGAATCACTAATTTTATAACATTTATAAAGTTTTAAATTTGTTTGTGTGGATGGGGGTTGTAAGGGAGGATTTATAAATTGTCTCATGTTCATGTTTAATGCCCCTTCTAGGAGAAGGCTTAGATCTATCAAGAAATAGTTTGTCATGTAAAATTCCTTTAACTTTAGCATATCTAAACTTTTTGAACAATTTGAATTTATCATGTAATAAACTTTCCGACAATATTCCCATTAGCACACAGTTACAATCATTTGATCCCTCTACATATATTGGGAACCCATACCTATGTGGTCCTCTTCTTACAACAGGAGTAAAAGACATTCCATAACTAGAAAACAAAGATGGTGATGATAGAAAGGAAACTCATTGGCTATTCACTAGTATTGCACTAAGATTTATTATAGGATTCTAGGAAATTTGGAGTAGTTTTCTGGTACATAAAAGGTGGAGGATTTTTTATTTTTGCACTATTGATAACACCATTGACAAACTCTACATGAAGGCACTACTGAAAGATCAGAAGAAAATTTTCATAGAAGATTAAAATAGTTTATTGTAAGCACTTTTATAACTGGTATACATGAAAAGATGTCTATTCTTATTGTCACGCCTTGAATTAGAGTAATATTTTTTTTGAATATTTTACCCGTGATTCAATGCTTGACTCAAGTTCAAATAAGTCAACGCAAATATCACAACAGTCGAAACCACTGGATTGAGCGCGACTAGCAGAGTCGATTCCTCGACTTAGATCAACGCTGTGGAAGATCGCTGCCGTTCCAACACGACTTAGATCAACGTTGATGAATCACCTGAGGCCGGTGTCGTCGAGTCAAAGCAGGTTCACCCGAACCCAAAAGGGGACTCACCCGTAGCCGACCACGTCGGACGGGGTCCACAACAGTTACCGAGCACGCACACGTGCCGGAAAGAGAGTCGAGGGGAGTAACCAGACGTTCCCTGACGTGGCGTCAGACTCACCCTCACGTCCGCGGATCAAGCCGGCGCCCGGAGATCGCAGACGTTCGTCCACACGACGTCGCACGTCGATGACGAAGTAAGGTCCACTCGGTGTCGCACACCAGTGATAGTAAAAATTCAGCCGGCTCCTCTCTCGCACGGAAGTGAAGAGGCCGGACGATGCTCCGCAAGCTACGTCACTCGTAGGTGACGAGGAAGCTTGCGGCCTTGTCTTTCTCGCGCGTAGATGAGAACGGCCGAAGATAACGGGCCACCCGGAGGCAACCAACCACGTCCGATGGAGAAGGTAGGGAAGGAGCAGGTATCGTACGCCGGCAACAGGCGGCACTGGCAGGTGGTCCGGCGTCTGGAGGAAGCTCGCGGAAGGCTCCGACTGCTCCAAGCTCCACAGCGGACGTCACCGCCTCCAGGTCCACGGCCGGACAGCGACCCCAGGGCCCCAACATCGTCCGTCAGTGATGAGCAGAAGAGGCCCGGCTCGGGTCGCTCGTAGGCGACGGTCGGTGCCGGAGGATCAAGCTCGCGCGTAGGCGAGCAGAGGGGAGGTAGCAGCTCCGCGCGCAGGCGGAGAGAGCTCGTTCGGCGAGCAACGCGACGTCCGCACGCAGGCGGGTCCGAGACGGTAGTTCATGCACGCAAGCGGCCGACGTCGGACAGGAAAGAGACGGGGAAGGGAGGTCGCCGGGAGCCACGCGAGCTCGATCGGGGAAGGGAGGTCGCTGGGAGCCACGCGAGCTCGACCGGGGAAGGGACGGCCACCAGGCAGTTCGAGCAAACGCCGGAAAGGAAAAATGGGGGCAAAGGGAGATACCTCGGCGAACACTCAGGCCGCCGGCTCCGTCGAGTCGGTGAAGCTGCTGAGACGCCGCCTTCCGAGGCGATCTAAACGGCACTGGCGACGGAGGAGAAGGACGCAACGGCGGAAGGAAAAGGGAAGCTCGGTGCGCTCCGACCACCCGCCCACACCACCGGAACGCTAGCTCGAGCTTGGGCACGGCGAAAGCCGGAGATCCGAACTCCGTCCGGCGACAGAACAGAAGGAGAGAGAGAGAGCACCGGTTCGATTTTTCTCGACGCGAGAATGCGATCTCGCGCGTCGTCGAAGACGACGGCTTTTGCACGCTGCAAAAGCGCGCAACCCGAGGCCCCTTGACCCATCACATTGAGCAGAAACACTGCATTCTTCAGGGGATTGCAGGTTTTCCAAATTAATTAGATCACTGCATTCTTCAGGGGATTGCTTGAGGCGAAGACACACTGAAGCATTGTTCATCAAGAAGCATATCTCTGATATATCTGTTCTTGTAGTTATCATGTAAAAACTAATTTTACTTGCACCGTAAATAGGAATCACAATACGAGTGTTGTTTGCAAGGTTATTTTGGAACATAGTTTGCTAAATCTTTGGCATCGAACATGATCTAAAAGGAATCTTAATGAAATAACTCTCCATCTTTGGTTAAAATTTTTTTATCTTTGGAGCATAGTTTGCATCTGTCTTGATTATGTTTTGCTATTTATAATTTTTTTATCTTAATGAAATAACTCTCCATTTATAATTTTCTTTTCTAGAAAGAGAATGTGAAGAAAAAAAAAAAGAAAATAGACTTTTCCCTATATTTTCTTAAAGGGAAAGCAAACAAAGAAAAGAAAAGTGGATAGAAAAGTTGTATATTTCTTTAATTATGTTTTTCTATTTCCAAATTGAGCAGAAACTCTGTGATTATAAATTTTCTTTTTCCTTTTTTCCCTAATATCTTTTTCATTTTGCTTTCTTTTTCCTCTCAGAAATGCAATTTTAATGCCGATTGCAATTTGAATGATGGACAAGATTAAGCATGAACTTTTCGTTCTAGTTTCCTTGGGTAACTCCGTCAAGCTTCCAAGAGTACGCCATTTGTTTAGATATAGCGTTTCAGCCAAATTCAAGCCATGCGATCTGGAAGTAGCAACGTACCATGAAAGTAGATGATGGTGCACTAGTTTGAAGTAACTTTATGGGAAGCTCATTTTACTATTCTTTCTCAGTGGTGGCTTGTACTTGAAACTAAATTATGAAGGAAGAACCCTATATTAACTAGCCATAGCTAAGGGGAAATACACATGGGGGTTTCAATAGAATGAGAGGCTCTGGCTATGTCGATGTTGTCTTAGCCAGATCATGTTGAATATGAACTAATTTATATTACTATTATACATTAACATGTATAATGCTTTGATTACTGTCACTTTGACCGTCTACGATACTATACTAATTATATGACTTGACTTATTCTCTAATCTAATTAAATAATATTTATACCACAGCCCCTCCAATTATAACCGTGAGCTTGGATACAATCCTAAAAGATTTGTCTATGATGCTATAAATATTAATAATTTAGTTAATAAAAATTATTTATAAAATCTAAATGTAATCATTTACATTATGAAAGTCCACTTGTGCATGATTAAATTCTTAATTATATTGTTTGAATAATGTGTTGATATAAAACATATTGATTAATTAACATTTATGTAAATTAATTCCTTATTTAAATATTTTTGAAATGTGGGGGTTATTTTTAATAAAAATAAAAACATAATAAACATACGAACATACCTACTAAAGGCTATTGGATCTAATAGATGCTTAATTGAAAGGTGCTAGGACTATCGTCCTAGTTAATTAAAAAAAAATTATTTTTGCAAAAGACGCTACGACAATATCACAGTGAAATATAATTATAGTTTTATATATTATTGAATATTGAATGAATATAATTATAGTTTTGTCAAGTAATGGATGAGTGTGATATGAGTGGCATGAATTAATTATAGTTTTATCAATAATACACTGATATTAATTAATTAGTAAGGAGTGAATGCATGATGACTACTTGTGCACGCGTCTAATCAGTTCTAGTTTTTGTTTTCAACACTTGCTTTGGATTTTTGGCTCACTATCATAACTTTCATAATTGTACTAAATTGTATTGTACTGAATTTTACTGTGTTGTGATAAAATATAAAAATTGATAAATAATTTTATAAACTTATTTTTAGAATAATATTATAAATAAATAATACTTCAAATCGTGCATATGACTTGACTTTAGACCAAAATCAGTCAACACTAAAGCAAGTCATACAAAAATAGTCCTCATTCATCAAACCTTATTGATTAACATCATTGTGCATTAAATTCTTCACGCTAATTCAAATTGCTATCATTTACTCAGCTCCATATATTTTATCAGTCTATTTTTTATCGAAAAATATAAAAAAATGAGACACAAAAACACACTTAAATCACTATCATTTATGTATTTACTTGACTCGAGTAAAGACTACCATGGAGTCAACCACAGATTTTTTTTTTCTCACAATCTAGGTCACTGTTTAGATAATAATTTGCATAATAATTTTTTTTTTCTCACAATCTAGTGTCATTATGAGATTATGTAGGGTTGGTTATCTTTCAATAGTTGACCTTAATAAATGAACAAGGGTAAAAGCATTATAAATTATTAAGATTTGAGAAAGATATAATAAAATTTAACTTTCATCAAATATTAAGATATAGTAAATATTATTTTTTGTCGTTCTTAATATCAAACATTACAACAACAATACATATTGATTGACAGAAATAAATATGCTTATATCAAATACGTTAATCTCAATTTCTTTTCTTTTTTCTTTTTTTAAAAAAAGAGAGAACCTCAAATTTCCTAAAATCCTATGATTAAATAACTTGAAAAAGTATTATATATAATATAATTTTCCTGTCGAAGTTAACTTGTCATTCATATCTTAATTACTAATCAATATCCTTGTCTTCTAAATTTTTTGTTTATATACATTATAAAGAAGAGAGAAATATGTGTATAGCTTTGATTGATAAGGCCATGAGATGAATATGTTTTTTTTTTCTTGAAGGATATGATATTTTGTGTATAATGAAATGACTTTATTTCCAAATAACAGTAATATATTTTACAACAGAGTAGTTTTTTTTTCTCAAAAAAGAAGCGAGCTCATTTCCAAATATGTCGCGGTGAGCTAGCGGCGCACGAGTGAGCCAATGGTGAACGGACGGACAAGGTGCCGGTGAACAGTGTGTCAGTGGCGAATAGGCTCGTCGGCGTTGTGGAAACGATGCAGGCTAGCGACGTGAGGGAGCGGCGACAAGGGTTTGATCTGGCGGAGAGTGGCGATTTGGCTGTGAGCCCGCTGCAAACGCGCGATTTGGCTAAGGGAGCGGCGAATGGGGATTAGGTTGGAGGGAGCAACAGCAAGCGTGGAAGATAGGGAATGGGACTCGGGAGGAGAAAAATAAGGTTGTCTTTTGGCTTTTCCGCTCATTTTGGGAGGATCAAAATGGGTGGAAAAGTTTTAAATTTTTTTCTTTATTTTTCTTTTTAATTTTTTTCGCCCATCAAGGAAACACAAAGAATTAGTGGAAATATAATTTTTTTCTTTTTTTTCTTTTCATTTTTCCCTCTTAGGAAACAATATGTGAGTGATTATGCCATGCACGTAAGATCCGGAGGAAATAGAATCAATGCAAATGCTAGAAATTCAGAGAAGGACAAATAAACACCACCACCGGATGGCGCTTTAAAGATAAATACGAACAAAGCTTGAAGCAATACTACAAAAGAACCTGGAGCTGGATAAATGATAAAGGACCACATGTGTCACGCCCCGGTCGGATCGTCCTAGGATGAGCGCTTATCCGCTTCCTAGAGCCGTCCGGCGGAATACCAGAACGCAACTCTCCCTAGGGTTTCCGGCCTTAAATTAGAAACCCTAATCTCCCCGAATAATTTTTATCCTCAAATTACAAAGTCGCACTGAGAAAACCCTAACCCTAATTTAGAGAAATCCCAAACGAAACCCTAAATCCAAATTTACCTCTCGGTCAAGATTGATTTTGACCCCGAAATTCGCCGTTCGCCGCCTCGAATTCGATTTTTCCTTCACTGACGTCACGCCTGACGTCACCCAAGAATTCGTTCGCCGCTTAATCGATTTCAGGCTCGCTGACGTCAGCCACGCCTCGTTTCGAACGCCCGACACGTTCGAAACGTGACTTCGTCTTCTTCGTCTCCACCACGCGACGCCGCCTGTGTCAGTGTCTCCGTCGAGCGTCGCCACGCTCGAGAGCTGCGCTGATGAAGGAAGCCAAAGGGATGAGGACCCGCACCTCGTCCTCTACCGTCGGTCGTCGTCCCGGAAGTGCGTAGAAGAAGGAACGGAAGCTTTATTCACCTGATAAAAAAGCTTACAAGTTCGTCGTCGTCGACCCTCGTCGGCGACAGCCCTCTAACCCTCCCTCGTCGTCGACTCCTCGTCGATGGTTACAATCACTATGTTCCTCTCGTCGACGTCTCCTACGACATCGGAAGCACTCCACAAACGCTCGTCGATTGCTCGCACCAAAACCTTGCCGGGGATCCCCCCTCCCGAGCTCCCCGAGCTCCTTTTAAAGATCGAGGCCGCCGCCTCTATTTCGGGCGTCCGTGCCCAATTCTCCCGCCGCCATCCGCTTCCGACGCTGCTGCCGAAGACGCCGAAGAACTCACGTCGCGAGTTGCTGCGTCCGAAGTCCCGCACGCGTCCGCCGATTTTACTCCGCGCGATCCGTTCGCGTTCGGCGCGCGCGACGACGAAGCAACAGCTTCGGTTGTCTTTGATTTGGGGTCAACGCCCCATTTTGACCCGATTATTCCCTCATCTGGGCTGGCATGTGGGCTTGGGCCGAACCGAGTAGACCGGGCCCTGACAACATGGGTAAGTGCATTATTGCAGTATTAGCAACCTACACTTGAAGCCCTCTACACGAACCTTTAATTAATTAAGAAAACTTTAAAATTTGCCACCTTAAGCTATATGGGTTTTGAAAACCGACTCAAAGAAAGCTTATGAATGAATCCAAGAAAGAGTTTTCCTTTTGAAATTTATCAACTTCTACAGAAATTAAATTCTTTGGAAGAGATATTTAGATTGAATACATGTGAAAAAGAAAATTAATATTTCTTCTGACCGGCTTGCAAAATAGGGTAAGCAATAAAAAAACACATCTGGCTCATAACATTAATTTTGGACGATAGAGACTAAATTTTTAGAAAATTTTGTGGTTGGCTCCTCGCTCGAGTCAACTAAATAAATAAATGATAGTAGTTCAAGTGTCCTTTTCCTCATTTTCTTATTTGCTCCAATCAAAAATAGACCGGTGAATTAAATAAATGGCAACAATCAAAAATATAGTTTTGTCATTTGACTGGTGTGAAAAAACACACTTTTTAGGGCTGGTCAATTGCAAGGCTTGCTTTAGAGTTGACCGACTTTGCTCAAAAGTCAAATCCGCATGCAGTTGGGACGTTTAGAAATTGGATATTTTTTTATCAAACACTTTTAAATATTAGTAGTGAGCTCATGAATTTATCCCTAATAAGCTTAAATTTTATTTATTTTAACACATTTAAACATAAAAATTATTTTTCACATTTTTTAATACAAAACTATTTACTTACTCCCGCTAATCACAACTATAAATTTTTATAACACTTGCAAAGCGAGGATTGCGGGTTGCAGGGCATTGAATGAAGCTCCACCTTGTTCATCTTTGACCTTACAGACACTTTCAACTTGTGATCTTATCGATCAAATTTGTCAACTTTACAAATGTGGATGACCCAAAACTGTGCTGTTGTGACCAATTAGTGTTGGCCATTTGCAAGAATTGATCTATTATCTATAGTTGACTGGCATTGAGATCACAAGTACGCTCGCATTGTTTGACTAATGTTTCTTTTTTCAATTTGACATGTGCGCCCTCACCATCAGCCCTCATTGCCTAAACACGGATGTACTCTCGTCGTCGGCCCTCATTGCCTAAACACGGATGTACTCTCGTCGTCGGCCGAAGGAAGCGATCTCTCTCGTTGAAGGCGAGCTCTATCCACCTTCCTTTGTCTGCTCGTCAGACATTTAGAGGGAAGGGGTGTCACTCACCTCTGCTAACTTTGTCACCGCTCGTGTTCATGTCCACGACAAGGAACTCATTGATCTCTCTCTCTCTCTCCTCCGCTCGTCGGACGTTTATAGGGAAGAGGCGTCGCTCGCCCCTGCTAACTTTGTCACCGCTCGTGTCCATGTCCACGCCAAGGAACTCATTGAAGCCGCCCACCTCGCGTGGATTGCATCCTCTCCAAATCGAGACGCCACTCCTTCGTCAGTGCAATCAACTGACTTCTCCGCAGACGTTGCCGGAAGACGAGGTCTGCTATGTGCGTCCATTAACGCCCCCAAATGTGTCGCTACAAGCGGGATTTGTCAATTTTGGCGTTGACCAGATTTGGAATCGGCGATCTCAGCTGCACTCTTGCACCAGCATCATGGGCTTAGGCCACCGCCAAGCTGAATCTCATTTGGCTTTGCCCAAAAGAATTCGAGTGTTACAATTCTCCCCTGCCCAATTTAGACGTCGGGCAGGTGTTACAATTTTCCCCCGCCCAATTTAGACGTCGCCCTCGACGTCTTCTATGGGCGTTTTTGTCGCAACCACTATTGCGATATATCTCATCTCACCTCGCCGTCCATTAACGGCTGTGTTCATCATCATTGCTCCGACCCTCATCTTCGGAGTGTCATCATCAGCTAACTTTCGCTCCACGATTGCTAAAATTGCACATCCGATGTGGTCATTTGCACAAGAAACAAACTAGTTCCCTTACACTATGTTTACTAGGAGGGATGGATGGGTGGGAAGGACGGATTTTCATCAAATCCGTTGTTTACCTAGAAGGACGGATGATATTGGAGGGTTTTTGGGACGGACGGACAAGGGAAAAATCCCTTGTTTCACGTCCCTCCGAAAGAAGCAGATTTTATGCCAACTCTTCGTCTGCCTTCACCCATTTTGCTCCCAACTCCCGTGACTTCTTGCTGCTACTAGTCGCCTCTACTCGCCGCCGCTGCTAGAAGCCCTGCTCGCCGCCAATCATCACCCCCGCTGGTCACCGCCGTTGATCACCGCCTCCAACGCTCAAGGTAAGGAGCTCCTTTCTTCTCCCCCCCCCCCTTTCCACATCGTTGCTCTCTTTCGTCTTCGTATGCCTCTTTGATGCTCCCATTATCCTCAATGCCTTCCCTATTTTTATGGATCTTTTGACTGATACATATGCCGGAGGATTATATCTGTCATCATGCTTTCCTACTATTGTTTGTGTGTTTAGGGTTGGTTTTTTTGGAGCCTCCATTTCGATTAGCTTCAGGGATTTTTATTTGATCTTTTGAAACTGATGATGAAATCGAAATGTACACATAAAAAAGGAATAGAATGTAATGCCTGATGCCTGATTTTATTGTTCGATGTTAGGTTTTAACTCGCTAGTTCTGTTTTGAGAAAGGAATAGAATGTACACATAAAAAAGTTTTTTAAAAAATCCAACCATGCTTGTTGTTGGATCATATATATGACTATCGGAAATTTATCTTACTTTCTAATCTCCTTTTATTGCACGATACTTGCTGATCTCCTTTTACTGTGCAATACATCAACTTGCAATATGTTTTATAGTCTTGTGTTTTTTGTTCTTGAGGATGCTCGGGTGCATCCTTTTTGTACCTATAACTTATTTAGGTGTTGTAACAGGAAATAGTTGCCTTAGATGGAGATGTGATAGTGACTGAACCGTTGACCCTTCTAATGTATCCTAACCCAAATTTTGTTGACAACTTGTTAGAATGTGCAAGATACAAATCAGTGATCCGATTGTTTAGGCTTACAACTTGTTTATAATGTGATATGTTGTATCAATTGTTTGTAGTATGCGTTGTTAATTTATTAGATTCATCTAATCAATTTCACAACTTGTTTACAATGTTATATGCTATGTGTTAGGTACAATGGCTCCAACAAGTAACAAAGACAAAAGAAATCTTATTATGCGTTTTCACTACCTTAGGCTGTGTGTTGCAACTAAGCTGGATTATGTGTAGCACAAGTGGTTTTAAGTAAACAATCTTATGTTGATAAGCCAATATTAGAGAGTAACGAAGAAATGGAATTCAAATGAAGGGATGTGTTGAGGAAAATAACTAGCTCTACTCAAATATGTCATAACATTTTGAGAATGAGTACAAATTCTTTTGGTAGGTTATGTGAGCTACTACGAGGTACCAATCTAGTGAAAGACACCAAATATTCCAGTGTTGAGGAAAAATTGGTGAAGTTCTTATATTTAATCACTCACAATGTGAAGAATCGAGAACTTTGTTATTTCTTCCATCGTTCACCTCGAAGTGTTAGTTGCCACTTTCATGAGGTGTTGAATGCTATTATTAGCTTACACACTCAGTTTATGAAGCAACCTACTGGTGAAGAGGATCCAACTGAGATGTCCAATAGCACCAGATTCTACCCATATTTCAAGGTAGAATAATGTAAAATACAATTCGTATGATTTAATCAAATTTCATTTTTTAAAACTAATCATACATATGCAGGACTGTTTAGGAGCTATCGATGGGACACATATACGTGTGAGAGTACATTCTAATGATGCACCTAGATATAGGAGAAGGAAAGATTGGCCAACAACAAATGTCTTTGCTGCATGTTTCATTCGACATGAAATTTACTTACGTTCTCCCTGGGTGGGAAGACACAGCATC
The DNA here is from genome assembly GCA_027563935.2 of Costus lasius. Taxonomy (NCBI): domain Eukaryota; kingdom Viridiplantae; phylum Streptophyta; class Magnoliopsida; order Zingiberales; family Costaceae; genus Costus; species Costus lasius. Next base: position 444,326 of record JANVAS020000102.1, on the reverse strand, counting down.
CGATTCGCGGATTTTGAAAGATGCCATGACTAGATCTGATAAGTTAAAGATTCTAGAAGGTAAATATTTTAGTTTATTAATATCAATTATGTATTGATCTTTAGGTTTGTCATATAATGGCATATGTTTATTGTAGGAAAATTCTACTTAGGTGATGCTGGTTTTGGGATAAAAAAATATCTTATCACACCTTACAGAGGAGTCCGCTATCACTTAAAAGAATATTCAAAACATTCTCCACAAAATGCAAAAGAACTTTTAAATAATCGACATGCATCTGCTCGTAACGTGATTGAAAGAGCTTTTGGTGTGTTGAAGAAGAGATTTTCTATAATAGCAAGTGGAACAGAACCTCATTATCCTGTTAGAACACATATTAAAATTATACTAGGATGTTGTGTTTTGCACAACTACTTGATGAGTGTTGATCCTGATGACAATATCATTGCTGAAGTCGATGAAGAATTGGCAAATGCAATTACACACGATGCTTCTACTATGGATAGACAAGATGCTGATGCGAATCAAGGGATTCGGCTTAGGGACATTATAGCAAATGCGATGTGGAGCGATTATGTATTGTGATTGCATTTTGTTGCTCGTAACGTATTGATCTTTTGGTGTGTTAAGCATGAACTCTTGATAAGCATGTACTCCTGTTGTACTTTGTGTTCTAATCACGTATTGATCTTTTGGTGTGTTAAGCATATACTCCTGGTGTGATAAGCACGTATTGATCTTAGCTAATAATAGTTATTTTGTTTTAATATAAGATGAGTAAAAATTCTACCAAGGCTACTAAAGGCTCGAAAAATATCAAATGGACCGAAGAAAGGGATAACATTTTCATTGATGCTATGCTTGAGCAACAAACAAGGGGGTTTAGAGTTGATGGTACATTTACATCAACTGCTTATAGGAACATGTTAGCTATATGCATGCCTGCATTTGATATTCGTTTGAGAAAAGATAATTTGAAGAACCGAATGAAAACATTAAAAACTCACTTCACAACATGCAATGAGATGTTCAAACACAAAAGTGGAATCTCATGGAACAGCGAGACGAAGATGTTTGAAGCTGAAGAAGCAGTTTGGGATGACATTATTTTGGTACGTTATTAGTAACAGTTTTGTTCTGTTGTTATACATTTCAATTGTTATATTAATTTCTTGATTTAATCAATTGCTTGCAGGCAAATCCTCAATTGAGAAGGTGGAAGGGTACCCCTGTCCATAACTTTGATAAGTTAGAGATGCTCTTTTCAAAAGATCGTGTCATAGGTAATTTATCTGGCACCTGTGGCAAGTTTACGAATATGTTGACAAATGAAGATGTGGAAGATGTTCTATTGGTTGGCGACTTTCAGATGCCCTACGAAAATATTGCTGAAAGTATTCCATTTGATATACCACCGACTCAACCTGGAACAGAAGCAACTGAAGATTCCACTGCACACAGGAGTGGAAATAAGAGAAAGCATAGAAAGAATGATTATGTGACTGCATCCGCATTAGTAGATCTAGTCCACTGTATGAAGGATGTCAACCAATCTTTCAAAGAAGCAGTTTCAACACCTGCTACTGAAGTTTATAAGGAACACACAGAAGGAGAATTAATTCAGAAGCTACAAAGAATTGGAGTTCCACGTCATCTTATAGTTGATGCTTATGTCACTCTAGGGTCGAGTAAAGATAAAACTAGACTTTTCTTTTCAGCTCCTAAAGAAATGCAATTGGAAGTGCTAACTAGGCTTATGGGATCCTAGAGTTATATCTCTTATTTACACTTGTTATGATATTTAGTGCTTGTATGATGGCTTTGTATTTTGCTTTGAACTTGGAAATTGAAACTTGATGGATTGTAATTTGTATTTCCCTTTTATGTTGTTGGACTGTTGTATTGTGTTGTAGTTGAATGATATCCAAATTATGTGTTGTGGTTTCATAGCATATGGTATTTGGTATTTGATGTTGTGGTTTAATGTGTCATGCATTGTAATTTATGTTTTTCGATTGTTTAGGCTGTGTAGAGAAACGTTTGCAGTGATGTGTTTGCTCAGTTGTATGATACAATGATGCTGCAAAGAAGGATGCGTTTGTTTCCATTTGTCATCTATCTATACTTTATCTTGTCACTGGTGTTCTTGTGGTCTTCAAGATAATGGGTAGTAGACTTCTTATCCCATATGCTTCCAATCTGTTTTCTTGTTATATGATGTTGTTTATCTGATTTTTGAGCTACAGATTATGTATGAAGCAGGTTGCTTTATTGTATGAACGGTGATAGCTTAATTAGCAAGATAACTGATCTGAATGTATGAAGTAGATTATGTATGAAGCAGGTTGATTTTTTATGGACGTAAGGCTTGAATGAGCTGCCTGTAGCTGGAACACATACTAATCCGAACATAGATGCAACGGCAGCAGCTGTAGCAGATGATGACGATGAGCATGTCGAACAAGTAACAGCAAGCATTACTCTCATCACCGCTTGATCAATGTCGTCCGGATACTGGCACGGATCTTCTGCACCTGGAAGAAACAAGGAATCCATGTATGGCATGGATCAATGACTAACAACTCACAGGCTAGTTTATCCGATCCATCAATAAACAGTAAGATAATATTTAATAGTTGTTAATTATTTTATAAGTATTGAATAATATTTAAATAAAAAGTATTACCTAATATATAAAATCCATCTTAAAATCCATCCTTCTCAATAAACACAAGGAAGAATTTCTTTTCACATTTTTCCTTCCATCCAAATATCCCTTCCTTCTAAAAATTCATCCCTCTTAGTATACAACACAGCCTTAGTCTGTTCTAGCCTTTCTCTACATGTTGGTTTGTCTCGTATCATGCAGGCTGACCTCTGCCTCGTCGGGGAAAGGGTCTCCCCCTTTCTGGTGCTCTCATCCTCGTCGAAGAACTACGCTTTGGAGGCGACTTTGATACTCTCGGTGAAGTCGATCCTAAAGCCCTCGTGTCCACCAGGGACTTGGCCACCGCTGCGGCCTCTCTCTAGTCCTGTGGTGTATGCCGCCGAACTTCTACCTTTACCCAGAGATAAAGATATCGAAGAAAGGTATGCCTCCGATCCGCCTCTAGCATGTCTGGAATCTCCAGCATCAATGCTGAATAAGCTCAGACATACTCTTAAATCGAGCCAGTATGTTGAAGTCTATCAACCATGGCTCGTGTTTGGTTCACCAAGTTTCTGCGAAAAAATTGTCACTGCAGTTCCTCTCGAAACACCTCCTATGTCCAACTCGTTGCTCCTAATGTCGAACCAATTTTAGTCCTCCACCAAAGCTTCGCATCATTAGAAAGGTATGTGGTGCACACCTACACTCGCTCTTGATCTAGAACATGGCTGGCGATGAAGAACTGTTCCATCTCTCATATGAAAATTTCTACTTCTTTGAATGATCGAACTCCTCCAAACATCGCAGGTTCTGGGATCCAAACCTTCAGCTTATGAGCTGCCTGCTCCGTGGTCGCCATAGTCACTAGCACTCTACCTTGTGCCAACGCCAACACCTACACAGCACCATGATCTTTGCCTACATCTACTATTGTTCTAATGCAAATCCCACTACATGCTCTTATAGCACAGTCATTTCCTTCAAATTATGTTGGAGAGTGATGATCTGCAACTTCTGTTGCTCCACTGTCTGCTATAGATTTTTAATCTGGAGAACAACAGCATCATTCTCATCTCCAATTAGGTCGAGCACCTACTCTACTCGCACCAATCATTCTTCTTATGTCACCATATCGTCAAAATCTGCCCTCTGATACCAATTTGTCACATCTCATTCGTCCACATCAGCTAGCGAACTTTAAACTGTGTAAAATTTTTAAAGTTTAATTTTAATTTTGGCATTGTTGACCAGCAAGAAAGGACTATTAAAAAAGTGAAGAAAAAAAGGAAATAAAGATACAATACACCTCATAGCCCTCACCTCCTATTCTTTTGTGAAAAACTAATATTTTCCTCCAAGCTCTTTTTATTGTTGCATCCAATCAAGCATTCAAAATTTTCAATCAATCCAATGATCCTGAAGAAAGTCTCCACCCCCTTTCATCCATTCAAAAGATTAAGGGCCTATTTAGCCCTGCTATTAAGCTGATTTTAAATAATTTTTAAGTAAAAAGTAGATCAAAAAACTATTTAGTAATGAAAAGGAAAAGCAAAAAAAATAATAAAAAGATAAAATTTGATAAAGCTATAATTTGATATTTTTCCAGATTCTCATTTTTCAAAAAAATAATTCTCATGATTTTATATAAAATTTTAAGTAATATTATTTTAAATAATTTAAAATTTTAATACTAAAAAAATAAAATATATTATTTTAAATAATTTTAAATAATTTATTTATTTATTATTTTAATTTTTTATAGTAGTTAATAAGTTATAAAAAATTAATCCTTGTGTAAGTATTCTCTTGTGTTTCTAGCTCTAATTATTCTCTAGGGTGTCGAAGAACATGTTTGTACATGCCATCATGCATCAATCCTTGTGCATTTCCTCTAGAAGCATGCTCATCAGTTGTTATCCTCAATTTTGGAAATTCATGCTCTTTATATGCGTCCGAATTTTCTTTCTTTATTCTATTTGAGAGCATTATATGAGTTACCGACAAAACACCCCTACAATTTTTTCCTCTAAGAGAGACGCAGAATGATCCGAGCAGGTAGGTAGTGCACCGAGCACACCAATAAATTAAAAGAAAAGTGAAAATGCACTCAAGGTCACTCTAATCCCAGCCAACAAGTTGGCTTCATTTCGCACAAACCCGAACCTTTCCCTATCCCAATCTTACAACTCACCAACTCTTTCTTTTTGCAAGCACCTAGAACAAAGCTGCAAGCTAGAGTGTTCCAGCACTCTATTTGTATAGCACAGGTGTCTGTAGCTTGAACATGGAGTAATAATAGCATATTGCTGCGCTTAATACAAATTCAGCCAACTACAACTTAACCCAGAATTCCAGCACAATACCATAACATACAACAATTCTACGGCACTAAATCACTCCAAAATTTCCACAATACATCAGCTACAAAACTCAGTTAAGATCAAGGACATCCATATTCAAAAACCACATCAAGACTCATCAACATAAAGAAATCAGCTTCAAACAAACACCAAAACTCATCCAAGGAAACATGCAACAGCAAAAGCTAACCAACAATAATCAACTCCATCAGAATATATGTCAAAAATCCAGTGAAACCTCAATGCATGACCTGGCCAACGTATCAAGCAATAAAGAAAGAAATACCGAGGTTTGACTAGGCCAAATATCACAGCACAAATACACCAAATAAGAAGTCCAGAACAATGCAGGCGTAACCAGCAAGCACAACATGTTCAAACAAACACCAAAACTCATCCCAAATCCAAGGAAACCTGCAACAACAAAAGCTAACCAACAATAATCAACTCCATCAGAAGATATGCCTCGAGGCACGACCTAGCCAATGTATCAAGCAATAAAGAAAGAAATACCGAGGCTTGACTAGGCCAAATATCACAGCACAAATACACCAAATAAGAAGAAGTTAACAATGCACGCGTAACTCAGCAAGCACATGTTCAAACAAACACCGAAACTCATCCCAAATCTAAGTAAACATGCAACAGCAACAGCTAACTAACAATAATCAACTCCATCAAAATATGTCAGAAATCCAGTGAAACCTCGAGGCATGACTTGGCCAACGTATGAAGCAATAAAGAAAGAAATACCGAGGCTCGACTAGGCTAATTATCATAGCACATACACAAAATAAGAAGTCCAGAACAATGCACGCGTAACTCAGCAAGCACAACATGCTCAAACAAACACCGAAACTCATCCCAAAACTAAGGAAACATGCAACAGCAAAAGCTAACCAACAATAATCAACTCCATCAAAATATGTCAGAAATCCAGTGAAACCTCAAGGCATGACCTGGCCAATGTATCAAGCAATAAAGAAAGAAATACCGAGGCTTGACTAGGCCAAATATCACAGCAGAAATACACCAAATAAGAAGTCCAGAGATGCACACGTAACTCAGCAAGCACGACATGTTCAAACAAACACCGAAACTCATCCCAAATCCAAGGAAACATGCAACAGCAAAAGCAAACCAACAATAATCAACTCCATCAGAATATATGTCAAAATCCCAGTGAAACCTCGAGGCTCGACCTGGCCAACGTATCAAGCTATAAAGAAAGAAATACCAAGGCTCGACTAGAACAAGTATCACAGCACAAATACACCAAATAAGAAGTCCAGAACGATGCACGCATAACTCAGCAAGCACAACATGTTCAAACAAACACCGAAACTCATCCCAAATCCAAAGAAACATGCAACAGCAAAAGCTAACCAACAATAATCAACTCCATCAAAATATATGTCAGAAATCCAGTGAAACCTCGAGGCACGACCTGGCCAAACGTATCAAGCAATAAAGAAAGAAATACAGAGGCTCGACTAGGCCAAGTATCTCAGCACAAATATACCAAATAAGAAGTCCAGAACGATGCACGCATAACTCAGCAAGCACAACATGTTCAAACAAACTGAAACTCATCCCAAATCCACAGAAACCAACAATAATCAACTCCACCAAAATATATGTCAGAAATCCAGTGAAGCCTCGAGGCACGACCTTGCCAAACGTATCAAGCAATAAAGAAAGAAATACCAAGGCTCGACTAGGCCGAGTATCACGGCACAGATACACCAAATAAGAAGTCCAGAACGATACACGCGTAACTCAGCAAGCACAACATGTTCAAACAAACACCGAAACTTATCCCAAATCCAAAAAAACATGCAACAGCAAAAGCTAACCAACAATAATCAACTCCATCAAAATATATGTAAGAAATCCAGTGAAACCTCGAGGCACGACCTAGCCAACGTATCAAGCAATAGAAAGAAATACCAAGGCTCGACTAGGCCAAATATCGCACAAATACACCAAATAAGAAGTCCAGAACAATGCACGCGTAACTCAGCAAGCACAACATGTTCAAACAAACACCGAAACTCATCCCAAATCCAACGAAACATGCAACAGCAAAAGCTAATCAACTCCATCAGAATATATGTCAAAAATCCAGTGAAACCTCGAGGCACGACCTGGCCAACGTATCAAGCAATAAAGAAAGAAATACCGAGGCTCGACTAGGCCAAGTATCACAGCACAAATACACCAAATAAGAAGTCCAGAACGATGCACGCGTAACTCAGAAAGCACATGTATATACTCAGCAAATGGAGGAGAGAAACTCCATCAACCAGAACTCAGGAGAAAAACCCAGCATGAGAAGTCCAGAGAACACGTTCACGTGGAAGAGAGAAGAGATCGATACCTAGCCCAAAAGATTGGGCTGCTCCACCCAGCAACACAGCTTGCGAACAGAACCTCCACCCTTCCGTGGAGGAAGGTAATCAGCTACAAAAGCTCAGCCAACAAAGGAACGTAGCAGGAGAGGAGACCTGCGATCGGCGAAGGAACGTAGCAGGAATCGGCGAGAGCCAAACGGGGAGGAGCCACACGAACGAGCCAGAGCCCTATAAGCTTCCGGAGTCGTCCAGAGAAATGCAGTCGTTTCGACTTCCGTGAAATCGGCAAAGGTAGAGTCCAAATCAGTGAAAGTCAATTTTGACTTAAACTTAGAAATAAGTCCCGCCTTGATTAAGCACTTTAGACTTCTCCTATGCCTTGTTAATCCTCTCTGAAGTGTCGATCATCTCACTCTCTCAGTGTCAGCCCACTTACCCTTAAGCCAACCGGGTTGGGGGATTGGATCCGGCGCCGCCCAAATCTAAATTCAATTTCGTCGGGTGTCGAGCGATAGAGGCTGCAGTTTGGGATTGTAGTATAGTTTATGTAGTGTAGGTTATAAAAAAGTACTGTCTGATAAAATTAAAGGCTGCGTTTACAATAGGTTGTAAAAGTGCTGTGAAAAATTATAATATAAAATACACCGATGTAGGAGTGAGAGAAGAGCGAAAAAAGCATCTTCTTCTTCCCTCAACATCCATCCTGCCCGCTTCCACCACCGGCACGCCCTCCGCTGGTGGCGGCGCTGCTTCCTCTTTCCTCCTCCGCCAAAACTCCGCCTCGCGCCTACCCTCCAAGGGGCTTCTCTCACCGCTTGTCGTTTCCTCTCCGTTGCGCCTACTCTCTGGGTCGATGTCCTCCTCTCCTCCTCGACGTGGCTGACGCCTTCGGACCGGCTGCTCCGCCTTGAGGGAGACAATGCAGCGGAGGAGGCTACAGCAAGGAGAAGAACGTCAACGGCTAAGGCAAGGGTAGTGGGCAAGGATAGAGGAGAGGGACGGTGAATCACCTGCTACGGCACTAGAAAGATGGGGGGATTCAGAGGGGGGAAGTGGTGGAGGAACGAGGGAGAGGGACAGGGCGGCCAAGGTGGCGACCAGTAGAGAGGGGCGTGGTGCTCGTTGACTGGTGTGGGCACTGTGGGGAGAGGTGGAGGCTGGCGGAGGCAGCGGATCCACGCTTAGTGGGCGGGTACAGGGTGGATGAGATGGTGAAGCGGCTACCGACGATGAGGAAGCCCACTCTGCACCCAGGGTCCGTCGCGGGGACTTGGCTTTAGGGGAGAGGCACTCTGCACCCACGCAAACTACAGAGGGAAGCTGTAGGCTGGGCCAGGTGAAATACACCCGATCAATCCTCGTCAATGTGAATAAGCATCCGTAAAGCCCCCTCGGCGCTAAACAAAATCCAAAAAGTTGATCAACTCCACGCTTGACTGACTGCTCCACCTACAATCCTAAACGCACACAGAGTGGCGCGGGCACGGCTGAGGTGACAGGGCGAGGTCTCGGGGCGCGGGCCGGCGTGGGATGGCTTATGTGCAACAAAGAAAAGAGGACGTTGTCCTCGTTACGACGAAGAAATGGCCTAAGCTGGGTAACCAGCTCAAGGCCAATAATCAGGGTCATTAATTTTGACCCTAAAATTTTTTTTTTTTTTAATTTTTTTTTTAGAAGTGTTGTATGTCTTGTGAGCTTTCCAATGGTACTAATATTATGGTATTTTAGATCACATATACGTATGAAATACCCTATACAAAATTGCATATAAGACAAAACTATTTTATAATATAAAAAAATTGATTTTTCTATAGGGTATTTCATACGTATACATGATCTAAAATATCCTAATATTAGTACCATTGGAAAGCTTACAAGACATACAACATTTCTAAAAAAAAAAATAAAAAAAAATATTTCTATGGTCGAAATTAACGACCCTGATTATCGGCCTTGAGCTGGGTACCCAGCTTAGGCCATTTCTTCCGTTACGACGGCAGCTCGAAAAAAAGAGAGAAGGGAACAAGCTTGCGATCGCCGTCTTTCTTCTTCATCCCCTCCGGCGATCTTCATCTCCTCGTCGGACGTCGTCGGCGGAGTGCTCTGGTATTCCGGTGGTGCGGGTGGGAGGTGGAACGCCTAGGAGAGCTCGGTCCCCCTTCCTCGCCGTCGTTCCCGTTTCGTCGCCGTCGTAGCTGCCGTCGTCGCTCAGACCGCCTCGGAAGACGCTACTGCTTCCGCTTCCCCGACTAGACGGAGCCGGCGTTTACCGTCGAAGCCGCCCCCGGTGAACGCCATGCTTGAAGAATACTTGCGGCACTATGTGACCGCGAGTCAGTGAAACTAATTGGAGCTGTTGGATGCTGCTTAATTCGCGCACAATCTCCACCGATCTTCAGCCACCGGTAAAAGTCCGTTCGAAGTTGTGTTGGGCCGCCAACCCCTTACTCCGATCAACGTGGCAGTCCGGGATGAAGATGGCTTGTGTCCGGCAGCCCATCGCCTGGCCAGGGAGCGGGCGGAAATCCTGCAAGAAGCCCGCGACAACCTCGAGGAGGCTGCTCGCCGGATGGAACTCTACGCAAATCGGAGTCTACGCGACGAGGAGTTCCATCCCGGGGATCGCGTGTTGCTGAAGATCACCCCGAAAATGTGGACTCACATTTCGGCCAAGAAGGTCTTGCGCAGTTTGATTCCCAGGTACGACGGTCTGTTTCGCGTGATCAGTCGCGTGGGCTTGGTCGCCTATCTAATCGAGCTCCCCGAAAGACTCAAGCTCCATCCGGTGTTCCACATCTCCTTCCTAAAACGATTCCACGAAGATGCAGATGGAGATCGTCAACAGAAGCCTCGTGCACCACAGATTGTCCGGGTTTAGTTCAATCGAGAGCTGGATCGGGTACTGGATTGGCGAATGAAAGGCACCCACGCCGGCTGTCACGCCCCGAAGAGGGCACCTCGGGTGGGCCCGCCCGGAAAGTCCACCCTCGGGACGCGACGGGTCAACCTGTGGGCCAAGTCAGCAACGAAGTCAATAGTCAACGATCCCAATGCAATATATGAATAAAATAACAAAAACAATATCACAAATAACATACCGCCATCTGGTCCACGACCAAGCATACAAATACCGCTCCACATACCACACCGCCACATAAATATAGATAAACAAGTACAAAATGCAGCTCCCAAGGTGGCCACTACATCTAACTATCTAGATTCGCTCTAGGAGGAGCAATGACAGAACCTGGAAGAGAGAGGGAGAGTAGGGGGAATTAGTCAGATGGGCTAAGTAGGGATATATAAGGGATATGATGCATGTACAACAAACAAGGTTAATTTCCAAAGTCTACCAGTGTCCTACGTGCATGTATCACAATAGATATGTATAACACAAATCAACATCATATCGAAATATCACAGCATGCACCCATAAAACAGAGCTCGGTCAATCGTCCACTTAAAGACACGCACTCCTGGTGGAGTGGTCCCCAATGTCAGCTCTAAACAAGGGGGACGATCTGCCCGTCGGCAGTCCGCTGGTGTAGCGTCCAACACCAATCACCCCGAAGTCGGTATACGACCCTTCGGAGATGACACGAGTCGACAGCATATAGTACAAGTATCCTCACATCACGGATCACGACTATAGCTAGTGGCCAACATACAAAACGCGTAGCCCTCGCCAACAACAAGCTACGGTAACAGACCTCGGTCGACTGGCATAATCTCCTCACTCCTCAATCCAACCGGAATATAATCTCAATAAGTCATATCAGCCCAATCCAGGGCACAACAGATCAAATCAGCCCACTCTCAGGGCTCAAAGGGCGCTCATATAGAGCCATGAATATACATCTCAAATCACATAGCATAAAGATAAACAACAGCATAAAAACAGATATCATGCAATCACATGTATGATCAATACAACAGGATAAGACTGCAACGGTAACCAGATGCAAATCAATGGAATAAACTTAAGGCAAGGTGTCGCTATCCTAAGCATGCAATTGGCACCATAGCAAAGGCAGGAGGAAGACCCTACCTCGATCCTTAGGTCTGCGCTAAGAACCAACCAATACGTAACGTATAAGATGTCCGCGTGTCTAAGCCGTCGGACCCTAACACATACGATAGGGTAGCGTTATACATGCAGGTGTTTACCATACAGGTCTGAACTTAATACAGCCCTAAACCGAATGCAATTCTATAGCACATATGAATAAGTGGGAATTAGGGTACTAACCAAGTTCGCGCACATCCATTTGTTCGGCATAACACTTGATCACAGGGTGACGAAGTATCCATAAAATTTCTTCTGATTCATCCCCTTCGGTGGAAGGCAAAGGAATGTCCTCTTGCACAGGGAGTTTGTTCTTGCAAGAATTTGGAATTTCATAGGGACAGCCACCACGCTTTGCAGGCGCGGAAGAAGTGTATGGGATAAGGGTATGGGGCAAGAAAAAGAGCCATTCAGTTGTCAATGTAACGCCTTTATAGGAATTATTGAACTTTATTATCATTTTTTGCCTCAACTAAGAGACTCTGGAATATTTGTTCTGTAGATTCGTACTGAACTCTTATGTTTCCTTCTGAATCTACTAATTTTCAAGTTACAAACAAGTTTATTTTTATCCCAATGGGCTTGGGGATTTGGACCAAAGATTTGGTCTTTTTCTAACAATCTAATTAGATTGTCGATCTCATCATTTCCTGATTCAATTTTGTTAAACAAAACTTGATTAAGAATATCCTCTTTCTCATATTCTTTATGGAACTTGTTCACAGGGTGACGAAGTATCCATAAAATTTCTTATGATTCACCCCCTTCGATGGAAGGCGAAGGAATGTCTTCTTGCACAGGGAGTTTGTTCTTGCAAGAATTTGGAATTTCATAGGGACACCCACCACGCTTTGCAGGCGCGGAAGTGCAAGCATGGTCTTGACTACCTCTTCGTGGACTCCACTGATGTTCACGTAGTGGTGGTAAGACAGGAGCCATAATTTTGTATGAAGAAGGTATATACATTCTTACTTTATAATTGCTCTAAAAAGGGCATTAAAATATCTAGTTTATCCATAGAAGGAGCTAGATTTTCTGTCCCAAAGGGTGATTGCAGCCTATCTGCTTTAAACAATAAGTCAGATGCAAATTCATCTAATTCATTATCTGAGCCAGATTGGTATGTTGGATCTGGTATTGAGACAATACTATAAATTGACTTAGTATCAGATAAATATACAGAAGTTGAGGACGTAATATTTGTAACATATTATTTTGATAGGCTTCAAATTGTTGATCAATATCAACAACTTCTTCCAATACTTGTGCTGGAATTCCATTACCATCAAATAACCTATTAAGGAGATTAGGAATGGGATTACTGATTGATAACCTTTCATTATGGTTATTTTCCCTTACTGTTGTGGTTCCAGTAAGTGTATTAGAAGTTCCAGTAAATGGTCTTGTTGTCATTTACAAGCAAACTGGGTACTTCTAGGTTATCTTTGACGTCTTGTGGTAGACGTAGATGGTGAAACAGCCGAAGCTGATGCCTGAAGTACTCGGTTTAACTGAGTAGCTAATTCTTGGACCGAGGTCTGATATTGTTGGGTTTGTAAGACCAACAAATTATCTAAGCGTTGGATAACTTCTTGTTGTCTGAGTATAGTTTCAGAAGAAGTAGCTATTGTTGATATCATATTATCAAGTTTTTTATTTAATTGCATAAGATATGCAATAATAAAATTGTTCTGACGAACAAATCTTTTGTCAGAGGCACTTTGGGGATCATCTGAGATCATGCCAAGTGCTCCATCTAAATAATTACTAGATTCAACGAGTGCTTTTTTGATAGTCAATATCTTGATCTATCTGTCTTGGATATTCTCTAGATGTTTCTACCATTCTTCAGAATTTTTCTGCAATTTCACAAGTAACTCTGCTACTTTTGCATGTTGATGATTCGAGATTTGAGATTGTCTATGTAGACGATCTAATATCTCTTTTAGTTCAACAGTAAGTTGTTTTTGTAAAATAATTGATTTCTCAATTTCTTTTACCATAGTAATCAGGTGTGTATATTGGTTTTTAATATACTCCTGATTGTTATGAATATTGCGTAAAAGCATGTTTTTCGCAATCATTTCAGTATGAACTTTTTTTCAAAGTTCAGTACAAAGATGATTAAATTCTTTAAGGCTTTCAGCCTGAGAGATTTGAAAGTCAATTATGGTATTCATCTGGGCATTTTCAGTATGAAATTGGTGAGCATATCTACTATTTTCTTTTGGAAAATAGCATTTATGCTTGGTTGCCTGAGAATTAGCTTGTAATTCCCAGTTTTTTTGAGATAATGTTAGATATAAATAATTTATATCCATCAATTACCTATTGTTTGAACTCTTATGAGTTTTTCGACTTTTTTGAGTCATATATATCCTTAGGTTTAAAACCATTAGATAAAGTGAAACCTTAAAGGTTTGATTATGCCTGGAGGCATGATTATGTTTGGAGCCTTTCGGCTTTTGTGGATAAATTCGTTTCATCCAAGCTATGTGTATAAACACAATCAAAGAGCAATATCAGATGTTATAGATCTACTAGGTACTGACGCATAAGTATATGGAACTATGTTGTGATGTGTAAAGAAAAACTACCTAAGGAGTAGAAATATGTATTAACTATAGATTCCTGGATATTATTATGCTTTGGTTTTCCTCTGGTGTCAATCGCTTTACCATAACTTTTTAGTATTCGAGCTAGCATCATGCTGTATGGTCGTTAGCAAGTCTCTCGTCCCTTGCGACCCTCTTGGTCTTCGGACTTTTACTTGCCAAGCCATTGACCCTCTAGCAAGCTTGTATACTAAAACCATGGTGACTTAAGCAGCCCCGGTTTACCCAAATTTGTATAAAAAACCAAGCATAATACATCCTATCTGAATTAATACACATAATACATCTGCTTAGGGTTGTTCTTTACAACAACAAAGTATTACTCCATAATTATGCGCGTTCCCGTTCGATCAAATAGAACCGTACAAGGCTCTGATACCAAAAACGAGGGGGGAAGGGGTATTTTACTCTAGAAAATACTTAAAAGATGCTGAATATATTAAAACATAAAGACTTACAAGAACACTTGATCACACTTGCACTCGACTAGCTGAAGGCGGATCTACCTTCTTACAACCGACTGCTCTCCTTATATAGACATCGTGGGAGAGGTTTACTTACAAACGAAGTAAAGCATCAATAATTGATGTCAGCACACACATGACCTTTGAATAAAGTAAAAGACACATGACTCTTGAGGAAAGAGCCTGACCCTTCAATAAAAGATTCTTCGGTAGGGACCGCCTTGCATAAGGAGCCGGCATCGCGTCTCTTTCAACACGTGAATCTTTTCTTAAAGTAGCTTTTCTCCAGAGTCCTTTTGTACACTAGGTCACTATTTTTCAATAGTGGAGATTCTTTTCTGATAAGGCTGCTACTTCAGTCATCTTCTTGAAGTTCTTCAAGAATATCATCATTGTCAGCATCCACCAAAGGATGAATCATCCTTCCATAATCTTTATATTCTTTCACATATGATTCCCCCTTTACCTGAGTGAAGTGTTCGTATTGCCCAACATGGGTGCAGAAGTGAGAAGTGAAAGGGGTATAAAAGACATTCTGTTCGTCCTCTACATAAATCTTCATATTCTTCTCTTCAGAAATCAGAGTAGATTGATAAAATATTAGAGGAGCTTCAGTGATAACATAATCTCGCCACAGGCAGATTTGTAGTTCCAAAGGGACATTAGCTGTTTTGTTAATATCATCAACAAAAGATAGATTCCAAAAATTGGACATAAAATCCTGTTGGATTTTTATCAGGATCTGATGTTTTGCATCATTAAGATACCCCAGAAACCAGGGGGGCAAGAACTGATGTTCAGATCTAAGTAGCCTGAAATTCATGAAGCTTGTAAAACTTATCAATGCAATATTTAAACTTCCATGAAAAATTGAAAATTTTTTCTAAATGCAGTGCATGAATTACTAAGCGATCTAGTAATCCATACTGAAAGAGATCTAAGAGGGAGACCTCTGTATCCAAAATTCGGCAATCTCTCCATTGTGTAAGGTCTATAGAAGCTTTCACAATGGTAAAACCTTGGTTACACTTACAGTGTGGTTCATCTGGATGAAGCTCATCTCTTTTTAAAGAAATCATTGTAAGATGAAGTCCCTGAGACCTTGTAATCTCATTCAAGGATATTCGCTTGAGATAGGAAACAATTTTTATGAACTTTTGGTGTTGTGTCTTCTTAACCAGCTCATATATATGTTGCTTTGCTGGATAGAGACATGGTGGAATCTTGGACTGTGAATTGGTCCATTCTGAGTCCATTTCTTGGTTCCATGTTTGAGTTAACATTTGCACCTCTTGTTCAAGCATAATCTTTTGAGTTTGTAAACTCGTCATTTGAGTTTTAATATCACTAAGCTCTTTTTCCAAAGAAGAAATCTTAAACTCTTTAGCTATATAGGCTTCAAGTGTTTGGGGTTCTAATTTTGATGGTTTTGAAGCTGGGGTTTGTGGCAGGGTCTTCATAAATCGGAGTGTCTGCAAATGTCCAGCTAATGTGTTCATGGCCGTAAGAAAACCAGGGTCATGGTGGTCTTTCCATAAGAGATCTAGAACCATTCGGTCATGTCCGGTCAAAGCAGTATAATGTCTCGGTGTCCGAAAAGCATACATCTGTGTTTGAGCCGGTTCTTCTTTAATGACTTGCGCATAAGTCATATCATCTGTGACCATTGGTTAAGGACTTTGTGGTCCTTTCTTTGCCTTTCCTGTATCCTTTTTCAAGGAGGGAGTACTTCCAGAAGCCATTTTCTGCACAACTTCATTAGTTGTCACTTTAGTCTTTAGAAAAGACAATCATATATTTGATATTATTCTGCATAACCTTGTAGGTTATCATTCTGGTCTTAATAAAAGACGTGATAGAATGTCAGAGATGACATTATCTTTGCCTTTGATATGCTCAAAGGTGATTTTGTATGCATTATTAATGCAATGATCAATAAATGATAATCATCTCTTTTGAGAGATACGTTTCTCATTTTTTTTTGTTTTGAAGAACTTAACTATGACTTCATAGTCAGTTCTTATAAGTATAAGTATGTCCTTTTTGTTTAAAAGGAATAATCTGAAAGCATCAAGACCGTAACAAACGGCCAAAAGCTCTTGATCAATACTGCTAGTGACATTTTTCTCACGAAATTTGCCAGAAGCATATCTGCAGATGGCTTCAGGATCAGAAGCATATTTATGTGGTTTGCGAAGTAAGATGGCGTCCCATCCTTGTTCACAACCGTCTGTTTGAACAATGAGATAATCATTATCCAAAGGTAATTTGAGCAAAGGTAGTGTATCTACCAATTGCCTGATTTTATCAATTTGTTTATAGTCTTCAGTGTTAAATTTCTTTACACCGGTAAGTGATAATTTTGAGTAGAGGGGTCCACTCAATTTATGTAGATCCTTTAAAAAAGGTCTAGCATAATTTATGAGTCCTAAGAATTGTTGTAAACTCTTAGTATCTGTAATCTCAAGGGTTTTTATTTTAGATGCGATATGTGGTTGGAGTTTAATTTCTCCATTACCAATTTCAACACCTAGATATTCGATAGATTTTTTGTAAAATTGAGCTTTTTGTCTGGAGACAATAATTCCATTTGTATATAATTTTTGTAATACAAGCTTGAGATGACTTGTATGTTCTTTCTCTGTTTTACTATGTACAAGAATGTCATCTATATACACACAAACAAAGTTTTGATAAGGTTTAAAAACCTCATCCATTTTTCTTTGGAATACTGCAGGAGCAGTTTTAAGCCCAAATGACATTACTAGTCATTCAAAGCTTCCTAATGGACAAGTAAACGCTGTCCATGGTATTGATTCTTCTGCCATTCTGATTTGCCAGAAACCAGATTTGCAGTCGAATTTTGAGAAGATATAACTTCCTTGTATAGAGTTTATTAACTCATTTTTATCTGGAATGTCATAACCATCATCTTCTAAATTGTCATTTAGTCGACGATAGTCAATAACCATTCGTGTTTTGCCTCTAACTTGTTCACTGTGTTTGTTTACAATGAAAGCAGGCGATCTATGAGGAGATGTACTCCTTCTGATCACATTGAGTTTGAGTAGATCATCAATGCACATTTTAAACTCAGCAATATTGTCGTTTGTTGCTGTGATCTTCTTATTTGTAATTCGAAAACCAGGATCTTTGATTTTCAAGTTACAAACAAGTTTATTTTTATCCCAATGGGCTTGGGGATTTGAACCAAAGATTTGGTCCTTTTCTAACAATCTAATTAGATTGTCGATCTCATCATTTCCTGACTCAATTTTGTTAAACAAAACTTGATTAAGAATATCCTCTTTCTCATATTCTTTATGGAATTTGTTCACAGGGTGACGAAGTATCCATAAAATTTCTGATTAAGGTTAATTGTATTATCCAAATTTCTGATGGGAAATTAGAAGTACCAGCCTCGGTCCAGGAATTAGCTACTCAGTTAAACCGAGTACTTCAGGCACCAGCTTCGGCTGTTTCACCATCTACGTCTACCACAAGACGTCAAAGACAACCTAGAAGTTCAACAGTAAGTTATTTTTGTAAAATAATTGATTTCTCAATTTCTTTTACTATAGTAATCAGGTGTGTATATTGGTTTTTAATATACTCCTGATTGTTATGAATATTGCGTAAAAGCATGTTTTTCGCAATCATTTCAGTATGAACTTTTTTCTAAAGTTCAGTACAAAGATGATTAAATTCTTTAAGACTTTCAGCCTGAGAGATTTGAAAGTCAATTATGGTATTCATCTGGGCATTTTCAGTTCCAGATTTTTGGAGATATTCCAGTCTAATCCTCCAAGATCATCTGGTGATATGGCCATGGGCTTTATCATCTTAATCCCTCTACTGGCTAGAGCATCAATCACAGAAGAGATATAAAGCTTATATCCAGTATTGAAGAAAAGGCTTGATATACTTCCAGTTTTTTATCTGCAGTATTTCAAGTTTTCTAATTGCTTCTTTTTGTAGGGCATTATATCCCATGTTAGGGTTTGCACCCATAATCATTAGTCGCATTCTATTAGTAAAATTATAAGGATTTACTCCTAATGCAACATCTTGTTGAAATTCTGTTGGGAAATTCAACTTATAGGATTCTCACATGGCTCTTGCAGTTCCACCTAGGAAATTTTCTAGATAAGAATACATTTCTTCTGCAGAAAATGTTCCATCTAATTCTGAGACTTTCATAGCTACTTTTGATGACCAATGGTCAAGATACTCTGATTATCATCGTCAGAGAGATTATTAAGATTTAAATCTAGATCATTCACGTTTTTTTTATTGGATTAATTAGCTTTCATAAAAACATAAAGCTGTTTTTTTTTTCTCAATCTTATTGGATTATCTGGTCTTTGACTTGATATTTAGGATATTATCATTTATGATTCTGTTATTTTAATATTTGATTGCATGGCTTCTTCCTTTCATTTCATTTAAGAGTATTTTGTTACCATACTTTTGGCTAACATATTGATTCAACGATGAATGAATTTGTTTGATCCAAAACATATGAATGATTGACACGTATTCAACTTGAGAAAGTTGGGTTACCTCAAGACTTGAAGTGTCCAAACTCCCCTCAAGTTAAATATACTTCTAACTTGCAAAGTTTCAACTTGTGTGAACTTTTGTGTTGAAAATGGAAATATCTGTAGTAAAGTCCTCAGTATTCAATGTCTATGAACGGTCACATGCTAGGTGTTAGGCCTGTGGACCAGAAAATGGGCTAGGCCCAATTTCCAGCCCAATCAAGCAGCCCATTCCCATGCAGCCAACGGGTTAGTGGGTCGGATCGGGCGCGGCCCGGATCCGGACCCAATAGCATCACGCGTTAGGCGCGCGGATTCGTTCGCGTGCAATTTAAGCCGACACGACGCGTGAGGCTGATGGGACGGTGCAAGACGTGGGGCGCGGAGTGGGAAAAGAGCAGAGATCATCTTCGTTACAGGGGGGCAGAGCATTCGGAAAGAAAAAGGGAGAGCTCGCCGGCGCCCTTGGTTCGCTTCCTCTCCTCCGGTAATCCTTGTCCCTCGTCGGACATTCGTCGTCGGTGCTCTACAGTCGTTCCGGTGGTGCGGGTGGGTGGAGGAACGCTAGGGAGAGCTCCGTCCCCTTTTTGTCGCCGCCGCTGCTTCGCCGGACCACACTTTCAGATCGCCTTGGAAGGTGCTTCCGGCTACCACTTCATCGGAAAGAGGGAGCAGGCGGCCTGTGTGTCCGCCGAGGTAATCCCTTCTCCACCGTCGTTTTCGGTTTTCTCCCGGTCGAGCTCGCGGCTCCCGGCGGCTTCCTGTTCTTCGTCTCCGACGGTGGGTTTGTGGCTGTGTCTTCCTTCTCTGCTCCGCGTGCGAGCCTTCTCCTCTTCCCCTGGCTGCCGGCCCGTCTGCGTGCGGGAAGTTCCGGAGTCAGCGCTCGCTTGCACGCGAGCTTCGTCGGGTCGGAGGCGACTGTCGTTTGCGCACGACCTTTGACCGGCCGCCTGACCTCCCTGCCTGCGTGTGTTTCCCCCTGTTCGTCCATCTCTAGTTTTTGGCGTAGGAGCAGCGGGCTGGGTGGTGCTCCCGCCAACGTGGTGTGCTCCCGGTGGTCGGCGTCTTCTTCAGCGATGTGGGAGCAGCAGCAGAGGGAGGTCGACGCTACCTCCCTTCTTCGTCCGCCGGTCTTCTTCCGTCGAGAGTGCAGCGGGGTGGCGTCTCCCTTGCCAGCGCGGAAGAGTTCCGCCGCTGTCGTCGCCTGCTTCACCAACGAGGAAAGCTGCAGCGTGAACCCTCCTCCTCTCTCGACGCGACCGCCGTCCGTCTGCTGCATCGCGGCCCTTCCGGTACTCGCCGACGTGCGAGCAGGGCTGCCCCTCTTTCTTCCCCACCTCACCTACGTGTGAGGGTGGACGGCCGGTTTCGGCCCGCCGGCGGAAGCACGCGAGGCGTGCTTGGACGACTCCGTTCATTGTCGACGCATACGTGCGTGCGACTTCGGTAGTGGTCCTAGTCGGATCCTTCTCCTCATCGGCGTGTGGGTGAGATACCAATCGGGCCTTCTCCGTCACCGGCGTGCGACGCCATGTGAACAGCTGTCCTAATCGCCGGGCGCCAGCTTGATCTATGGACGAGCGAGTGTGTTCGAATTCTGTTGTGGACCTCGTCCGACGCGGTTGGATACGAGTGCGTCCCTTTTGGGTTCGGGTGAACCCGGTCCGGTTCCATGATACCGGTCCTTGGTAAATTGTGAGAAACCATGTTGGAACGGCAACGATCCGTGTTGAGTCTATAATCGGGCTCGACTCTGCCAGTCGCGCCCAATCCGGCAATTTCGACCGTTATGATACCTGCGTTGACGCAGTTGGACTCGAGTCAAGCGTTCACTCACGGGTGGAAACCTTAAAATAATATTACCGTAATTCTGGGCATGACACTAGGTTTATTTCAAGAACAAAATCGTCAATTAGTTTCTTAACTTCAATATAACACCCATTCTATAGAGTTTCATGTTATTTTAACTCAACATGGAATCTAAGTATTGTATACTAGACACCAATGTCTTAGCTTGTCAATGATGATCTGTACACTGTAGAGATAATTAGCAAAAATCTAATTTTGAATTACTGTAGGGAATACATTATTTACTATTTCTAAAGGGATTCAAATATAGTATCTTTTTAATAATACCCAAATTAGGACTGTAATAATAATTGTATAAATTATAATTTTCCTCACTCTGGTTCATGAATAATCATTAACCTTAGTATTCGGCAAAAAAATTGCTTTCCTATACTCAAGAATTATTAACGACCTATATTTTCCAAATGAATTAATCAAATGTTGATTAGTTGTAATAAAAATTTGCGTACCACATCTAGTAAAATAGAGTAGTAGCCAATGACATACTTATGATAAGCCCAAATATCCATAAGCAAGAAAGTAACAAAGCGTTGGAATCTTGGATGTTTATCATGTGATTTTAGGTAGATTAAACGATGGGAGGTGAATAGAGAGCAATCTCGCAGGAAAACAACTTCAATCTCTATCCTGAACATGAAATCTAGTTCGAATGTCGGAAGACGATGTACAAGATTCTAAAATCAAAGACGAATAAATAAATCAAACGTGATCGAGCACATCACGATCGACCATATCAATCATAGGCCGTTTGCTCCCCCTCGAGCTTCCCCATTGGATAATAGGATGACAATGAAAGAGATGCAAAGTCAAAAAAAGCGAAAAGAGCATGGGCTGAGCAGATTGTGGACTTATTTGTACATGTTGGAATGGGAAGCATATCCAGGTTATAAAAGGTCATCGCGTTGATCAGCCTCCTAATGAATTTATGGCGATCAAAAACCATTACCTGATACTAGTTCGTGGAACCAATCCAAATTTAGCATTCTAAGTGGGGGATCCACAATGTCATCTAGGGATGACAACGGGTAAGGTATCAGCATGTTCCCACGGAGATTAGCACATCGTCCTTGGACCGAATGAAGGTGAGCATGCAACTCTTTATGCCCTATTTTCCGATCCAAGGAGAAAACCTTGTTGCCAAGGCCACACGTGTGGTGCAGGGGAGGCAGCGATGGTCATCAACCCATTTAAAAAACCCTAGTGGTTCGAGCCTCCACCTAGCCTAGCCAAGAGATGAGGCTGCCCAGAAAAAAAATTCGCCGAAGGGTCCCTGCTGCGTGTAAACGCAGTATGTGAGAGGCATTACATGATGATCGTGTAATGAATTATCGTGTAATGAATGCATATCGTGTACTTATATATGATATTAATCTATTATACAATAGTCCATTACACGATCTACTGATACCCCCCCTATAGAATCGTATAATATGAACATTACACGATATATTCATTATACGATATCTCATTACACGATATCACTCTCACAAAGCCCCTACCCTCCTGCGTTCGTTTGCCGAAGGGACCCTTTGGCAAAAAAAATTTCGGCTGCCCAAAGCCGAGAGCTGGAGAGGACTGTGCTGAGTCACCAACAAACCAACAAGCAGGGCTAGCAAGATGTGGCAGATGAACAACAACGAGAGAGTGGAGTGGGAGGGTCCGGAATCGAGAATTGGATTAGGGTAAACTGTAGAGATGTGACAAATGCGGGTCGCGAGCACGCGACAGTTGAAGTAAATGTATAAATGTTTAAACTATTAACTAATAAATATTCTATTTAAGTACTTCATCTTATTAAATTGTTTACTACATACTTAGTGTCACGCCCTGAATTAGGGTAATATTTTTTTGAATATTTTACCCGTGAGTCAACGCTTGACTCGAGTCCAAATATGTCAACGCAGATATCGCAACGATCGAGACCAATGGATTGGGCGTGACTGGCGGGGGCGATTCCTCGAACGACCACCAGCCCGATTAAGGACTCTTGCGGAAGATCGCTGCCATTCCAACACGGTTCAGATCAACACTGACGATTCACTGAGAATCGGTGTCGTCGAGTCGAACCGGATTCACCCAAACCCAAATGGGACTCACTCATGACCGACCGTGTCGGACGGGGTCCACAATAGTTTCCGAGCACGTACACGTGCCGGATAGGGAACCGAGGGGAGTAGCCGGACATTCCCTGCCAGGGCGTCGGACTCACCCTCACGTCTACGGATCAAGCCGGCGCCCGGCGATCGCAAACAATCGTCAACACAGCGTCGTATGCTGGTGACGGAAAGAACCCAGCTGGCTCCTCACTCGCACGCCGGCGAAGAGGCCGGATGTCGCTCCGCCGGTAACGTCACCTAAGGGCGACGGGGAGACCGGCGATCTCGTCCTTCTCGCACGTATGCAAGAACAGCCGGAGGTGAGGTTCACCCGAAGGCAACCAAGCAAGCCGACGATGGCCCGAACTAGAGACACAGTGCTCACACGTAGGTGAGCCCGGCTGAGATGGAGAAGCCGGAGGAAGGAGTGGTGTTGCGCTGCTCCACCAGGAAAGGACCTCCTCGCTGCTCTCCCCTATTGACGCCAAAGGCGTCACCCAACTGCACGCCGGAAATGAAGGCGTCGACTGTTGACGGGAAAGGAGGAAGCTTCGCGTCGATGGCAAGGAGGGTTCTCCCTTCGGCGGCTCCAGCTGCAGAAGAAGTCGGAAGAGCCCGGCACCGCGCGCAGGCGAGGACCTCCGAAGAAGAAGAGTCGCCTGAGGGGCATTGCCGGGAGCAGCGGGCTCGACTGGAATGAAGACCGAGGAAGAACAGGATGTACCTCGGCGATCACCCGGCCGCCGGCTCCTTCTAGTCGGTGAGCTGTTGCTGGTTGCGCCTTCCAAGGCGGTCGGAAAGTGAGGTCCAGCGAGGTCGACGACGGAGAAGACGGCAGAGAGGAAAGGGGAAGCTCGGCGCGTTCCGTCCACCCGCCCACACCACCGGAACACGAGCTCGAGCTAGGCGCGGCGATTGCCGGAGATCCGAGCTCCGGCCGACGAACGGACCGGAAGAGAGAGGGAGGGGCGAAAGTCAGTTCTCGCAGGGTCAAAAATTTCTCTTGGAGGACGACGATGTCGTCCGTTTTCTTCTGCCCCACGTCGACATGCGAAACGATGCGAGCTCGCGTCTCGTCAACCGACGCACTGCACCAGACACGTACGCATCCGACGAATTCGCGTGCTCCAACCCTGATTTTGCTCGTTGAGATAATGGAATCGGATCCGGGCCGCACCCCGATCCGCTCCATTAATTCGCCGACCCGGTCGGCTGCAAAGAGTAGGCTGGGCTGTGATTTGGGCCGTGCCCAATCACGGCCCAAGAGCCTAACATTCTCCCCCTCTGGAGCGAGTCGCCGCCCTCAGCGACTGAAAGTAACGTCGGATCTCGTCCTCGAACTGCCACAGTTCGGACGTCTTATACTATGTAGTTTCTTCCATTGGAGAACCTTCCCACCGAACAAGAAATTCTGTTCGTCGGTTCATCCTACTATGTCCCAAGACTCGGTGAACTAGCTCTCTGATCCTTTGGTCGAACTCCGTTCGAACCGTTGAAGGCGCACGAAGCGACTGTGACCGAGATGGATCCCTTGGATCCTTATGGAACCTCTTTAGGAAGCTCACATGGAATGTCGGATGCAGCTTCATCCTGTTAGGGAGCTTCAGACAATACGCAACTGAGCCAACCCGACTCAATACCTCGAAAGGTCCATCGTATCTCCGCATAAGGCCCCGATGTGCTGCCTTCGCAGATATCTTCCTCCATATCTGCGGAGTTAGTCGGAGAAGCACTAAGTCGCCCACGGGGAATTCTTCATCCCGACGTCAACGATTTACATATTGTTAAATTCATCTAGCTGCTAGCTCGAAGCTGTCCTTAGCCTCCTGGAGCGACTCCACTCGCTCACGAGCTGCCCGTTGCGCTGCGGGAAATCTCCCCTCGGAGGTCCTCATCGTGATGTCAACAGGAGTTAGGGGCTGTCTTCCTAACACAAGCTCAAAGGGGCTGTGCCCCATAGACGATGATATGTGGAGATTATAGGCAAACTGTGCCGAATCAATCCACTTCACCCAGTCCTTTTGACTCACAGTCACAAAGTGACGGAGGTAGTCCTCCACGAGGGCATTCACCCGCTCCGTCTGTCCATCCGTCTGGGGATGGTTTGCTGTGGAGAAGTTTAACTTCGTTCCCAGCTTGTCGAACAACGTCGACCAAAATCGTCCGGTGAACCGGGCATCCCTATTGCTCACGATATCAGTTGGGATCCCAAAATATTTCACCACGTTCTGAAAGAACAAATCTGCAGCTACCACAACTGAGCATGGTTCGGGTGCTGGAATGAAAACTCCATACGTGGAGAATCTATCCACAACCACGAATATGGATATTTTCCCCTCGACCTTGGGAAACCCACCAATAAAATCCATGGACACACTTGTCCAAGGGGTCTCGGGTATAGGCAAGGGTTGTAACAACCCAGCCGGTAACCTCCGATCGACCTTGTCTTGTTGACACACAAGACATGTGCGGACATACATCTCAATGTCGGCACGCATATCTGGCCAATAACATGATCTGGACAACAAAAGAGAGCATACGCCTTTGTCCCGGATGACCCGACCACGGGGTATCATGGAGCTCCCTAAGCAGTTCTCGCCGCAATCCACCGGATGCGGGGACTAGTGGCCTCTCGCCACGGGCCATGACAACGTCATCGGCACCCAAATAATATCGTTGGGTCATACCCGACTTAATCTGCTCAACAAGCTTTCGATATGCCTCATTGAAAGTAGCTGCTGCTTATATCCTCGTAAGGAGATCTCCTTCCACTCTGGAGATCGCAAAGCAGACTAAGGCGTTAAGCCTACTTAGTGCGTCAGGCACTACATTAGCCTTTCCAGGCTTGTGTTCCCACTGGAACTGAAATTCTACTAGGAATTCCTGCCATCTGGCCTGTTTTGCCGACAATTTCTTCTGTGTGGTGAAATAAGTATTTGTCACATTGTCGGTTTTCACCACGAAGACGTTACCTAGGAGATATAGTCTCCATGTTCGGAGGCAGTGCACCACTACTACCATCTCCTTTTCATGCGCAGAATACCTCTGCTCTGTCTCATTTAGCTTTCAACTCTCGAAAGCTACAGGATGCTCATCCTGTATCAACACACCACCGATCGCCTGATCCGAAGCGTCGGTGTGAACCTCGAAAGGTTTACTGAAATCCGGTAACTTTAGGATCGATTCAGAAGCTATTCGCTCTTTCAAGTTTTGAAAGGCCGACTGACACCGATCGTGTCAACCCCAGTAGGTATTCTTTTTCAACAAATTGCTGAGGGGTGCAGTCACTCTCGAGCAACCCCGGATGAACTTTCGATAAAAGTTCACAACACCGAGGAAACTTCTCAACTCAGACTCAAATCTACGACCAGATCCTTGTCTTAGAACATATAAGCTTTGCTGTTTCTTTCTTTCTTTTCCCTATTTCGTGAATTTTGAATAAGTTTTTATGCATTATTCTCTACATTCAACTACTTTCACCAAGAATAAGATCATTTTAAATTTTGATGATAGAATACCAGTAGTCTAATTGTTTGCAATTCCAAAGCGATGTTTTTTTTTAGGATATCATGCTATGTCATTTATAAATGAGGATTCATAGTGATCTACATTTCATTTGTTTGTAGTTCAACAGCCAAGATAAGAAGTGAAGTCCTCTTCCCTTTCCGTTCGGTGCGTATGTTCTTCTATCTTGCATTCATTGCAAGTGCTGCCTTGGGAGGATTCATATCTATTACAAGATTGGTTCCTGCTCTTACCAGTTCATCAAGGCGAGAAGAGCTCCCTGAGATTTTGAAGGGTTTTGGGATTGACCTTGGGGCAGTTCTGTTCTTTGCATTTCTTTATACAAGAGAGAGCAATGCCAAAAATGCTCAACTAGCAAAGTTAACAAGGGAGGAAAGCCTATCAAAACTAAGACTGCGAGTAGATGAGAACAAAACAATCTCAGTGAGTGATTTAAGGGGAGTTGCACGCCTCGTCATTCTCGCTGGACCTGCTTCGTACATCACTGACTCATTTGCACGTAGTAAGCCTTTTATTGATGAGCTGCTGGAGCGAGGAGTGCTTGCTGTTCCTTTTGCTACAGATGGAAACACTCCCACCTTTGAATTTGACGATCTAGATGATGAGGATCAGGAGACTGTCAACAAGAAGAAGAGGCTTTGGCAACTGACTCCAGTATATACTTCTGAATGGGCCAAGTAAGAGAAATTAGTTAATAAATTTTTTCTTCAGCAATTTTGTTTAAATTTTTTTGTTATGTCCATATGCAGCATTATGACCTATGAACTCTATTAACTGTGATGAACTCTCTTAATTGTGTGGCTTACTATGCAGATGGTTAGATGAACAGAAGAAGTTGGCTAATATCTCACCTGATTCTCCAGTGTAAGTATTCTCTTGTGCTTCTCGCTCTAATTATTCTCTAGAAGTATGCTCAATTGCTCATCAGTTGTTATCCTCAATTTTGCAAATTCATGCTCGTTATATGCGTCCGAATTTTCTTTCTTTTTTCTATTTGAGAGCATTATATGCAAGGACGCATCCTGTTTGTGCAGTCTTGTTATTGTTAATTGCTTCCAAAAATCCACAATACAATATGGTTCTATTTGTAGGTATCTCTCGTTACGAATGGATGGCCGAGTTCGAGGTAGTGGTGTTGGATATCCTCCTTGGAATGCTTTAGTTGCTTAATTACCAGCAGTGAAAGGGCTTTGGTCAGGTCTTCTTGATGGCATGGATTGAAGAGTCCTTAAGGAATCTCAAATTTCTATATTCCAAGCGGTAAGTGTTTTTTTCTTCATAATTTAGAAGATTCACTTCTGTCCTGTGTCGAGAGATGTGAATGTTTAATATCTAGAGCATGAACAGGATCTAGAAAGACAGGGAAAGTATCTTGAGCATCATGGTTACACACATTATCAATGTGAAAGCCTGAGAGAGAAATATGTGCACATATAGAGGTACAGAACTCGTAGTCTATATATAGGAATATCTGAAATGCCAAACCAGATACTCGGTTCAACAGGTTTTCCAAATGAATTAGAACACTGCATTCTTCAGGGGATTACTTTTTTTTTATGGCTAATTCTTTTCAGCCAAGTCTCCCTTTCCTTTTTTATTATATTTTGTAAATCTCTTCTGCCGATCAGTCTTCCCTTTTACTTCCTTCACCTTTATTTTTTAGATTTGGATCTTTCTCAGTCCAATTTTTGATTTGGATCACTTCAATTTTCTCTTCATGATTTCCTTCTTTAGAAAATTTTAAATACTATCCTTTTTTAATTTACCAACAATTTTGGCAAATTTATTTTTTTTTTCATCTTATTCAAAAATCACTTCCAACATTATTATTAAGAATGACAAAAAATAATATTTACTATATTTTAATTTTTGATGAAAGTTAACATTTACTATATCTTTCTCTTAATAATTTACGATGTTTTTTTTACCTTTTTCATTTATTAAGGTCAACTATTGAAAAAAAACCTTATACAATCTCATAATGACACTCAAAGTTGTTCTGCATGGAAGAAAAAAAAAGATTAGGATTCATATACTGTTTAAAATATTATGCAAATTATTATTTAAGTAGTAACTCTGATTGTGAGAAAAATTTATGTCGATTCCCTTGTTAGTCCTCACTCGAGTTAAATAAATGAATAAACGATAATGATTTAAGTATCCTTTTGTTTCTCATTTTTCTCCCTTGTTTCGATAAAAAATAAAGCCAATAAAATTATAGCAATTTTGAATTAGCATGAACAATCTAATACACAATGATATTAATTAGTAAGGGGAATGGTACGATGGCTACTATTCTGTCTTGCTTTAGTGTTGACCGATTTTGCTCTAAAGTCAAGTCACATGGGATTCGCGAATTTTTTTTTTCTTTTTATTTGTAAATTGACAAATAGTCTTATGAGAAATTTTGAGATAAGTGCAGGACAAGTGTTGAAAAGTATTTATGCCGGGTAAAAAACATTATTATATTATTAATTTATATATATTAACTAAAATATTAATTAAATGTAATTTAATATATATTCTATTTGTTATAAATATTAATATACTTATGTAAATGTTCACTTGTATATATAAATTAATGTTAACTTTTACATATAACTATACATAAAATAAAAAGCTTAACTATGAGTCTGTTTAGCCTCAAAATTATAGCTTTTATAATTACACTAAACTGTATTTTACGGTACTATAATACGCTATACAAATTTATAAGCTATGTGATAAACAACTATTTTCTGCTACTATTATTTAAGATATTTGCATTTAGTATTATTAAAGGTCAAAATAACCAAACTTTTATTACATAAGATAAAAATTTTTATTTTTTTTAGCTTTTACAACTTTTGATTTTTAATTGCTTTATTCTACTCTAACTTTTCATTACAAAGTATTATTTTGACAACTTTGGGTACAAAAGCAACTTAAAAGCTACTTAGAAGTGGGCCAAAATAGACCCTAAGAATGTCAGCAACTTAAATTATGAATTCTACGATGAGGCATTTAATCAGATCTTCATATTATTTGCTTTTTTGAAAAGTTATTTGGATATATTTTAATTGGACTAAGCAGTAAAATATTATCTAAAAGTCAAATTTAGATTCCATGTAATAAAAAATAATTAAACCCTTTCATATTAGAGCAGAATATTATTAAATATTGAATGAATATGATTAATAGTTGAGGTATATAAATAAATTTTAAATTGTAATGCAGATGGTGAGATTTGTGGTTGACGCCATTGCCGGTTCTCGCTCAAGTCAAGTAAATAAATAATTAATAGTGATTCACGTCTTTTTTTTTTCTCTATTCTAATAAGAAATAGACTGATTAAATGATAAGCCAAAAGAAACGGATAGAAATGCTGAAAATAAAATAGAGTTGTCAAGTAATATGGATGAGGGTAATTTAAGTGACACGAAGAATCCAATAATACACAGCGATATTAAATTAATTAGTAAGGCCTGATGCAGGGTGGATGATGACTACTTGTTTTGTATTTGATTGCATGACTTGCTTTAGTGTTGACCGGCTTTCACCAAAAGTCAAGTTGCATACGCCTGGTCGATTGGAAAACAAGTGATTGATGATGACTTGCTATAGTGTTGACTGACTTTGCTCTAAAGTCAAGTCGGATAATTAGAGGATAAATGATGGATGATGACTTGCTATAGCGTTGTTGGACGATTAGAAAACACATGTTCTGACTATTCTTTGCAAATTGACATCGCCATATGGAAGTTTGAGTTAAACAGCTGCTGCTCATATATTTAATAATCCCAGCGAGGAAGAGAGAAAGCAAATTAGGATTCATTCTGTTATTATGTGTTAGGATATAATATCACTTTTATAGGAGTCTTTTCTAAAAAGAAAATGACTGGGTTTTCAATAGGAAAGAAGGAAAAGAAGTGTTATACTTGCATATTATTCTAGCTAATTTAACTGTACAATTACTATCAATCGCACAATCAACGGTCATCCATGCTGTAATTGGTTTAAAATTTGGATATAAGCTTGAGACTACTTGTTCTTCATTATCAAAGGTGGTGATTTGATTCGAAGGAGCATACTGATAGTGACTTTTCCATACTCGCTCCATGATCATTACCAATTGCTCATGGAAAAATTTGGAGAAAGCATTAGATGGCTACAAAAAATGTCTTATCATTTGATTTATGTAAAAATGAATTGAGCTTGTCCCTAATTCACTTGGCTAATTTATAGAATTTAAAATATTTAAATATTTCACATGACACGATTCTCAACACAATGCCAAATTTATATGAATTTAATTTATCTAACTGGCGTGGTTTTAAATTGTTGGAATAGTTCTTCCTTGGATGCAACTAAATTTAAAATTTGTAAACAACTAACTGGCGTGGTTTGCTCAATCTACATTTTAGATAAAATTTCAAGGATTACTTGTTGTACTTCATCCTGAACTGTTGGTGATATAATTTGGTATTCATCCATGATGTGGATGTTCAATCTTCTGATATTAGCCAAACTGAATAACCGATTATTCGGTTCGGTTCGATTTGTTTTTTTTAATTTTTTAAAACTAAAAATTGAAATCAAATCAAAATTATTTTATTTAATATAAAATTGAATTGAACTCGAACCATTATATAAAAATCAAATTGAATCAATTATTACGGTTCAATTTTCTGAATTAAATCGGACTTTGGACAACCCTACTAAAAATAGGGTAGATCTTAAAAAAACACTATAAATTATTATTATATAGAAAGTTATATAATATTTATAATTATTTATTAAATAAATAAAATATCATAATATATTAATATGCATATTAAAATGATAAATTGCCTAAACACTCGCAAGTTAAGTTTATATATATATATATATATATATATAATTATAAATTTTTGTATTCCAACAAGTTAATTTTAATTTATTAAATTATTATGTATATATATTAAGAAAAATATTAATTTAATATATATTGATATATATTCTATTTGAATAAATATTAACATATGTATGTAAACGTTCACTTGTATATATAAATACGTAAATACATAAATACAATATATAAAAATTAATGTTAAATTTTACATATAATCATAGATAAAATGAAAAGCTTAATTATGGGCCTGATTAGCCCTATTATTATAGCTTTCATAATTATACTAAACTGTATTTATTATACTATGATATATTGTGAAAATTTATAAGTTATTTGATAAATAGCTATTTTTATATTTATTCCAGCAAATCAAGTGGTATGGAGAGCTAAAATTAGCATTTTTTGAAAAACATAAGCTAAAAATTTTTTGATTTTTAGTTGCTTTTTTTTACTGTAGTTTTTCATTACTAAACAATATTTTAACAATTTTTGATAAAAAAAATAACTTAAAAGCTAGGAGGCCAAACAAACTCCAAGAATGTCAACAACTTAAATTATGAATTCTGTGATGAGGCATTATGGCACTTGTTAAAATGAAATGAATATGGGTGTAGGAGTTTACTTACAGTGGTCATCAATTTAATCATATATTCACATTATTTGGCTTATTTAAGATATTTGGATATTTTTAAATTAGACTAAAGCCATAAAATATTATTTAAAAGTCGAATTTAGATTCCATGGAATAAAAAAATAATTAAATTCTTTCATATTAGAGCAGAATATTATTAAATATTGAAGGAATATGATTAATAGTTGAGGTATATAAATAAATTTTAAATAGTAATGCATATTGTGAGAAAAAATTATGGTAGACTCGATCCTCGCTCAAGTCAAGTAAATATATAATTGATAGTGATTGGCGTGTTTTTTTCCATTTTTTTCTTCTCTATTCCGATCAAGAATAGACTAATTAAATAATAGAGCCAAAGAAACAGATAGAAATGCTGAAAATAAAATAGATTTGTCATGTGATATAAGTGACATGAAGAATCCAATAATACACACTGATATTAAATTAATTGTAAGGCCTGATGCATGGTGGATGATGACTACACGGCTTGTCATTTGTTTGCATTACTTGTTTTATGCGTTAGTGTTGACCGGGTTTCCCCAAAAGTCAAGTCGCATACAGCTGGGCAATTGGAAAACAAGTGATGGATGATGACTTGCATTAGCGTCGACTGACTTTTCTCAAAAGTCGCATGCGGTTGGATAATTAGAAAACAAATGATGAATGATGACTTGCTGTAGCGTTGACTGGCTTTGCTCAAAAGTCAAATCGAGGGTTGGACGATTAGAAAACACATGTTCTGACTCTTCTTTGCAAATTGACAATAAGCGCCAGCAGGAAGTTTGAGTAAACAGCCGCTGCTCATATATTTAATAATCCCACGAGAAAGAGAGAAAGCAAATTAGGATTCATTCTGTTATTATGTGTTCGGATATAATATCACTTTTATAGGAGTCTTTTCTAAAAAGAAAGTGACTGGGTTTTCAATAGCGTTGACTGGCTTTGCTCAAAAGTCAAGTCGACGGCTGGACGATTAGAAAACACATGTTCTGACTATTCTTTGGAAATTGACAGAAGCGCCAGCTGGAAGTTTGAGTTAAACAGCCGCTGCTCCTATATTTAATAATCCCAAAGAAAGCAAATTAGGATTCATTCTGTTATTATGTCTTTGGATAGATTTAATATCACTTTTAGAGGAGTCTTTTCTAAAAAAAAGTGACTGTATTTTCAATAGCAAAGAACGAAAAGATCTTGATCTACTTTATATATATATATATATATATATATATATATATAAAGATATAAAGTAGTAATGAGTCCGTTAAACAAAGAATTTAAAAAGAAAAATAGTTCTTGTGTTGAGTGAAAACTTGTGCTGATGATACAAAGAATGAATATTGAATAGTAACATGACAAGAATTATGTTGGTCGAAAATTATGAAAAAAGTTATATATTTGATGAGTTATAAGGTGATTTATGTTTATAGTGTAATTTCATATTAGTAAGAGAAAATTAATATATGAGTTTATAAAATGAAAAATAATTTTATCAAAGAAATTAAATATTTTGAATCAACGAATATTCATCCATAGAACACATTTCAATTCAAACTCAAAAGAATAATTAATAAATTTGATTCTATTTTGATTTATTTTTAGCTTTTGTTTTTTACGTAGATGCAATCTGCCAATTTCTTAATTTTAATTTTAATTTAGCTCTTTGATTAAAATTTATGTAGTTTAGATCAAATCATTTGTGATCTGGTCAATTTAAGTTTTGGATAGATCACTAAGAATTAATTGATCAAGAGAGATGATATGATTTGAAGATATAAAATACTTCTGAAACATTTGGAATAGTGATTTTAAATCGTGTCTTGTAGTTGTTGTGATCAAATGTGTGATTTGTACTGATTTTTGGACATAGACAAGTTAGAGGACTCGTTAATATTGATTTTGGACGGTAGAAATCAGATTTTGAACCGTAATTTGAATCGTGAGAAAAATTTATGGTTCACTCCTTTCTCAGTCGTCGGTAAAGTCAAGAAAATAAATAAATGAGAGTGATTCACGTGTCTTTTTCCTCATTTTTCTTCTCCGTTGGGATCAAAAATAGAGTGATTAAATGATAGAGGCAAGCAGTTGGTAGAAATAATGAAAACAAGTAATGGATGAGTGTGATTTAAATGGCATCCAAGTATCCAATAATACACACTAGTGTTAAATTAATTAGTAAGGAATGATGACTATTGCACTACTTTGCTCGAAAGTCAAAGTCGCTCAAGTCAGGTAAATCAACACATGATACTGATTTTTAAGTGTCTTTTTCCTCATTTTCTTCTCCGTTCCGATCAAAAACACATGATAGTGATTTCTAACTGTCTTTTGCCTTAATTTTCTTCTCCGTTCCCATCAAAAACAGAGTGATTAAATGATAGAGCCAAGCAACTGATACAAATTATGAAAACAAGTAATGGATGAGTGTGATTTAAGTATCCAATAATACACACTGGTATTAAATTATTGAGTAAGGGATGATGACTACTGCACGACTTTGCTTGAAAGTCAAAGTCGCATGCGCTTGGACGATTAGTAAACGGATTCTGTTTTTACTATTCTTTGCAAATTGACGTATGCACACTATCAGGAATTTTGAGATAACCTGGCGTTGCTTGCTTATATAATAATAATGTGAGGAGCCTTCCTGCATGTATCGCATCCCATTTCCCAGTAAGAGGGACAAACACTCAAATGATGAGGTGCAGGATGAAATCCACTTGCGTCCTCTCCTTCTTCTCTCTCGCCTTGCTCAGCGCCATGTCCTTGCCCCCTGTCACCAGTGCAGTTGTTCGGTGCCGTGAGGCTGAGAGGGAAGCGCTGCTGGAGTTGAAGCAGAGGCTCCTTGATCCTTCCAACCGCCTCTCTTCCTGGGTCGGGGAGGATTGCTGTGCGTGGAAGTGCATTAGCTGCAGCAACGTCACTGGCCACGTCATTAAGCTCGACCTTCGGAATCATATAAATAAACTTTCATCTTTTATGTCATATATCGAATGGGAAATGTCATATTTCGAATGGGAAATGTCTAAGTTGCAGGGTGATATAAATACTCCATCGCTGCTATCTCTTCAGCAGCTTACTCATCTCGACCTCAGCGGCAATGATTTTACTGGGCCAATCCCTGCCTTTGTGGGATCCTTTGGCACACTAGCATATCTTGATCTCTCTAAGGCAGGCTTCAACGGCGAAGTACCAGACCAACTTGGAAATCTCTCCACCTTGCGACACATCGACCTCAGCAGCAACGTCCTTACTGGGCCAATCCCTGCCTTCATGGGATCCTTTGGCAAACTAACGTATCTTGATCTCTCCTTCGCAAGCTTCACCGGCAAAGTACCAGACCAGCTCGGAAATCTCTCTACCTTACGATACCTCGACCTTTCCTATAATTGGTACGATTGGTACGATCGTACCTATTATGATGGCTTAACTGGCTCCTTGTATGTTGAAAACCCAGGATGGATCGCTCGCCTCACTTCCCTTCGACACCTCAACATGAGCTAGGTCAGTTTTAGAAGAACATCCAATTGGTTTGAAACGATAAATGCTCTTCCTCACATTAAAGACCTTAAATTGGCTAATTGTGAATTGGTGTCATTTCCTCGTTCCCCACCCCATCTCAATTTCACATCGCTTCAAACACTCAATTTCCGAGGTAATTTTACATAAGAGTGAGTATCTTTAATTTTGATTAGAATATATAATCTAATAAATACCACCTCTCTTTAATATTTGTCAGGTAATAATATAAATGGCACGGAACCAGTCTGGGTATACAATCTAACTACCCTGGAGAGTCTTTATTTTGGTTTGAATGATATATATTGGTCATCCATGCATGGATCCATCACAAGGTTGGCTTCTCTAAAGACACTAGATTTGTCTAGAAATATAATATCTAAGAGATTTCTACTATCATTGTCCAACCTATGCAAGCTCCAAATTCTAAAATTATGGGAAATAACAATGAAGGATGAGCTGTCCAATCTAGAGATGGCCTCTTCTGGATGTCTTATGCAAAGCTTGGAGGAGTTATATCTTTACAACAACCAACTCAATGGTTCTCTTCTTAATTGGTTAGGAAACCTAAGGAATATCAAGCTTATTGATCTTTATAATTGCTCACTCCATGGCTCTATATTAAATTCTCTTGGAAGCTTAACCTCATTACAGTATTTGGATTTGAGTTACAACAACTTGAATGAGTCTTATAACTCGCACAATGGCTCTATACTAAATTCTCTTGGAAGCCTATCCTCATTACAATATTTGATTTTGAGGCACAACAACTTGAATGAGACTTATATACTAAATTCTCTTGGAAACCTAACCTCATTACAATATTTGGATTTGAGTTACAACAACTTCCATGAGACAATTGGAGAAAGCATTAGACAACTAAAGAATCTTATCACTTTGGATTTATCTGGTAACTCATTGAGTTTGTCCCTAATCCACTTGGATAATTTATCAAGTTTAAAGAACTTGGACATTTCAAATAACTTCTTATTTACAAATGAGACTGATGATTGGATCCCAACATTTCAGCTTCAAGTACTTAATATGTCTTCATGCAAAATAGAGCCAAGGCTTGGTTTCCCAAAATGGCTCCAGTCTCAAAAGAATCTTATATATTTATATTTGGATAGTGTAGGAATTGAAGGATCATTTCCGACCTTTCTTCCTTCTAGTCTTGAGGTTCTATATCTCTCAAACAATTCATTCTCCAGCTATCTTCCACAAAACATTGGGAACACACATCCAAACATTCAATATCTTGATTTACAATTGAATAATTTTAATGGAAGCATTCCTCATTCTCTTTGTCAGATGCATAATTTGATACTACTCCAACTATCTAAAAATAATTTTTCAGGAGAGCTTCCCAATTGTTGGAATGATTCCTCGGCTACAATTCAATTTGATTTTTCAAATAACCTATTTCATGGAGAAATCCCGCACACTTTTTGTAACTTACAAAGCATACAATCACTATCTTTGAGATACAATCATTTATCAGGAAGAATTCCTCTTTGTCTACAAAATTGTAGAAATTTAATCATTCTTGATGTAGGATATAATAACTTCATAGGAAATATACCAACTTGGTCTGAAAAGAGTTTGCCTTTCTTAAGAAGTCTTAACTTAAACTCTAATTCTTTAACAGGAAATATTCCTGAATTATCTCATCTTGTTTGTCTTCAAACATTGGATCTCTCCAGCAATAACCTCTCAGGATCTATTCCAAAAAGCTTTGGCAACTTCAATGCACTGAAAAGCTTACCTAAGGACACTAAGAATATGCATTCATTAACTTTTGCTATCGAGTTATGGCTTCGCATAAAAGGAATTGAGTATGAGTATGAAAGCTTATATGGATTAGTCAAATCTATAGATCTCTCCAACAATGCCTTGTCAGGATATATCCCTGAGGATCTAGGGAACTTACATGGACTACAACACTTAAATCTATCCAAAAATAACTTAATTGGAGAGATACCATGGAACATCAAGGGGATGCAATATCTAGAAGGCTTAGATCTATCAAGAAATAGCTTGTCAGGTAAAATTCCTTCAACTTTGGCATATTTGAACTTTTTGGAGAAATTGAATTTATCATATAACAATCTCTGGGGCAGTATTCCCACTGGTACACAGTTGCAATCATTTGATCCATCTACATATATTGGTAACCCATACCTATGTGGTCCTCCTCTTACAAAAGGATGTACAAGTGACATTGTAAAAGGCATTCCAGAACTAGAAAACAAAGATGGCGATGGTAGAAAGGAAACTATTTGGCTATTCACTAGCATTGCACTAGGATTTATTATGGGATTCTGGGGAATTTGGAGTACTCTTCTGTTGCATAAAAGGTGGAGAATCTTTTATTTTTGTGCTATTGATAACACCTTTGACAAGCTCTATATGAAGACACTACTGAAGATTAGAAGAAAATTTTCGTAGAAGATTATGATAGTTTATTGTAAGCACTTTTATAGGTGGTAAGCATTATGTATACATGAAAGGTTATCTATTCTTGTTATGAAGAATGACAATAGTATTTGCATTTACTCTACTTGTTAAACTACTAGTGTAGTAGAAATTGTGGATCTAAATCAAAAAGTAAATTTTACTACAAATTTCTCAAATCTCATTAATATTTATTTTTTTTTTCTCTTTTTAGTTGTTAAGTCAACTATGGAAAAGTGAGCCTATGTAATCTGATGACTTCAGTCAAAGTTAGATAACTCTTGAATAAGAGTATGAATAAAAATTACATCTAAGTTAGAAAAAGCAAAAAGATAAGAATCACTAATTTTATAGCATTTATAAAGTTTTAAATTTGTTTGTGTGGATGGGGGTTGTAAGGGAGAATTTATAACTTGTCTCATGTTCATGTTTAATGTCCCTTCTAGGAGAAGGCTTAGATCTATCAAGAAATAGCTTGTTAGGGAAAATTCCTTCAACTTTGGCATATCTAAACTTTTTGGACAATTTGAATTTATCATATAACAATCTCAAAGGCAATATTCCCATTGGCACACAGTTACAATCATTTGATCCATCTACATATATTGGAAACCCATACCTATGTGGTCCTTTTCTTACAAAAGGAGTAAAAGATATTCCATAACTAGAAAACAAAGATGGTGATGGTAGAAAGGAAACTATTTGGCTATTCATTAGTATTGCACTGAGATTTATTATAAAAGGTAGAGGATTTTTTATTTTTGCGCTATTGATAACACCTTTCACAAGCTCTACATGAAGACACTACCGAAGATTAGAAGAAAATTTTCATAGAAGATTAAAATAGTTTATTGTAAGCACTTTTATAACTGGTATACATGAAAAGATGTCTATTCTTATTATGAAGAATGATAATAGCATTGGCACTTACTCTACTTGTTAAACTACCAGCGGAATAGAAATTGTCGATCTAAATGAAAAAGTAAATTTTACTACAAATTTCTCAAATCTCATTATTGTTTAATATTTTTTTCCTTTTCAGTTGTTAAGTCAACTATGGAGAAGTAACCCTTTGCAATCTGATGACTTCATTCAAAGTTAGATTATTCTTGAATAAGAGTATGATTAAAAATTACATTTGAGTTAGAAAAAGCAAAAAATATAAGAATTACTAACTTTATAACATTTATAAAGTTTTAAATTTGTTTGTAGGGATGGGGTTGTAAGGGAGAATTTAAATTGATCAACAGAGGTGATATCATTTGAAGATATAATAAAATACCTCTGAAACATTCGGAGTAGTGATTTAAAATCGTGTCTTGTTGTTGTTGTG
This sequence comes from Costus lasius, assembly GCA_027563935.2. Taxonomy (NCBI): domain Eukaryota; kingdom Viridiplantae; phylum Streptophyta; class Magnoliopsida; order Zingiberales; family Costaceae; genus Costus; species Costus lasius. The sequence continues at coordinate 404,979 of JANVAS020000102.1, read as the reverse complement.
ATCAAATGTGTGATTTGTACTGATTTTTGGGCGTAACAAGTTAGAAGACTCGTTAATAATGATTTTGGACGGTAGATATCAGATTTTGAGGTATAGAAAAAAATTCTTCCAACAGTAATTTGGATTGTGAGAAAATTTCGTGGCTGACTGCATTCTCGGTCGTCGCTAAAGTCAGGTAAATAAACACACGATAGTGATTTTTAAGTGTCTTTTTCCTCATTTTCTTCTCCGTTCCGATCAAAAACAGAGTGATTAAATGATAGAGCCAAGCAACTCATAAAAATTATGAAAACAAGTAATGGATGAGTGTGATTTTAAGTATCCAATAATACACACTGGTATAAATTAATTAGTAAGGGATGATGACTACTGTACGACTTTGCTCGAAAGTCAAAAGTCGATTGCGGATGGACGATTAGTAAACGGATCCTTTTTTACTATTCTTTGCAAATTGACGTTTGCACACTATCAGGAATTTTGAGATAACCTGGTGTTGCTTGCTTATAGCCTTATACAATAATAATGTGACGAGCGTTCCTGAATGCATCGCATCCCATTTCCCAGTAAGAGGGACGAACACTCAAATGATGCGGCGCAGGATAAAATTCGCATGCGTTCTCTCCTTTTTCTTCTCTCTCGCCTTGCTCAGCGGCATGTCATTGCCTCCTGTCACCCGTGCAGTGATCAGCTGCCATGAGGCTGAAAGGCAAGCCCTGCTGGAGTTGAAGCATAGACTCCATGATCCTTCCAACCGCCTCTCTTCCTGGGTCGGGGAGGATTGCTGTGCGTGGAAGGGCATTAGCTGCAGCAACGTCAATGGCCATGTCATTAAGCTCGACCTTCGGAATGATATAAATAAATTTTCATCTTTTATGCCATATTTCGAATGGGAAATGTTACAGTTGCGGGGTGATATAAATACTCCATCGCTGCTATCTCTTCAGCAGCTTACTCATCTCGACCTCAGCGGCAATGATTTTACAGGGCCAATCCCTGCCTTTGTGGGATCCTTTGACACACTAACATATCTAGATCTCTCTGAGGCAGGCTTCAGCGGTGAAGTACCAAACCAACTTGGAAATCTCTCCACCTTGTGACACCTCGACCTCAACAGCAACGCCTTTCCTGGACCGATCCCTGCCTTCTTGGGATCCTTTGGTAGACTAACATATCTTGATCTCTCCTTCACAAGCTTCATCGGCAAAGTACCAGATCAGCTTGGAAATCTCTCCACATTACGATATCTAGACCTTTCCTATAATTATAATTATGAGGATTCAAGTTACTACTTGTACATTGAAAACCCAGGATGGATGGCTCGCCTCACTTCTCTCCGACACCTCAACATGAGCATGGTCAGTTTTGGAGGTGTGTCTAGCTGGTTTCAAGTACTGAATGCGCTCCCTCACATTCAAGACCTCAAATTGGCTGGGAGTGAATTGAGGCCACTTCCTCATTCTCCAACTCATCTCAATTTCACATCGCTCCGAACACTTAATTTGGAAGGTAATTATTTACACAAAGTATCTTTAATTTTGATTGGAATGATATGTTCTAATAAATATCACCTCTCTTTAATATTTGTTAGGTAATAACAAATATGGCATGGAACCAGTGTGGCTCTACAATCTAACTACCTTGGAGAGTCTTGATTTTTCTTGGAATGATATCTACTGGTCATCCATGCATGGCTCCATAACAAGGTTGGCTTCTCTAAAGACACTAGATTTGTCTAGAAATATAATATCTAAGAGTTTCCTACTATCGTTGTCCAATCTCTGCAATCTCCAAAGTTTAATCCTAGAAGCTGTGTCAATCAAGCATTTACTTTCCAATTTAAAGATGGCTTATGTACAATTTAAAGGAATTGCATCTTAGATACAACCAATTCAATAAACATTTTCCTAATTGCTTCGGCAATATGAAGAATCTCAAGCTTATTGATCTTTCTCATAACTTGCTCCATGGATCATTGCTAGTGTCACCTGGAAGCCTGACATCATTACAATATTTGAATTTGGCATACAATAACTTGAATGGGACAATTGGAGAAAGCATTGGACTACTAAAGAATCTTGTCCATTTGGATCTATCTGGTAACTCATTGAGTTTGTCCCTTATCCACTTGGGTAACTTATCAAGTTTAAAGTACTTGGATATTTCAGAGAACACTTTGTTCATGGAAGATACTAATGATTGGGTGCCTCAATTTCAGCTTCAAAGCCTTTGTATGGATTATTGCAACATAGTGCCAAGGCCCCATTTCCCAAAATGGCTCCAAACTCAAACAACTCTGTCTTCACTATCTTTGACAAATGCAAGGATTCAGGACACTATTCCTAGTTGGTTGCCTTCTAGTCTCAAGTATTTATATCTCAACAATAACAAGATTGGTGGGAAATTAACACATTTCTTTGAGAATCTCACAAAATTAGATCTTTCATATAATTCAATACCAGGGTATCTTCCTTCACAAATGGCAAGTATGATGCCATGTCTTGAGTGCTTAGAACTCTCCAATAATGAGTTCATTGGTGATCTTCCACAAAACTTGACAAAGTTACAATCATTGGATCTCTCAAAAAATTCATTCTCGGGCACCTTCCAAACACTTTCAAACTTTTTCAGGGAGAAATCAAGGAGGAGGGAGAAGGAAAGCCGCCGCCGCCGACCTCGCTCGCGATCGAGCGTCAAACAGGGCCTGAGCCTTAACGCGTGTCGCGTACACGAATTCCAGCCACTCCAAACTGAGCTCCAATGCAAAGCGGGTTCGGATCCGATCCGACTCGCTATAGTATCATGCCTGACCCGAAATCAGCTTCTGCTAGGAATTTGGGCCGCAAAAGGGGCTTGGGCTGCACACGTGCGCATGACCCATAAGCAAATGGGCCTAACATTCTCCCCCACCTGAGGTGGTCGCCGTCCTCGGCGACTCGAAGTAGCTCTCGAGCTCACATCATCATAAACCATTCTTTACATTCATTTGCTAACACAAAAACTTCAAACTCCTTATAACAGCAAGAAATTATAGGTCCACAAATCAAAATAATCATTACAATAAAATTATACTCATTTTGAAAACATAAATGTAGGGCAAAGAGTAGAAACTTGCCTTAAGTCAAGTTTTGTATGTCTTTTCTCCTCTTCTTTCCCACTTAAACCACTTGAACGCCTCTATTCTTCTCTCCCTCAAGCCAAACGAAAAGTGCTGGTAAAAAAAAATCATTTTCCTCTAATTTTTCTCATGTTTTCCCTAGGAATCCTCTAGCATGAAGTGTCAATACTTGGTGAACCCCCTTCTCATGCAAGCATGAGGTGGCTTCACCTTGTTAATTCTATCTTTAAGCAATCATAAGGTGGTTTCATTTTACACCCAAAATGAAAGCATGGGTATCACAATTTATCCCACGAAATCCAAATTTGACTTTGAGATAATACTTTAGTCCATATCAATGATAATCAAATAACTTAAATAAGCAAAACAATGTGAGGATCTGATTAAATTTTCGCCCGTGTTAATCCTTACTCAAAAGCTAAATTTGTTATCATTTTTTAGTATGAAATGAAATTTATTAATTATTCTTCTGAGTTTGAATTGAAATGTGTTTTATGGATGAATTTTAGTTTGATTCAAAATATTTAATTTCTTAGGTAAAATTATTTTTCGTTTTATAAACTTGTTTATTATTTTTCTCTTACTAATATGAAATTACACTATAAACATAAATCGCCTTCTAACTCATCAAATATATAATTTGTTTCATCATTTTCCACCAACATAATTCTTGTCATGCTAGTATTCAACATTCTTTGTTTAACCCATTCATTACTACTTAATATTAATATATATATAATTTAGGTTTATTAAATTATTAAATTATTAATTTATATATATTAACTAAAATATTAATTAAATGCATATTAATATGTATTCTGTTTGTTATAAATATTAACATGTATGTAAACGTTCACTTGTATATATGAATATAAAAATTAATATTAACTTTTACATATAACTATACATAAAATGAAAAGCTTAATTATGAGCACTATACTAAACTGTATTGTACTGTATTATAATATGTTAAAAGAATTTATAAGTTATTTGATAAATAACTATTTTTTTGCTATCATAATTTAAGATCTTTGCTTTTAGTATTATTAAATGTCAAAATGAAATGTCAGCGACTTAAGGCGTAAGAATGTCAAAATGAAAATTTATTCTACTTGCTTTTTTTTTTCATTACTAAATACTATTTTATCAACTTTACGTACAAAAGCAACTTAGGGTGTAAGAATGTCAAGCAACTTAAATTATGAATTCTATGATGAGCCATTATGGCACTCGTTAAAATGAAATGAATCTGATGTAGGAGTTTACTTACACTTGTCACCAATTTAATCAGATCTTCACATTACTTATCTTATTTAAGATTTTTATCTTTTAATTGGCGGACTAAAGTAGTAAAATATTGTTTAAAAGTTAAATTTAGATTTCATGGAATAAAAAATAATTAAACTCTTTCATAGTAGAGCATAATGTTATTAAATATTGAATGAATATAATTAATAGTTGAGTTATATAAATAAATCTTAAATAGTAATACAGATTGTGAGAAAAATTTGTGGTTATCTCGATTTCCGGTTCTCGCTCAAGTAAATAAATAATTGATAGTGATTCACGTATCTTGTTTTCCTTTTTTTTTTCTTCTCTACCCCAATCAAAAAATAGATTGATTAAATGATAGAGCCAAAAAAAATATATAGAAATGCTGAGAAGCTGCATCCCAAATGCTCGAGTTTTCCAAAATCGGCTGCCCGCAAACGCATAAGCCGCCCAGAAGCCGCCCCAAACGGGGCCATAAGCGCCAGATGGAAGTTTGAGTTAAACAGCTGCTGCTCATATATTTAATAATCCGAGAGAAAGCAAATTAGGATTCCTTCTATTATTATGAGTTCGGATATAATATCACTTTTAGAGGAGTCTTTTCTAAAAAAAATGTGACTTGGTTTTCAATAGTAAAGAAGGAAAAGAAGTGTTATACTTGCATATTATTCTAGCTAATTTAACTGTACAATTACTATCAATCGCACAATCAACGGTCATCCATGCTGTAATTGGTTTAAAATTTGGATATAAGCTTGAGACTACTTGTTTTTCATTATCAAAGGTTGTGATTTGATTCGAAGGAGCATACTGATAGTGACTTTTCCTCTCAAACATATTTCATCTTTCTTATACTCGCTCCATGGATCATTACCAATCGCTCATGGAAAAATTTGGAGAAAGCATTAGATAGCTAAAAGAATCTTATCATTTGAGCTTGTCCCTAATTCACTTGGCTAATTTATCAAATTTAAAATATTTGAATATTTCACATGACACATTTTGCAATACAATGCCAAATTTATATGAACTTGATTTATCTACAAATAATTTTAAGGAAGCATTTTGCTTCTTTTTGTCAAATTAATTCTTTGTATGTGCTCGACTTTCCAAAAATAAATTTTCAGGATAGCTTTCAAATTGTTGGAATAGTTCTTTCTTTGGATGCAACTAAATTTAAAATTTTTAAACAACTAACTGGTGTGGTTTGCTCAATCAAATTTTTAGATAAAATTTCAAGGATTAGTTGTTGTACTTCATCCTGAACTGTTGGTGATATAATTTGGTATTCATTCATTATGTGACTGTGCAAACTTTTGATATTAGTTCGTCTTTTTCCTCATTTTTCTTCTCCACTCCGGCCAGAAATAGACTGGTTGGTTAATAACATCAACAGCAACAATCAACTGTTTGTGGTTTTGAAAACATTATTTTGTCAAGTAATCAATTAATGCAATTTGACTGGGAAGAAGAAACTACTACTCCGTGATAATAATTAATTAGTAGTGTGTGACGGTTGATCTCTTTCTTTTTAGGCCTGGTCATTTGCAAGGTGCTGCTTATATAATAGTAATGCTTTTGCATTTACTATTACAATGCTTTTATGATAATAATTAATTAGGGCATGTTTAGTCCTGTTTTTAAGCTGATTTTAATTAGTTTTTAAGCAAAAAATAAGTTAAAAAACTATTTGATAATAAAAAGTAGAAGCAAAAAAAATAGTAAAAAAGTAGAAGTTGTGAAAGCTACAATTTGATGCTTTTACAGCTTTTGCTTTTCAAAAAAAATAATTCATATTATTTCATTTAAAATTATAAATATTATTATTTTAAATAGTTAAAATATTAATACTAAATAAAAATATAATATATTTATTATTTTAAATAAATTAAAATAAATATTTTTTATTATTTTAAATTTTGATAGCAATTAAAAAGTTATTAACCAAACATCTTATAAATTTTGATAGCGCAACACAGTACATCATAGCACAGTAATAAAGCTATTAACAGCGGGGCCAAACAGACCCTTCGTAACGTGTAATGTTTGCATTTACTTTACTTGTTAAGTTACCATCTAATGAAAGGTAAATTTGACCACAACTTTCTCAAATCTCAATAATTTGTAATGCTTTTGCCTTCCATTAGAATTTCAAGCTCCATGACTTGTCAAGATTTATTTTTGAATAACTTTATGCTCACAACTTGATTATTTTTGACATTATCTAAGCTGCAAGATTTGGGGCTTTTTAACTATTGGTTGCTTCAAGAATGTCATTCCTTTTCTTATTTTTTTTCTTCTAATATTACAATCTTGAATAGCAAGAAAGAGCATTGAACTTGTGAAATCTTCTTTGTTTCATTTTGTTTTTTTTTTAAAAAAAAATCTTTGATGCCCTCACCTGCTTTCACGAAAGTAAAGACTTGGTATTTATTTTCGATTTCTTGATTTCTTGTGTTTAAAGTTTATATTTATCTTCGATTTCTTTATTAAGTGGTTGGTGAACTCTCCTATAACATGTTATAGATTGTTAGATTGCAGTTGGATTATTTTATGATAAAGGCCTGCTTGAAATTATGTTAGACACGAAATTTGACACGTATTCATCTTATGTATTCCGTGTTTTATTCAGAAATGATACATCAATGCTCTAATTATTAATGTGCTATTTCATTCACATGTTACATTTGTTCGTCCAACCAAATAGAACTTTACTTTGAGCTTATTAGCACCTTTTCTTGGATTATATCAATTTGCCCTTATGTTTTGCTGTCACAGGAATTTCATTCAATAAGCCAAGTTACCCGTTTCTACAGTAACCCAAATCAAGTGCTATAAACCCAAATCAACCTTTCACTTCTTATACTTCTTTATTGCAGGTGACTACTCATGTAAGTATATTTGTAAGTTTTTTCTTAGTTCAATCAGAAGATGCTAATAAATCGGTTACGTGGAAATCAACTCTAAACATGGGTTCTTATTGTAGGGATAGATAGATCCAGATTTGACACAGCAAAACCTAAAAAGTTGAGCTGATCTACTAGCACTGAGACGATTATTTTGTATGGGCATTGACCATAGAGTATAAATGCTATTTTTGTTAGTAAAAATAGATTGTTTTGTATTTGATTCGGACCATAAATAGATTTTTTTTGTATCTGAATTAGAACCAGTAATTATATATAATTCGTTGAAATTATATAGAATTTGTGGAAATTATGTATATGTTTCCTGTATGCACCTTCATTCGATAAGTTAATAAAATTCCAGATCATAGAAAAATGCATCAACATGGTGGAAAATTCTTGTATTCATATTCATACAGCAAGTTATCCAAATTTCAAATCGTGGAAAAATACATCAACATGGTAAAAAATTTCGGTATTTACATTCATTCAATAAGTTAATCAAATTCTAGATCGTAGAAAAATACTTCAACATGGTGGAAAATTCCTATATTTACATTCATACAACAAGTTAACCAAATTCTAGATCATGGAAAAATACATGAACATGGTGGAAAATTCATAAATTCATATTTATACAGTAAATTAACTAAATTCTAGATCGTGAAAGAATACATCAACATGGTGGAAAATTTTTGTATTCACATTCATTCAATAAGTTAATCAAATTCGTGGAAAAATACTTCAACATGGTGGAAAATTCCTATATTTACATTCATACAGCAACTTAACCAAATTCTAGATCGTGGAAAATTACATCAACATGGTGGAAAATTCATAAATTCACATTCAAACAACAAATTAACCAAATTCTAGATCGTGAAAAAATACATCAACATGGTAAAAAATTTCTGTATTTACATTCATACAGCAAATTAACCAAATTCCAGATCGTGGAAAAATAGATCAACATAATGGAAAATTTCTGTATTTACATTCATTCAATAAGTTAATCAAATTCCAGATCGTGGAAAAATACTTCAACATGGTAAAAAATTCCTATATTTACATTCATACATCAAGTTAACTAAATTCTAGATCGTGGAAAAATACATCAACATGGTGGAAAATTCATAAATTCACATTCAAACAACAAATTAACCAAATTCCAGATCATGGAAAAATACATCAACATGGTGAAAAATTTCTGTATTTACATTCATACAGCAAGTTAACCAAATTCCAGATCGTGGAAAAATACATCAACATAGTGGAAAATTCATAAATTCACATTCATACAGCAAATTAACCGAATTCCTGATAGTGGAAAAATACATCAACATGGTGGAAAATTTTTGTATTCACATTCATTTAATAAGTTAATCAAATTCCAAATCATGAAAAAATACTTCAACATAGTGGAAATTTCCTGAATTTACATTCATACAGCAAGTTAATCAACTTCTAGATAGTAGAAAATTACATCAATATAGTGAAAATTTCATAAATTCACATCCATATAGCAAGTTAACCAAATTCCAAATCGTGAAAAAATATAGAAAATTAAATTGATGAAAAAAGTTTTTTTTAAAAAGCAAAACAAAACAAAACAAAACAAGCAAAAAAAAAAGCTAGACCCCTCAGGGTCTACGCCGCCCGCGCGGCGCTCTGCAGGATCGTCTGCTCCAGGCTCGCCCTCAGGCCTCACACCATCGTGTCGTTGCTCTTGGCCACGTTGAACCAGATCTGGCTCTTTGCGCTCGCCTGCTGCAGCTTCTCCTCCAACTCAGCATTCTACTGCTTCGCGGCCTCAAGCTCAGCCTCCTTCTCCATCAGTCGCTTCGCCGATTGCTGTTCCCAAGCTGAGTCCAGGGCACAACATTGCCTCTTATGCACCTCATACAATCGCTCCGTAGCCTCTCCGTCTGTTCATCAAAGATAAATATAAACTGTAAACACAAGAAATCAAAAAATCGAAGATAAATACCAGGTCTTTACTTATGTGAAAGCGGGCAATGGTATCAAAGATTTTTTTTTTTTTAAAAAAAAAGCAAAATAAAACAAAACAAAGAAGATTTTGCCCCATCTCACAGGTTCAATGCTCTTCATCACTATTCAAGATTGTAACATTCTTGAAGCAACCAATAGTTACTTTCTAATTTGACTCTCATTGTTACTTTCTAATTTGAAAATTTTATATAAAATTGATAAACATTTCTATTGTGGTTATGTTTCTCAAACACAAAACTTTGTAATGTGATGATAAAAAATTGTTTCATGTTTTTTTTTACTTCAAGTCTAGCTTTATGGATTAGCATGGACCCTCTTGATATTGAGCTGGTTCTCTTTTGGAACAAGCCCATGAAGATTGATCTTTCTAGTTATTATACTGATATGATAGGTATTGTCCCCGTAGTCAAGGTGGCAAAATGGTGACATAAGGCACCTAAATTGGTTTTGACCTATACCTTAGTGTTGATGACTAGGCTAAAATTATTGTCCACAAATGTTGCTCTCTTACACAATTAAGTCTTCAAGTAGTTAGGATCACTGGGTTATTCTATGCAATGGATGGAGAAAACATATCAAAGGATGGAATCTAACATTACTAAAGAGGATCATTTAGCCCCTAAGCATCTAAATGATTTGGTGTAAGTTAAACATGAGTTTCTCTTTTTTAGTGAGATTAGATACTACTTTGTTGTAACATAACCGTAGCTTTATGTTGACATATGAGTTTTCTTAAATACTCAATCTATACACCCTCTAACCTTATGGCAGCATATGAGTTCCCTTAAATACTTAATATGTACAAGGAATTGTATGATGATCACTTTTGGAGTCATAACTACAAGGATTGCCTATAAATATATTTTATTTTTTACATGTTTTTAATAAAATTAATAAATAAAATATAACATATTTAAATAAATTATTTAATAAATAAAAAATAATAAAAATAATTTTATGTAAAAAGTATTATAATAAATAAGATTGGAAAGTAATAATCCTTTTTATTTTCTTTTCTCCGTATAAAACATATGGGGAGAAAATAGAACCTATGTTTCTATCCTTTCATTTTTCTTTTCCATCTTAGTTTTTTTTTCTTTCTACTTTCTTTCTTCCCAAAAAAACCTAGCCTGAGACTCATCTTTGTTACAGCATATTTTCTTGGAGGGAAATACAGCGAGAGAAAAGAAAGAAAACAAAATTTTCCATTATTTCTTTGGACAGAAAGAAAAAGGTGAAAGGAAAACTTGAAAGAAAAAGTCACGCATCTTCCTCACTTCTGTTTCCGACCGAATCAAACGAAAATACCCACTGATTGCAGTCCCTTGTTCTCCCGATCTATTTCCCCTCTCCCTCGCACGAGCAAGAGATGCTCCCGATCTCTCGCTCGCGCCGCAGCCGTTGCTCTCGATCGCCCTCCCGATCACCTCAACTCCCTCCTCCAGTCGCCACTGCTCTCAACTGCCTCCCTCCTTCGATCTCTCCTCCCTCGCTCGAGCCCGTTCTCCGATCTCCACCTCCGTTGCTCAAGTCGCCTCACCTCCCTCCTCTAGCCACTTCCCTCCTTCGATCTCCCCTCCCTCACTCGGCTTCCACGAGCAACCGCCTCCCACCTCCGATCGATGCCTCCCTCGCTCGAGCTCCCTTCCTTCCTTCGATCTCCCCTTTAGCAAAAAAGGGAGAAGTCACACGACGCTCCCGGACGTTGTTGACGCTGAACGACGCGGCTAGCCAGCCACCAGAAACAACACACGCAGCAATCATCGACCATTAGCGATATAACTTATATTTTTCTTTTGATGTTCTTCTTATCTTTGATCTGTATAGACAAAAAAAATGCAGGGCAGAAACATTACTTTGTTCTAGTATCTTCAGCCCGATAAGCATGTTTTACTGAAAAGTTACAAATTTTATGAAAAAATTACTTGCATCTAAGATTAGGAAAAGTAAATGCACTATCTTAGATACTTTGTTCTAGTATCTAAGAGCAGCTTTAGCCTTTTGTGGGCCTTGTAGAGAGTTAATTAGCTTTCATAAAAACAGAAAGCTTTTTTTTCTCAAATCTGTCGGATTATTTGGTCTTGACTTGATATTTAGGATATTATCATTTATGATTCTGTTATTTTAATATTTGATTGCATGGCTTCTTCCTTTCATTTCATTTAAGAGTATTGACTCAACGATGAATGAATATGTTTGATCCAAAACATTTGAATGATTGACACGTATTCAACTTGAGAAAGTTGGGTTACCTCAAGACTTGAGGTGTGCAAACTCCCCTCAAGTTAAATATACTTCTAACTTGCAAAGTTTCAACTTGTGTGAACTTTTGTGTTGAAAATGGAAATATCTGTAGTAAAGGGCTCATTATTCAATGTCTATGAACGGTCACATGCTAGGTTTATTTCAAGAACAAAATCGTCAATTAGTTTCTTAACTTCAATATAATACCCATTCTATAGAGTTTCATGTTATTTTAAGTCAACATGGAATCTAAATATTGCATACTAGACACCAATGTCTTAGCTTGTCAATGATGATCTGTACACTGTGGAGATAATTAGCAAAAATCTAATTTTGAATTCCTGTAGGGAATACATTATTTACTATTTCTAAAAGGATTCAAATATAGTATCTTTTTAATAATACCCAAATTAGGACTGTAATAATAATTGTATAAATTATAATTTTCCTCACTCTTGTTCATGAATAATCATTAACCTTAGTATTCGGCAAAAAAATTGCTTTCCTATGCTCAAGAATTATTAACGACCTAAATTTTCCAAATGAATTAATCAAATGTTGATTAGTTGTAATAAAAATTTGCGTACCACATCTAGTAAAATAGAATAGTAGCCAATGACATACTTATGATAAGCCCAAATATCCATAAGCAAGAAAGTAACGAAGCGTTGGAATCTTGGATGTTTATCATGTGATTTTAGGTAGATTAAACGATGGGAGGTGAATAGAGAGCAATCTCGCAGGAAAACAACTTCAATCTCTATCCTGAACATGAAATCTAGTTCGAATGTCGGAAGACGATGTACAAGATTCTAAAATCAAAGACGAATAAATAAATCTAACGTGATCGAGCACATCACGATCGACCATATCAATCATAGGCCGTTTGCTCCCCCTCAAGCTTCCCCATTGGATAATAGGATGACAATGAAAGAGATGCAAAGTCAAAAAAAGCGAAAAGACCATGGGCTGAGCAGGTTGTGGACTTATTTGTACATGTTGGAATGGGAAGCATATCCAGGTTATAAAAGGTCATGGCGTTGATCAGCCTCCTAATGAATTTATGGCGATCAAAAACCATTACCTGATACTAGTTCGTGGAACCAATCCAAATTTAGCATTCTAAGTGGGGGATCCACAATATCATGTAGGGATGACAATGGGTAAGGTATCCGCATGTTCCCACGGAGATTAGCACATCATCCTTGGACCGAATGAAGGTGAGCATGCAACTCTTTATGCCCTATTTTCCGATCCAAGGAGAAAACCTTGTTGCCAAGGCCACACGTGTGGTGCAGGGGAGGCCACGATGGTCATCAACCCATTTAAAAAACCCTAGTGGTTCGAGCATCCACCTAGCCTAGCCAAGAGATGAGGCTGCTCAGAAAAAAAAAATCGCCGAAGGGTCCTGCTGCGTGTAAATGCAGTATGTGAGAGGCATTACACGATGATCGTGTAATGAATTATCGTGTAATGAATGCATAATGTGTACTTATATACGATATTAATCTATTATACGATAGTCCATTACACGATCTACTGATACCCCCCTATAGAATCGTATAATATGAACATTACACGATATATTCATTACACGATATCACTCTCACAAAGCCCATACCCTCCTGCGTTTGGTAAAAAAAACTTCGGCTGCCCAAAGTCGAGAGCTGGAGAGGACTGTGCTGAGTCACCAACAAACCAACAAGCAGGACTAGCAGGATGTGGCAGATGAACAACAATGAGAGAGTGGAGTGGGAGGGTCGGTAATCGAGAATTGGATTGGGGTAAACTGTAGAGAGGTGACAAATGCGGGTCGCGAGCACGCGACAGTTGAAGTACATGTATAAATGTTTAAACTATTAACTAATAAATATTCTATTTAAGTACTTCATCCTATTAAATTGTTTACTATATACTTAGTGTCGCGCTCAGAATTAGGGTAATATTTTTTTGAATATTTTACCCGTAAGTCAACACTTGACTCGAGTCCAAATATGTCAACGCAGATATCGCAACGATCGAGATCGTTGGATTGGGCGCGACTGGCGGGGACGATTCCTCAAACCGACCCCCAGCCCGATTAAGGACTCTTGCGGAAGATTGCTGTCATTCCAACACAGTTTAGATCAACGCTGACGATTCACCGAGAATCGGTGTCGTCGAGTCGAACCGGGTTATCCGAACCCAAATGGAACTCACCCGTGACTGACCGCGTCGGACGGGGTCCACAATAGTTTCCGAGCACGTACACGTGCCAGATAGGGAACCGAGGGGAGTAGTCAGACATTCCCTGCCGGAGCGTCGGACTCACCCTCACGTCTACGGATCAAGCCGGCGCCCGGCGATCGCAAACGATCATCAACACAGCGTCGCATGCCGGTGACGGAAAGAACCCAGCTGGCTCCTCACTCGCACACTGGTGAGGCCGGACGTCGCTCCGCCGGTAACGTCACCCAAGGGCGACGGGGAGACCGGCGATCTCGTCCTTCTCGCATGTATGCAAGAACAGCCGGAGGTGAGGTTCGCCCGAAGGCAACCAAGCAAGCCGACGATGGCCAGAACTAGAGACACGGTGCTCACACGTAGGTGAGCCCGGCTGAGATGGAGAAGCCGGAGGAAGGAGTGGCGTTGGCCACCACGCCGCTGCTCCATCGGGAAAGGACCTCCTCGCTGCTCTCCCCTGTTGACGCCGAAGGCGTCACCCAACTGCACGCCGGAAATGAAGGCGTCGACTGCTGACGGGAAAGGATGCAGCTTCGCGTTGATGGCAAGGAGGGTTCTCCCTTCGGCGGCTCCAGCTGTAGAAGAAGTCGGAAGAGCACGACACCGCGCGCAGGCAAGGACCTCCGAAGAAGAAGAGTCGCCTGAGGGGCATCGCCGGGAGCAGCAGGCTCGACCGGAATGAGGAGAACAGGATGTACCTCGGCGATCACCCCGCCGCCGGCTCCTTCTAGTCGGTGAGCTGTTGCTGGTTGCTCCTGCCAAGACGGTCGGAAAGTGAGGTCCGGCGAGGTCGACGATGGAGAAGACGGCAGAGAGGAAAGGGGAAGCTCGGCGCGTTCCGTCCACCCGCCCACACCACCGGAACACGAGCTCGAGCTAGGCGCGGCGATTGCCGGAGATCCGAGCTCCGGCCGACGAACGGACCGGAAGAGAGAGGGAGGGGCGAAAGTCAGTTCTCGCAGGGTCAAAAATTTCTCTTGGAGGACGACGATGTCGTCCGTTTTCTTTCGCCCCACGTCAGCACGCGAAACGATGAGAGCTCGCCTCTCGTCAACCCACGCACTGCACCAAACACGTACGCATCCGACGAATTCGCGTGCTCCAACCCTGATTTCGCTCGTTGAGATAATGGAATCGGATCCGGGCCGCGCCCGATCCGCTCCATTAATTCGCCGACCCGGTCGGCTGCAAAGAGTAGGCTGAGCTGTGAATTGGGCCGTGCCCAATCACGGCTCAAGAGCCTAACATTCTCCCCCTCTGGAGCGAGTCGCCGCCCTCGGCGACTCAAAGTAACGTCGGATCTCGTCCTCGAACTGCCACAGTTCGGACGCCTTATACCATGTAGCTTCTTCCATTGGAGAACCTTCCCACCGAATAAGAAATTCTGTTCGTTGGTTCATCCTACTATGTCCCAAGACTCGGTGATCTAGCTCTCTGATCCTTTGGTCGAACTCCGTTCGAACCGTTGGAGGCTCACGAAGCGACTGTGACCGAGATGGATCCCCTAGATCCTTATGGAACCTCTTTAGGAAGCTCACATGGAATGTCGGATGCAGCTTCATCCTGTTAGGGAGCTTTAGACGATACGCAACTGAGCCAACCCGACTCAATATCTCGAAAGGTCCATCGTATCTCCGTATAAGGCCCCGATGTGCTGCCTTCACAGATATCTTCCTCCATATCTGCGGAGTTAGTCGGAGAAGCACTAAGTCGCCCACGGCGAATTCTTCGTCCCGACGTCGACGATTTGCATATTGTTGCATTCATCTAGCTGCTAGCTCGAGACTGCCCTTAGCCTCCTAGAGCGACTCCACTCGCTCACGAGCTGCCCGTTGCATGGCGGGACATCTCCCCTCGGAGGTCCTCATCACGATGTCAACAGGAGTTAGGGGCTGTCTTCCCCATTGGATAATAGGATGACAATGAAAGAGATGCAAAGTCAAAAAAAGCGAAAAGACCATGGGCTGAGCAGGTTGTGGACTTATTTGTACATGTTGGAATGGGAAGCATATCCAGGTTATAAAAGGTCATGGCGTTGATCAGCCTCCTAATGAATTTATGGCGATCAAAAACCATTACCTGATACTAGTTCGTGGAACCAATCCAAATTTAGCATTCTAAGTGGGGGATACACAATGTCATGTAGGGATGACAATGGGTAAGGTATCCGCATGTTCCCACGGAGATTAGCACATCATCCTTGGACCGAATGAAGGTGAGCATGCAACTCTTTATGCCCTATTTTCCGATCCAAGGAGAAAACCTTGTTGCCAAGGCCACACGTGTGGTGCAGGGGAGGCCGCGATGGTCATCAACCCATTAAAAAAACCCTAGTGGTTCGAGCCTCCACCTAGCCTAGCCAAGAGATGAGGCTGCCCAGAAAAAAAAATTCGCCGAAGGGTCCCTGCTGCGTGTAAACGCAGTATGTGAGAGGCATTACACGATGATCGTGTAATGAATGCATATCGTGTAATGAATGCATATCGTGTACTTATATACGATAGTCCATTACACGATCTACTGATACCCCCCTATAGAATCGTATAATATGAACATTACACGATATATTCATTACACGATATCTCATTACACGATATCACTCTCACAAAGCCCCCACCCTCCTGCGTTCGTTTGCCGAAGGGACCCTTTGGCAAAAAAAACGCCGAAGGGACCCTTTGGCAAAAAAATTTTCGGATGCCCAAAGCCGAGAGCTGGAGAGGACTGTACTGAGTCACCAACCAACCAACAAGTAGGGCTAGCAAGATGTGGCAGATGAACAACAACGAGAGAGTGGTGTGGGAGGGTCCGGAATCGAGAATTGGATTAGGGTAAACTGTAGAGAGGTGACAAATGCGGGTCGCGAGCACGCGACAGTTGAAGTACATGTATAAATGTTTAAACTATTAACTAATAAATATTCTATTTAAGTACTTCATCCTATTAAATTGTTTACTACATACTTAGTGTCACGCCCTGAATTAGGGTAATATTTTTTTGAATATTTTACCCGTGAGTCAACGCTTGACTCGAGTCCAAATATGTCAACGCAGATATCGCAACGATCGAGACCAATGGATTGGGCGTGACTGGCGGGGACGATTCCTCGAATCGACCCCCAACCCGATTAAGGACTCTTGCGGAAGATCGCTGTCATTCCAACACGGTTCAGATCAACACTGACGATTCACCGAGAATCGGTGTCATCGAGTCGAACCGGATTCACCCAAACCCAAATGGGACTCACCCATGACCGACCGCGTCGGACGGGGTCCACAATAGTTTCCGAGCACGTACAAGTGCCGGATAGGGAACCGAGGGGAGTAGCCGGACATTCCCTGCCAGGGCGTCGGACTCACCCTCACGTCTACGGATCAAGCCGACGCCCGACGATCGCAAACAATCGTCAACATAGCGTCGGATGCCGGTGACGGAAAGAACCCAGCTGGCTCCTCACTCGCACGCCGGCGAAGAGGCCGGATGTCGCTCGGCCGGTAACGTCACCTAAGGGCGACGGGGAGACCAGCGATCTCGTCCTTCTCGCACGTATACAAGAACTGCCGGAGGTGAGGTTCGCCCGAAGGTAACCAAGCAAGCCGACGATGGCCGGAACTAGAGACACGGTGCTCACACGTAGGTGAGCCCGGCTGAGATGGAGAAGCCGGAGGAAGGAGTGGCGTTGGCCACCACGCCGCTGCTCCACCAGGAAAGGACCTCCTCGCTGCTCTCCCCTGTTGACGCCAAAGGCGTCACCCAACTGCATGCCGGAAATGAAGGCGTTGACTGTTGACGGGAAAGGAGGAAGCTTCGCGTCGATGGCAAGGAGGGTTCTCCCTTCGGCGGCTCCAGCTGCAGAAGAAGTCGGAAGAGCCCGACACCGCGCGCAAGCGAGGACCTCTGAAGAAGAAGAGTCGCCTGAGGGGCATCGCCGGGATCAGCGGGCTCGACTGGAATGAAGACCGAGGGAGAACAGGATGTACCTCGGCGATCACCCCGCCGCCGGCTCCTTCTAGTCGGTGAGCTATTGCTGGTTGCGCCTTCCAAGGCGGTCGGAAAGTGAGGTCCGGCGAGGTCGACGACGGAGAAGACGGCAGAGAGGAAAGGGGAAGCTCGGCGCGTTCCGTCCACCCGCCCACACCACCGGAACACGAGCTCGAGCTAGGCGCGGCGATTGCTGGAGATCCGAGCTCCGGCCGACGAACGGACCGGAAGAGAGAGGGAGGGGCGAAAGTCAGTTCTCGCAGGGTCAAAAATTTCTCTTGGAGGACGACGATGTCGTCCGTTTTCTTCCGCCCCACGTCGGCATGCGAAACGATGCGAGCTCGCGTCTCGTCAACCCACACACTGCACCAGACACGTACGCATCCGACGAATTCGCGTGCTCCAACCCTGGTTTCGCCTATTCAGATAATGGAATAAGATCCGGGCCGCGCCCGATCCGCTCCATTAATTCGCCGACCCGGTCGGCTGCAAAGAGTAGGCTGGGCTGTGATTTGGGCCGTGCCCAATCACGGCCCAAGAGCCTAACATTCTCCCCCTCTGGAGAGAGTCGCCGCCCTCGGCGACTCAAAGTAACGTCGGATCTCGTCCTCGAACTGCCACAGTTCGGACGCCTTATACCATGTAGCTTCTTCCATTGGAGAACCTTCCCACCGAACAAGAAATTCTGTTCGTCGGTTCATCCTACTATGTCCCAAGACTCGGTGAACTAGCTCTCTGATTCTTTGGTCGAACTCCGTTCGAACCGTTGAAGGCGCACGAAGCGACTGTGACCGAGATGGATCCCCTGGATCCTTATGGAACCTCTTTAGGAAGTTCACATGGAATGTCGGATGCAGCTTCATCCTGTTAGGGAGCTTTAGACGATACGCAACTGAGCCAACCCGACTCAATACCTCGAAAGGTCCATCGTATCTCCGCATAAGGCCCCGATGTGCTGCCTTCGCAGATATCTTCCTCCATATCTGCGGAGTTAGTCGGAGAAGCACTAAGTCGCCCACGGCGAATTCTTCATCCCGACGTCGACGATTTACATATTGTTAAATTCATCTAGCTGCTAGCTCGAAGCTGTCCTTAGCCTCCTGGAGCGACTCCACTCGCTCACGAGCTGCCCGTTGCGCTACGAGACATCTCCCCTCGGAGGTCCTCATCGTGATGTCAACATGAGTTAGGGGCTATCTTCCTAACACAAGCTCAAAGGGGCTGTGCCCCGTAGACGATGATCTGTGGAGATTATAGGCAAACTGTGCCGAATCAATCCACTTCACCCAGTCCTTTTGACTCACAGTCACAAATTGACAGAGGTAGTCCTCCACGAGGGCATTCACCCACTCCGTCTGTCCATCCGTCTGGGGATGGTTTGCTGTGGAGAAGTTTAACTTCGTTCCCAGCTTGTCGAACAACGTCGACCAAAATCGTCCGGTGAACCGGGCATCCCTATCGCTCACGATATCAGTTGGGATCCCAAAATATTTCACCACGTTCAGAAAGAACAAATCTGCAGCTACCACAGCTGAGCATGGTTCGGGTGCTAGAATGAAAACTCCATACGTGGAGAATCTATCCACAACCACGAATATGAATATTTTCCCCTCGACCTTGGGAAACCCACCAATAAAATCCATAGACACACTTGTCCAAAGGGTCTCGGGTATAGGCAAGGGTTGTAATAACCCAGCCGGTAACCTCCGATCGACCTTGTCTTGTTGACACACAAGACATGTGCGGACATACATCTCAATGTCGGCACGCATATCTGGCCAATAACATGACCTGGACAACAAAGCGAGCATACGCCTTTGTCCCGGATGACCCGACCACGGGGTATCATGGAGCTCCCTAAGCAGTTCTCGCCGCAATCCACCGGATGCGGGGACTAGTGGCCTCTCGCCACGGGCCATGACAACGTCATCGGCACCCAAATAATATCGTTGGGTCGTACCCGACTTAATCTGCTCAACAAGCTTTCGATATGCCTCATTGAAAGTAGCTGCTGCTTTTATCCTCGTAAGGAGATCTCCTTCCACTCCGGAGATCGCAAAGCAGACTAAGGCGTTAAGCCTATTTAGTGCGTCAGGCACTACATTAGCCTTTCCAGGCTTGTGTTCCCACTGGAACTGAAATTCTACTAGGAATTCCTGTCATCTGGCCTGTTTTGCCGATAATTTTCTCTGTGTGGTGAAATAAGTATTTGCCACATTGTCTGTTTTCATCACGAAGGCGTTACCTAGGAGATATAGTCTCCCTGTTCGGAGGCAGTGCACCACTACTACCATCTCCTTTTCATGCGCATAATACCTCTGCTCTGTCTCATTTAGCTTTCGACTCTCGAAAGCTACAGGATGCCCATTCTGTATCAACACACCACCGATCGCCTGATCCGAAGCATCGGCGTGAACCTCGAAAGGTTTACTGAAATCCGGTAACTTCAGGATCGGTTCAGAAGCTATTCGCTCTTTCAAGTTTTGAAAGGCCGACTGACACCGATCGTCTCAACCTCAGTTGGTATTCTTTTTCAACAAATTACTGAGGGGTGCAGTCACTCTCGAGCAACCCCGGATGAACTTTCGATAAAAGTTCACAACACCAAGGAAACTTCTCAACTCAGACTCAAATCTACGACCAGATCCTTGTCTTAGAACATATAAAGCTTTGCTGTTTCTTTCTTTCTTTTCCCTATTTCGTGAATTTTGAATAAGTTTTTATGCATTATTCTCTACATTCAACTACTTTCACCAAGAATAAGATTATTTTAAATTTTTATGATAGAATACCAGTAGTCTAATTGTTTGCAATTCCAAAGCGATGTTTTTTTTTTAGGATATCATGCTATGTCATTTATAAATGAGGATTCATAGTGATCTACATTTCATTTGTTTGTAGTTCACCAGCCAAGATAAGAAGTGAAGTCCTCTCCCCTTTCCGTTCGGTGCGTATGTTCTTCTATCTTGCATTCATTGCAAGTGCTGCCTTGGGAGGATTCATATCTATTACAAGATTGGTTCCTGCTCTTACCAGTTCATCAAGGCGAGAAGAGCTCCCTGAGATTTTGAAGGGTTTTGGGATTGACCTTGGGGCAGTTCTGTTCTTTGCATTTCTTTATACAAGAGAGAGCAATGCCAAAAATGCTCAACTAGCAAAGTTAACAAGGGAGGAAAGCCTATCAAAACTAAGACTGCGAGTAGATGAGAACAAAACAATCTCAGTGAGTGATTTAAGGGGAGTTGCACGCCTCGTCATTCTCGCTGGACCTGCTTCGTACATCATTGACTCATTTGCACGCAGTAAGCCTTTTATTGATGGGCTGCTGGACCGAGGAGTGCTTGCTGTTCCTTTTGCTACAGATGGAAACACTCCCACCTTTGAATTTGACGATCTAGATGATGAGGATCAGGCGACTGTTAACAAGAAGAAGAGGTTTTGGCAACTGACTCCAGTATATACTTCTGAATGGGCCAAGTAAGGGAAATTAGTTAATAAATTTTTTTTTCTGCAATTTTGTTTAAATTTATTTGTTATGTCCGTATGCAACATTATGAGCTATGAACTCTATTAACTGTGATGAACTCTCTTAATTGTGTGGCTTACTATGCAGATGGTTAGATGAACAGAAGAAATTGGCTAATATCTCACCTGATTCTCCAGTGTAAGTATTCTCTTGTTTTTCTCGCTCTAATTATTCGCTAGGGTGTCGAAGAACATGTTTGTACATGCTATCATGCATCAATCTTTGTGCATTTTCTCTAGTAGTATGTTCAATTGCTCGTCAGTTCTAGCCTCAATTTTGCAAATTCATGCTCTTTATATGCATCCTTTCGTTATTCTATTTGAGTGCATTATATGCAAGGATGCATCCTGTTTGTGCAGTCTTGTTATTGTTAATTGCTTCCAAAACTCCGCAATACAATATTGTTCTATTTGTAGGTATCTCTCGTTACGAATGGATGGCCGAGTTCGAGGTAGTGGTGTTGGATATCCTCCTTGGAATGCTTTAGTTGCTCAATTACCACCCGTGAAAGGGCTTTGGTCAGGTCTTCTGGATGGCATGGATGGAAGAGTCCTTTAGGAATCCCATTTTTCTATATACCAAACGGTAAGTGTTTTTTTTTTCTTCATTATTTAGAGGATTCACTTCTGTCCTGTGTTGAGAGATGTGAATGTTTAATATCTAGAGCATGAACAGGATCTAGAAAGACAGAGAAAGTATCTTGAGCATCATGGTTGCACACATTATCAATGTGAAAGCCTGAGAGAGAAATATATGCACATATAGAGGTACAGCACTTGTAGTCTATATATAGGAATATCCGAAATGCCAAACAAGATACTCGGTCCAACAGGTTTTCCAAATTAATTAGATCACTGCATTTTTCAGGGAATTGCTTGAGGCGAAGACACACATTGTTCATCAAGAAGCATATCTCTGATATATCTGTTCTTGTAGTTATCATGTAAAAACTAATTTTACTTGCACCGTAAATAGGAACCATAATACGAGTGTTGTTTGCAAGGTTATCTTGGAACATAGTTTGCTAAATCGTTGGCATGGAACATGATCTAAAAGGAATATTAATGAAATAACCCTTCATCTTTGGTTAAAATTTTTATCTTTGGAACATAGTTTGCATCTGTCTTGATTTACAGCATGACGATCAAGGATTGATGATCTTTTTGCCAATTTATAATTTTCTTTCATCTTGCTCATATGTCGGACCGTTGTAATTTGTATGCCTTATGGAACACTGCATTCTAGAAAGAGAATGTGAAGAAAAAGAAAAAGAAAATAGATTTTCCCTTTATTTTCTTAAAGGGAAAGCAAAAAAGAAAAGAACATTGGATAGAAAAGTTCTATGTTTTTTATTGTTTTTTGCTACGTCCAAATTAAGCAGAAACTCTGTGATTAAATATTTTCTTTTCTTTTTTTCCTAATTTCTTCTTCATTTTGCTTTCTTTTTCCTCTCAAAAATGCAATGTTAATGCCGATTGCAATTTGACTGATGGACAAGATTAAGGATGAACTTTTCGTCCTAGTTTTCTGGGGTGACTCCGGCAAGCTGTTTAGATAGAGCGTTACAGGTCATGCGACCTGGAAGTAGCAACGTATCATGAAAGTAGATGATGGTGCACTAGTTTTAAGTAACTTTATGGTAAGCTCATTTTGCTATTCTTTCTCAGTGGTGGCTTGTACTTGAGAGTAAATTATGGAGGAAGAACCCTATATTAACTACCCATAGCAAGGGGAAATACACATGGGGGTTTCAATAGAATGAGAGGGCTCTAGCTATGTCGACGTTGTCTTCGGCAGATTGTGTTGAATATGAACTGTCATTGAGACTGATGTTAAAATTACTCATACATCAGCCGAAGGTGTTACAACCAAAGATGTTAAACTGAAGGTTTTGCCAAAGGCTAATAGTGAAATATAAGGAATAAATGGATGAAAATGAGAAGAAAAATAAATAAAAACAATGAGAAAGAACGAAGAAAATTCAATAAAAAGGAGTACGTATAAAAGAGACAAAAAGAATTATATATATATATATATATATATATATATGAATATTAAGTAGTAATGAGTCGGTTAAACAAAGAATTTTAAAGAAACAGTTGTTGTGTCGAGTGAAAATTTGTGCTGATGATGCAAAGAATGTTGAATAGTAATATGACAAGAGTTATGTTGGTGGAAAATGATGAAAAAAATTTATATATTTGATGAGTTATAAGGTGATTTATGTTATAGTGTAATTTCATATTAGTAAGAGAAAAATAATATATGAGTTTATAAAACGAAAATTAATTTTACCTAAGAAATTAAATATTTTGAATCAATGAATATTCATCCATAAAATACATTTCAATTCAAACTCAAAAGAATAATTAATAAATTTCATTTCATACTAAAAAATGATAATAAATTTACCATTTGAGTAAGGATGAAAATGGGCAAAAATTTAATCCGATCCTCACATTGTTTTGCTTATTTAAGTTGCTTGACTATCATCGATATGGACTAAAGCATTAAAGTAATATCTCAAAGTCAAATCTGGATTTCGTGGAATAAAATAATTGAACTTATTCACATTATAAAAGTGGAATATTAAATGAATATAATTATAAATTTGTCAAGTAATGGATGAGTGAATGCATGATGACTACCCGTGTCCAATCAGTTCCGGCCTTTTTTCTTCGACACTTGCTTTAGAGTGGACCGACTTTGATCACAAGTCAAGTCGCATACAATTGGACAATTACAGAAAAAAAATATAAATGATGACGATTTTTGTGTCCTACTAATAACTCTCTTCCTTGGTCGAATGCTAAAAGGAAACAAGAGAAGCCGAGGAAAAAGAAAAAATTTTCTAGGTGGGACACGGTCTAGGATTGTTACGCAGAGTTTAATCTAATTCTTGTTATTATTTTAAAACTCGGGCAGTTGACTGACTTTGCTGTAGCGTTGACTGACTTTGCTCTAAAGTCAAGTCGCATGCAGTTGGATGATTAGAAAGCAAGACGACTTGCTGTAGCGTTGACTGACTTTGCTCTAAAGTCAAGTTGCAGTTGGACTATTAGAAAACGCATGTTCTGACTATTAGAAAACTCAATCTAATTGTTAGATAAAATTTCAAGAATCAGTTGCTGTACTTCGTCCTGAACTGTGGTGATATAATTTGGTATTCATTCATAATGTGAATGTGCAAACTTTTGAACACAAGTTAGAGGGAGATCTCGACGTGTACAGATAAATTCTGAATACAAATTCAGATTGTGAGAAACATTTTGTGGTTGACTCCATTGTCAGTCCACGCGCTCTGATATTAGTTCAAGTGTCTTTTTCCTCAATTTTTCTTCTCTCCACTCCGGCCAGAAATAGCGTGGTTGGTTAATTACATAAACAGCGACAAGCAACTGTTTGTGGTTTTGAAAACAAAGTTTTGTCAAGTAATCGATTAATGCCGTTTGATTGGTAAGAAGAAACTACTATTCTATGATATTAATTAATTAGTAATGTGTGATGGTTGATCTCTTTCTTTTTAGGCCTGCTCATTCGCAACGTGCTGCCTATATAATAATAAGAATCATGTGATGAGCGTTCCCCACAACACAACTATTCCAACAAACAAACACTCAATGAGCAAATCCCCAAGCAGCCTTCTCTCCTTCTTCTTCTCCCTTGCGTTAGTGAGCGGCATGTTGCTGCCTCGTGTTAGCAGTGCAGTGATCCGGTGCCGTGAGGTAGAGAGGAAAGCCCTGCTGGAGTTGAAGCAGAGGCTCGATGATCCCTCCAACCACCTCTCTTCCTGGGTGGGCAAGGATTGCTGTGCGTGGAAGGGCATTGGTTGCAGCAATGTCACTGGCCACATCATCAAGCTCAACCTTCGGAATGATTATTTCGATAATGATGAATATTATTTATCAAGGCAAGTGTTGCCTGTGAGCGCTAATAATGAATATTTTTTTGATGATGATGAATATTATTTAGAAAGGGAAATGTTTCGGTTGCGGGGTGGTATAAGCACTGCTTCTTCGCTGCAATCTCTTAAGGAGCTAGCTCATCTGGACCTAAGCAACAACGACTTTATTGGGCCGATCCCTGCCTTCTTGGGATCCTTTGCCAGGCTAACATATCTTGATCTCAGCAGCAATGCCTTTATTGGGCCGATCCCTGCCTTCTTGGGATGCTTTGCCAGACTAACATATCTTGATCTCAGCAGCAACGCCTTTACTGGGCCGATCCCTGCGTTCTTGGGATCCTTTGCCAGACTAACATATCTTGATCTCTCCGAAGCAAGCTTCACTGGCAAAGTACCAGACCAGCTTGGAAATCTCTCCACCTTACGATATCTCGACCTTTCCTATAACTGGTACAATGGTAATAATGATTATGGTGACTCAAATGGCTACTTGTACATTGAAAACCCAGGATGGATCGCTCGCCTCACTTCCCTCCGAGACCTCAACATGAGCTACGTTAGTTTTAGAAGCGCGTCCAACTTGTTTGAACCGCTGAATGCGCTCCCTCACATTGAAGATGTCGAATTGGCTTGGTGTGATCTAAAAGGACCGCTTCCTCGTTCCCCACCTTATCTCAATTTCACATCGCTCCGAACACTTAATTTGCGAGGTAATATTATATAAGAGTATCTTTAATTTTGATTGGAATGATATGATCTAATATGTACTACATCTCTTTAATATTTGCCAGGTAATTATATAAATAGCACAGGACCAATGTGGGTGTACAATATAACTACCTTGGAGAGTCTTGATTTTGCTTGGAATGATATCTCCTGGTCGTCCATCCATGGCTCCATAACAAGGTTGGCTTCTCTAAAAGAACTAGATTTGTCTGGAAATAGAATATCTAAGAGTTTCCTACTATTATTGGCCAACCTCTGCAAGCTTCAAATTCTGGGATTAATGGAAATCACAATCAAGGATAAGCCATCCAATCTAGAGATGCTCTTTTCTGGATGTCTTAAGGATAGCTTGGAGGAGTTATATCTTGACAACAACCAACTCAATGATTCACTTCCTAATTGGTTAGGAAATATGAAGAATCTCAAGTGTATTGGTCTTTATAATAGTTCACTCCATGGCTCTATACTAAATTCTCTTGGAAGCTTGACATCATTACAATATTTGAATTTGAGGTATAACAACTTGGATGGAATAGTTGGAGAAAGCATTGGCTAGCTAAGGAGTCTCATCCATTTGGATCTATCTCAGAACTTGCTCCATGGATCATTTCCAGTCTCTTGGAAGCTTGACATCATTACAATATTTGAATTTGGGTCACAACAACTTTAACGGGACTATTGAAGAAAGCATTGGACAGCTAAAAAATCTCAGCTATTTAGATCTATCTTATAACTCATTGAGTTTGCCCACAAGCCACTTGGCTAATTTATCGAGTTTAAAATACTTGGACATTTCAAACAACATCTTGTTCATGGAAGAGAGCGATGATTGGATCCCTACATTCCAGCTTGTGTTACTTTATATGACTTCCTGCAAAATAGTGCCTAGGCCACATTTCCCAAAATGGCTCCAAACACAAACCGTACTTTCTTCATTATATTTGAGCAATGTAGGAATTGAAGGCACAATTCCCCATTGGCTTCCTTCTAGTTTATGGTATTTATCTCTCTCCAATAATAAAATTGATGGAAGTTTAATGCATTTCTTTCCAAACCTCAAGGGTTTATATCTTTCAAATAATTCATTCTCAGGCCGTCTACTATTACAAATGACAAATATGATGCCAAGTCTAGAGTCCTTAGATCTCTCCAATAATCACTTTATTGGTGAGATTTCATTAAACTTCACAAAGCTACAATTTTTGGATCTCTCAAACAATATGTTCTCAGGACATCTCAATCCAATATTCAACAACACACTCTTATACTATCTTGATTTATCTATGAATAATTTTAGTGGGAGTATTCCCCATTCTCTTTGTCAAATGAATTTATTAGTTATACTCCGCATTTCCAAAAATAGTTTTTCAGGACAACTTCCCAATTGTTGGAATAGTTCCTTTAATGCGAATTACTTAGATTTTTCAAACAACCAAATTTTTGGAGAAATTCCAAACACCCTTTGTAACCTAAGGAGGATAAAATTCCTACATTTGGCCTACAATCAATTATCTGGTAGAATTCCCCTTTGTTTACATGATTGTAAATATTTGACTACTCTTGATGTTGGAAATAATTACTTAATAGGAAGTATACCATCTTGGTCTAATAATAGTTTGCCTTATTTAAAAGTTCTCAACTTACGCTCTAATTTTTTGAGTGGCATCATTCCCGAATTGTCTAAGCTTACATGTCTTCAAACATTAGATCTCTCTAATAATCACCTCTCAGGATCAATTCCACAAACCTTTGGCAATTTTATTACAATGATAACCTCACAACATCACTGCAACACCACCAACAATTCGTTCAATTTTGATACATTATGGCTCTTTATAAAGGGAAAGGAGTATGAGTACATAACATTAGATTCACTTGCCAAATCTATTGATCTCTCCAATAATCACTTGTCAGGATATATCCCTAAGGAAATAGGGAACTTATATGGATTGCAAAACTTATATCTATCCAGAAATAACTTAATAAGGGAGATACGAAGGAGCATTGGTGGAATGAAGAATCTAGAAGCTTTAGACTTATCAAGAAATAATTTGTCAGGTGCAATTCCTTTATCATTAAGAGATTTGACTTTTTTGGCCATTTTGAACTTGTCATATAACAATTTCTCGGGTAGTATTCCCACTGGCGGACAACTACAAACATTTGAAGCATCTACTTATATTGGAAACCGATACCTTTGTGGTTTTCCCCTTATAAAAACCTGTACAAATGACAAAGCAAAAGGCAATGCAGAAGAAGGAAACAAAGATCGTGACGGTAGAAGGGAAATCATATGGCTATGGAGTAGCATCACACTTGGATTTATTATGGGATTTTGGGGAATATGGGGCACTCTTCTATTGCATAAAAGGTGGAGGATCTTTTACTTTCATACTATTGATAACACCTACGACAAGCTATGCATGGAGATGTTGGTGAAAATGAGAAGGAAATCTTTTATAGAAGATTGAGACGGTTAATCTACTATAAGCACTTCTATGTATGCTATCAATAGTATTTGTATTTGTGAAACTATTATTGCCATGGTCTTTACAATTAGAATGGCCTGCTGAATCTTAATTTTTTTTGTGAATTAAATCAATTCATTTTTCTTATGTTTAAACTGCAAGCAAAACAAACTGAACCTCACATCCTTGAAGCAATTTACCTAATAAAAGAGCAGTTGGCAAAGCTAGGATGTCTCTTCAGACAGGAAAGAGACCGAAGGAGAAAATGACAATTAGTTGTTGCGTTGATTGAAGATTGTCGCTACAATCTTGAAAGACCAAATGACAATTATTTATTGTGTTGATTAAATAATAAGAAAATAAGATTATGTTGGTGGAAAATAAGATTGGATCTCTCAAAAAATTCATTCTCAGGGCACCTTCCTTTACAAATGGGAAATATGATGCCAAGTCTAGAGTACTTAGATCTCTCAGATAATAAATTCAGTGGTGTGATGCCACAAAACTTTACAAAGTTACGAAGATTGGATCTATCAAAAAATTCATTCTCAGGGCACCTTTCTTTACAAATGGGAAATATGATGCCAAGTCTAGAGTACTTAGATCTCTCAGATAATAAGTTCACAGGTGTGATGCCACAAAACTTTACAAAGTTACAAACATTGGATCTCTCAAAAAATTCATTCTCAGGGCACCTTTCTTTACAAATGGGAAATATGATGCCAAGTCTAGAGTACTTAGATCTCTCTAATAATAAGTTCTCTGGTGATATACCACAAAACTTCACAAACCTACACGTTTTATATCTCTCAAACAATACATTCTCAGGACATCTTAATCCAACAATCAACAACACAATATCAAACTTAGTTCATCTTGATTTATCTATAAATAATTTGAATGGGAACATTCCTCATTCTCTTTGCCATAGGAATTCATTAGATGAACTCCAGCTTTTTGAAAATAATTTCTCAGGAGAGCTTCCGAATTGTTGGAATAATCCCTTCCTAAGCGTGTTTGACATTTCATTTAATCAATTGCATGGAGAATTTCCAGACTCACTTTGTAACCTACAGGGAATACAAAAACTACAATTGAGCCACAATAATTTATCAGGAAGAATCCCTCTTTGTTTACAAAATTGTAGAGAATTGATGGTTGTTGATGCAGGACACAATAACTTTACAGGAAATATACCAACTTGGTCTTTAGATAGTCTTTCTTCTTTGCAAGTCCTCATCTTACGCTCCAATTCTTTGAGTGGCAACATTCATGAATTATCACAGCTTATACGTCTTCAAATATTGGATCTTTCTAACAATCACTTCACAGGATCTATTGAACGAAGCTTTAGTAACTTCACTGCAATGAAAAACTCATCTGAGAATTATTACAATTATTACAGCTATTGTAATTTAAATGGATCTATCAATGGCAATAGCTGGTTTTTGCTCTTCATGAAAGGAAATGAGCACAAGTACAAGTATGGGTGCACAGTTGAATTGTTAGTGGTTGAATTGTTTGTAGTGATTGATCTCTCCAATAATGACTTATCAGGATATATACCAAAGGAATTTGGAAATCTACATGGATTGCAAAGCTTAAATTTGTCTGGAAACAACTTAATAGGGGAGATACCAAGTAACATCAACGGAATGCAAAGGCTAGAAGTCTTAGATCTTTCAAGGAACAATTTGTCAGGCAAAATCCCTTTAACTTTGGCAGATTTAAATTTTTTGGGTATCTTGAACTTGTCATATAATAATCTCTCAGGCAGTATTCCCACTGGTAGACATCTACAAACATTTGATCAATTCAGCTATATTGGAAACCCAAACCTTTGTGGTCCTCCTGTTGCAAAAAATTGTACAAATGATAGAAAAATTGAAGAAGGAAATAGAAATGACAATGATAACAAAGAAACTATCTGGCTAGTTGCTAGCTTCACAATTGGATTTATTATGGGATTTTGGGGAATTTGGGGCACTCTTTTGTTGCATAAAAGGTGGAGGATCCTTTACTTTGGTGCTGTTGATTACGCCTTCGATAAGCTCTGCGTGGAGATGCTGCTGCATATTCGAAGAAAATTCTTTTGAAGATCGAGATGGCTTATAAGCATTTTTATTTGTGATAAACGGTTGGTGTGTATGCCTACGTGCAAATATATATCTATTCATGTTGTAGTGTTTGTTACGAAAGATGATAAATAATAATATTTGTGTTTACCTCTCTACTTGTTAAGCTAATGGCAAAATGAGAATTGTGGATCTTAAATGAAAGGTAAAATTTAGTATGACTTTCTCAAAATCTCAATAATTTTTAATACTTTCTTTTTTACCTTTTTCATTTATTAACTAAATTATTTCTCAAAATCTCAAATATATATCTATTCATGTTGTAGTGTTTAAATATTTCACATGACACATTTCGCAATACAATGCCAAATTTATATGAACTTGATTTATCTACAAATAATTTTAAGGGAGCATTTTGCTTCTTTTTGTCAAATTAATTCTTTGTATGCTCTCGACTTTTCAAAAGGATAGCTTTTAAATTGTTGGAATAGTTCTTCCTTGGATGCAACTAAATTTAAAATTTGTAAACAACTAACTGGCGTGGTTTGCTCAATCTACATTTTAGATAAAATTTCAAGGATTACTTGTTGTACTTCATCCTGAACTGTTGGTGATATAATTTGGTATTCATCCATGATGTGGATGTTCAATCTTCTGATATTAGTTCAATCGCCTTTTTCCTCATTTTTCTTCTCCACTCCGACCAGAAATAGAGTGGTTGGTTAATTACATAAACAGCGACAAGCAACTGTTTGTGGTTTTGAAAACATTGTTTTGTCAAGTAATCGATTAACTAATTTTTACCTTTATCCTTTTAGCAATTAATTAGGCTCATTTTACGACCTACATAGCTACTTGTACTGTATACTTAATTTAGTATACGTGTCGAATTGAACTTTATATAATTTAGGTCCATAAACTATTGAATATATTTTAATTCCGTTCTCTCATTAGAAAAATCAAAGCAAATGAATCGCTCAAGTGGATGATGAAAAGTAGAATAATCTACTTTATTATATCTAATGTGGTGCGTAAATTTAACCTAATTCTTTAGGTGAACTAAGATATTATTTGAATGATCAAACCCTTTAATAATTTTATCGTCATTTGACTCGATCAATTAGGCAATTCAGTCTTTTATAACACCGAGTACTTAGTAAGGAAAGAAAAGTAGAAATTCAAGAAAAAAGAAACCAAAGAAAGAGAAGAAGAACATAACTAAACGGAACGCAGAAAAAAGAAAAAATAGAAATAAGTAAGATTTTTCTTTTTTAAGAAAACAAGTTGTCAAACGATTAGATATGTCGAATGTTTGTTTTTTTAAAAAAAAAAAATTTACACGGTAACCTAGTGTAGTCAATTTTAAATATTATAGAAATTTCAAATAGAAAATCTATTTATAAAATCCAAATCATAGATAATTTAATATAAAAATATAACTAAAATTAGAGTTATAATTGAGGAATGATACACATGATTTATTTCAATTTCAAATCATTAAATTTATAATTATTGTTGTATGAATAAATGAGCTCACTTCTTTTTTGGGAAAAAAAGCTACTCAATTGTAAAATATATTACTGTTATTTGGAAATAAACTCATTTCATTATAGACAAAATATCATTATTCTTTGGAAGTAAAGATAAAATTGGTTAGTTGGCACTTGAGTCAAGCAAATGAATATTGACAATGATTTGAATGTGTTATTTATTCTTCTTCCTTCACTTGCAAGTAATCAAACTAGAGAACATCGGCCGAATCAGGAGACCATCAATTCATCATCAAATTAATAGCCTTTTTTGACCCTTCAAGAAAAAATCAAGAAGACAAGTTAACTTCGACAGGAAAATTATACTATATAAAACTATACACATATTTTTCTCTTCTTTACAGTGTATAAAAAAATCTAGAAGACAAGGATATTGATGAGTAATTAAGATATGAATGACAAGTTAACTTCGACAGGAAATTTATACTATATAAAATACTTTGTCAAGTAATTTTAGGGAATTTGAGGTTCTCTCTGTTTTTTTTAAAAAAAAGAAATTGAGATTAACGTATTTGATATAAGCATATTTATTTGTGTTAATCAATATGTATTGTTGTTGTAATGTTTGATATAAGAATGACAAAAAATAATATTTACTATATCTTAATATTTGATGAAAGTTAAATTTTATTATATCTTTATCAAATCTTAATAATTTATAATGCTTTTACCCTTGTTCATTTATTAAGGTCAACTATTGAAAGATACTCTACATAATCTCATAATGACACTCAAAGTTGCACTACATTGAAGAAAAAAAATTAGAATTCATGTATTATTTCAAATATTATGCAAATTATTATCTAAACAGTAACCTAGATTGTGAGAAAAAAAAATCTGTGGTTGACTCCATAGTAGCCGCCATTGTTGGTCTTCGCTCAAGTAAAGTAAATATATAATTGATAGTGATTGACGTATCTTTTTTTTCTCCTTTTTCTTCTTTGTTCCGATCAAAAATAGACTGACTAATTGATAGAGCAAAAGAAACGGAGAAAAATGCTGAAAACAAAATAGATTTGTTATGTGATTTAAGTGGCATGAAGAATCCAATAATACACAGCGATATTAAATTAATTAGTAAGGCTGATGCAGGGTGGATGATGACTACTTGTTTTGTATTTGATTGCATGACTTGCTTTAGTGTTGACCGGCTTTCACCAAAAGTCAAGTCGCATACGCCTGGTCGATTGGAAAACAAGTGATTGATGATGACTTGCTATAGTGTTGACTGACTTTGCTCTAAAGTCAAGTCGGATAATTAGAGAATAAATGATGGATGATGACTTGCTATAGCGTTGTTGGACGATTAGAAAACACATGTTCTGACTATTCTTTGCAAATTGACATAAGCGGAAGTTTGAGTTAAACAGCCGCTGCTCATATATTTAATAATCCCAAACAAAGCAAATTAGGATTCATTCTTTGGATATATTTAATATCACTTTTAGAGGAGTCTTTTCTAAAAAAAAGTGACTGGGTTTTCAATAGGAAAGAAGGAAAAGTTGAGTGAAAACTTGTGCTGATGATACAAAGAATGAATGTTGAATAGTAACATGACAAGAATTATGTTGGTCGAATATTATGAAAAAAGTTATATATTTGATGAGTTAGAAGGTGATTTATGTTTATAGTGTAATTTGATATTAGTAAGAAAAAAAATAATATACGAGTTGGGTCAGTTTTAGAAGAACATCCAATTGGTTTGAAACGATAAATGCTCTTCCTCACATTGAAGACCTTAAATTGGCTAATTGTGAATTGGTGTCATTTCCTCGTTCCCCACCCCATCTCAATTTCACATCTCTTCGAACACTCAATTTCCAAGGTAATTTTACATAAGAGTGAGTATCTTTAATTTTGATTAGAATATATGATCTAATAAATACCACCTCTCTTTAATATTTGTCAGGTAATAATATAAATGGCACGGAACCAGTTTGGGTATACAATCTAACTACCCTGGAGAGTCTTTATTTTGGTTTGAATGATATATATTGGTCATCCATGCATGGATCCATCACAAGGTTGGCTTCTCTAAAGACACTAGATTTGTCTAGAAATATAATATTTAAGAGATTTCTACTATCATTGTCCAACCTATGCAAGCTCCAAATTCTAATATTATGGGAAATAACAATGAAGGATGAGCTGTCCAATCTAGAGATGGCCTCTTCTGGATGTCTTATGCAAAGCTTGGAGGAGTTATATCTTTGCAACAACCAACTCAATGGTTCTCTTCCTAATTGGTTAGGAAACCTAAGGAATATCAAGCTTATTGATCTTTATAATTGCTCACTCCATGGCTCTATATTAAATTCTCTTGGAACCCTAACTTCATTACAGTATTTGGATTTGAGTTTCAACAACTTGAACGAAATAGTTGGAGAAAGCATTGGACACCTAAAGAATCTCATCAATTTGGATCTATCTAATAACTTGCTCCATGGATCATTTCAAGTGTCTCTTGGAAGCTTGACATCATTACAATATTTGGATTTAAGTTTCAACAACTTGAACGGAATAGTTGGAGAAAGCATTGGACAATTAAAGAATCTCATCTATTTGGATCTATCTTATAATTTGTTCCATGGATCATTGCCAGTGTCTCTTGGAAGCTTGACATTATTACAATATTTGGATTTGAGTTCCAACAACTTGAACGAAATAGTTGGAGAAAGCATTGGACAACTAAAGAATCTCATCAATTTGGATCTATCTAATAACTTGCTCCATGGATCATTTCCAGTGTCTCTTGGAATCTTGACATCATTACAATATTTGCATTTGAGGTCTAACAACTTGAACGAAATAGTTGGAGAAAGCATTGGCCAGCTAAAGAATCTCATCCATTTGGATGTACATAATAACTCGCTCCATGGATCATTTCCTGTGTCCCTTGGAAGCTTGACATCATTACAAATTTTGGATTTGGGTCTCAACAACTTGAACGGGACAGTTGAAGAAAGCATTGGACAGCTAAAAAATCTCAGCCAATTAGATCTATCTTATAACTCATTGAGTTTGTCCCCAATCTATTTGGCTAATTTATCAAGTTTAAAATACTTGGCCATTTCAAACAACTCCTTGTTCATGGAAGAGAGCGATGATTGGATCCCTACATTCCAGCTTGTGCAACTTGATATGGATTTATGCAAAATAGTGCCCAGGCCACATTTCCCAAAATGGCTCGAAACACAAACTATTCTTTCTTCATTATATTTGGGAAATGTAGGAATTGAAGGCACAATTCCCGATTGGCTTCCTTCTAGTTTAAGATATTTATTTCTCTCCAATAATAAGATTGATGGAAAATCAATGCCTTTCTTTCCAAACCTCAAGGGTTTATATCTTTCAAATAATTCATTATCAGGCCATCTTCGGTTACAAATGACAAATATGATGCCAAGTCTAGAGTTTTTAGATCTCTCCAATAATTACTTCATTGGCGAGCTTTCATTAAACTTCACAAAGTTACAATATTTGGATCTCTCAAACAATATGTTCTCAGGACATCTCAATCCAACAATCAACAACACACTCTTAAACTTGCACTATCTTGATTTATCTATAAATAGTTTTAGTGGAAGCATTCCCCATTCTCTTTGTCAAATGAATTTATTACGTACACTCCGCATGTCCAAAAATAGTTTTTCAGGTCAACTTCCCAATTGTTGGAATAGTTCCTTTCATGTGGATTCCTTAGATTTTTCAAACAACCAAATTTCTGGAGAAATTCCAAACACCTTTTGTAAACTAAGGAGCATAAAATTCCTACATCTTGCCTACAATCATTTATCTAGTAGAATTCCCCTTTGTTTACATGATTGTAAATATTTGACTACTCTTGATGCTGGACATAATCACTTAATAGGAAATATACCATCTTGGTCTAATAAGAGTTTTCCTCATTTAAAAGTTCTCAACTTACGCTCTAATTCTTTGAGTGGCATCATTCCCAAATTGTCTAAGCTTACGTGTCTTCAAACATTAGATCTCTCTAATAATAACCTCTTAGGATCAATTCCACCGACCTTTGGCAACTTTACTTCAATGAGAAACTCAGAAAATTACTGCAACACCATCAATAGTGAGTTCAATTTTGATAGAT
Organism: Costus lasius; assembly: GCA_027563935.2. Taxonomy (NCBI): domain Eukaryota; kingdom Viridiplantae; phylum Streptophyta; class Magnoliopsida; order Zingiberales; family Costaceae; genus Costus; species Costus lasius. The sequence goes on along the minus strand of JANVAS020000102.1, from coordinate 368,874 downwards.
TATGGCTCTTTATAAAAGGAAATGAGTACGAATACATGACATTAGATTTACTTGCCAAATCTATTGATCTCTCCAATAATCACTTGTCAGGATATATCCCTGAGGAAATAGGGAACTTATATGGATTGCAAAACTTATATCTATCCAGAAATAACTTAACAGGGGAGATACCAAGGAGCATTGGTGGAATGCAGAATCTAGAAGCTTTAGACTTATCAAGAAATAATTTGTCAGGTGCAATTCCTTCATCATTTAGATATTTGACTTTTTTGGGCATCTTGAACTTGTCATATAATAATTTGTCGGGTAGTATTCCCACTGGCGGACAACTACAAACATTTGAGGCATCTACATATATTGGAAATCGATACCTTTGTGGTTTTCCCCTTACAAAAAACTGTACAAATGACAAAGCAAAAGGCAATGCAGAAGAAGAAAACAAAGATCGTGACGATAGAAGGGACATCATATGGCTATGGAGTAGCATCACACTTGGATTTATTATGGGATTTTGGGGAATTTCGGGTACTCTTCTATTGCATAAAAGGTGGAGGATCTTTTACTTTCGTACAATTGATAACACCTACGAGAAGCTTTGCATGGAGATTGTCAATATTTGTTGGAAACAAAGGATAAAACTGATTAGTCCTTACTTCAGTCAAGCAAATGAATACTGATATTGATTTGAGCGTGTCATTTCTTCTTTTTCCTTCACAGGCACGTAATCAAACTAGATGAAATTGAGTGAATGGTGAGACCATCAATCCATTATCAAATTAATGTTCATCTTTTACCTTTTAAAGAAAAAATATATTCATTCTATGGTCCTATCCATCAAAGGTCTACACACATTTTTCTCTACTTTACAATGTATAAAAAAAAAATCTAGAAGACAATGATATTAATTAGTAATTAAGATGTAGATGATAAGTTACCTTTGACGGGAAAAATAGAATATATATTACTTTGTGAAGTAATTTTATTATAGGATTTTAGGAAATTTGAGATTCTCCTTCGCTAAATAACAAAATAGAGGATTACTTTTATGCTATTGATAACATCTTGTCTTGACGGGAAATACAAGCGAAGATTAAAAGTTTTTTTAAAAAAAATATTTTAGTACAACATTAATTGATTTTGATTAGTATTTATTAATTATTTATTAGCCCGTAACACCTCATTTCTTAAATATTAAATAAATATATTTTTAATCGATTTGGGCTGATCATTTTGTAAAACTCACTCGTATATAGGGATGACAACGAGGCAGGTCGGGGTCGGCTTTTGCCATCCCTGACTTCCCCAAACCCTTCTCCGACCCTGATCCTGAACTCAACAGGTTTAGAAAACCTAACCCCACACCCGACCCCGCGGGAAACTCGACCCCGACCGGCCTAAAAAATAAGTATATATTATAAATAATATTTTAAAATTATTTTTCATTCTATATTCATAATATATAAATAAAAAATATTTAACATAAATTATACAATCATTTTTATATCAAACTACTATAAATTTAGTACCTAAATTATAACTTAGAATGGGTAAATTTATCATTTTAATAATCGGGGCGGATTCAGGGTCGGGTTCGGGGCGGGTACCTGAATTCTCATACCCAACCCCGACCCGACTTTATCCTGTCGGGTTTTCCCCGTTGACTTCGGGTCAGGGCAGAGCGGGGATGAGTTTTCTTGTCATCCCTACTCGTATATTAACTTTACGGTGGGATATTATTAACTCACTTTTCCCTCATCCATTGAGAAGGGATGATACGACGATGGATGCAAGTGAGATGCAGGACTAATGAAAATAGAGAGAGAAAAAAAGATAATATTAAGCAAACGAGCTCTTTTTTATGTTGAAAAGGCACATTAAGAGTAAGCTCTCTCGCTAAGTAGTGGTTGGTTTTCTTTTTTAAAAAAAATGTGTTGTTTTTAGTTTTCACTAATTGGGTTAATTGTATGACCGTAATAATTGATAACAAGATTTTGGAATTAAATTCTATCTTCATTTTGAAAAGTTAATTATATGATTGAGATCAAATACATGATTAGAAAATCATTTGTGGCATGATCAATTTTATTTTTGGATAAATCTTAAGAATTAATTAATTTTCATTTTGACAAGTGATGATAACATTATCTTTTTTTTGTTGGATAGTTAAGAATCAAATTATCTTAAGATTAATTGATTTTCATTCTAAATTATGTCTATTTTTGTTTGTTGGATAGTTAATTTGTTACAATTACTGTGATAAGTACATGATTGAGTATTCATTCTTGATCTGAATGTGTGAACTTTTGGATATAAGTTGGAGGGCTCATTGAGATTGATTTTGGATGATAGAGATTGATTTTGGAGGGCCTATTATCAATCTTTGCTCAAGACAAGAAAATAAATACATGATAGAGATTCAAGTGTATTATTTATTCCCATTTTTCTCTCTAATGCAATAAAAAATAGACCGATTAAAAATGATAGAGCAAAAAAACACTAATAGAATCCAATAATACACATTGATATTAAGTGAGATAGGTGGCATGAAGAATCCAATAATACACATTAATATTAATTAATTAGAAAAGAGGGGTGGATGATGACTACTTTTGTGTGCATTTACAAGCCTCACTTCAGAGTTGACCGACTTTGCTCAAAAGTCAAGACACATGCAGACGAATAGTTTTTACTAGTCTTTGTAAATTAAAATATGCGGCAACTGGAATTTTCAGATTAGCAGGTTCTCTTATATAAAAACCATGCGATGAGCCATCCCTAGCATATCCAACAAACACTCAAATGATGAACAAATCCCCAAGCTGCCTCCTCTTCTTCCTCTCGCTTGCTTTGCTGAGCATCAAGCTCTGCGGCATGACGTCGCATGCCACCGCTGCAATGATCTGCTGCCACAACGTGAAGAGGCAAGCTGTTACGGCACTCTTGTGGCAATAGTAGAAACTCAGCTGTTACGGCACTCTTGTGGCAATAGTAGAAAAAATCCTTCCAACAGTAATTTGGATTGTGAGAAAATTTCGTGGCTGACTCCAGTCTCGGTCGTCGCTCAAGTAGTTAAATAAACACATGATAGTGATTTCTAACTGTCTTTTTCCTCATTTTCTTCTCCGTTCCGATCAAAAACAGTGATTAATGATAGAAGCAAGCAACTGATTGAAATTATGAAAACAAGTAATGGATGAGTGTGATTTAAGTATCCAATAATGCACACTGGTATTAAATTAATTAGTAAGGGATGATGACTACTGCACGACTTTGATAGAAAGACAAAGTCGCATGCGGTTGGACGATTAGTAAACGAATCCTTTTTTACGGGCGCGTTTTTCGGCTGCCTAAAATTTTAGGAAGCCGCAGGTGTAGTCTCGAGGCTTTTTTAATCCTAATTTTAATATTAATACTAATTTTAATTTTAATGCTAATATTAATATTAATATTAATACTAATGCTAATATTACTATTAATACTAATACTAATACTAATATTAATATTAATACTAATCCTAATTCTAATATTAATTACTCATACTAATCTTAATACTAATGTGAACGTTCCCTTGGGATTGGAGTGGGTAGTATACAGATCAACGGCATGGAGCCCTGGCTTCTTAATTTTTTAGGAAGCCGCGTCTTCCTAAAAAATTTTTCCATTTTTTACCATTCTTTGCAAATTGACGTTTGCACACTATCAGGAATTTTGAGATAACCTGGTGTTGCTTGCTTATATAATAATAATGTGACGAGCGTTCCTGAATGCATCGCATCCCATTTCCCAGAGGGATAAGCACTGAAATGATGTGGCGCAGGATGAAATTCGCATGCGTTCTCTCCTTCTCTCTCGCCTTGCACAGCGGCATGTCATTGCCTCCTGTCACCCGTGCAGTGATCGGCTGCCATGAGGCTGAAAGGCAAGCCCTGCTTTAGTTGAAGCAAAGACTCCATGATCCTTCCAACCGCCTCTCTTCCTGGGTCGGGGAGGATTGCCCTGCGTGGCAGGGCGTCGGCTGCAACAACATCACTGCCCACGTCATCAAGCTCGACCTTCGGAATGATATAAATAATCCTTCATCTTTTTTACCATATTTCGAATGGGAAATGTTTCAGTTGCAGGGTGATATAAATACTCCATCGCTGCTATCTCTTGAGCAGCTTACTTATCTCGACCTTAGCGGCAACGACTTTACTGGGCCAATCCCTGTGTTCTTGGGATCCTTTGCTAGACTAACATATCTTGATCTCTCCGATGCAAGCTTCAGCGGCAAAGTACTAGACCAACTTGGAAATCTCTCCACCTTGCGACACCTCAACCTCAGCGGCAACGCCTTTACTGGGCCAATCCCTGCCTTCATGGGATCCTTTGGCAAACTAACATATCTTGTTCTCTCCCGGGCAGGCTTCATCGGCAAAGTACCAGACCAGCTCGGAAATCTCTCCACCTTACAATACCTCGACCTTTCCTATAATTATAATTATGAGAATTCAAGTTACAACTTGTACGTTGAAAACCCAGGATGGATCGCTCGCCTCACTTCCCTCCGACAGCTCAACATGAGCCGGGTTAGTTTTGGAGGTGAGTCTAGCTGGTTTCAAGTGCTTAATGCGCTCCCTCACATTCAAGATGTCAAACTGGCTGGGTGTGAATTGGGGCACTTCCTCATTCCCCACCTCATCTCAATTTCACATCGCTCCGAATACTTAGTTTGTCAGGTAATTTATTTACATGAAATATTTTAATTTTGATTGGAAAGATATGATCTAATATATACCACCTTTCTTTAATATTTCTCAGGTAATAATATAAGTGGCACGGAACCAGTGTGGATGTACAATATAACTACCTGGCGAGTCTTTATTTTAGTTGGAGTAATATATATTGGTCGTCCATGCATAGCTCCATAACAAGCTTTGCTTCTCTAAAGGAACTAGGTTTGACTGGAAATATAATATCTAAGAGTTTCCTACCATTGTTGGCCAATCTCTACCAGCTCCAAATTTTGGGATTAGTTGAAATCACAATCAAGGATAATCCATCGAATCTAGAGATGCTCTTTTCTGGATGTCTTATGTATAGCTTGGAGTTGTTATATCTTTCTGGCAACCAACTCAATGGTTCTCTTCCTAATTGGTTAGGAAACCTAAGAAATATCAAGCATATTGATTTTTATAATTACTCACTCCATGGCTCTATACTAAATTCTCTTGGAAGGTTGACATCATTACAATATTTGGATTTGAGTTACAACAACTTGAATGAGACTTATAACTCGCTCCATAGTGGCTCTATACTAAATTCTCTTGGAAGCCTAACCTCATTACAATATTTGGATTTGAGTTATAACTCGCTCCGTAGCTCTGTACTAAATTCTCTTGAAAGCCTAACCTCATTACAATATTTGGATTTGAGTTACAACAATTTGAATGAAACTTATAACTCGCTCTATAGTGGCTCTATACTAAATTCTCTTGGAAGCATTACAATATTTGGATTTGAGTCACAACAACTTGAATGAGACTTATAACTCACTCTTTGGCTCTATGCTAAATTCTCTTGGAAGCTTACCCTCATTACAATATTTGAATTTGCGGTACAACAACTTGATTGAGGCTTATAGCTTGCTCCATGGCTCTGTATTAAATTCTCTTGGAAGCCTGACCTCATTACAATATTTGGATTTGAGTTACAACAACTTGAATGAGACTTAAAACTCGCTTCATGGTGGCTCTATACTAAATTCTCTTGGAAGCCTAACCTCACTACAATATTTGGGTTTGAGTTACAACAACTTGAATGAGATAATTGGAGAAGACATTGGACTACTAAAGAAACTTATCCGTTTGGATCTATCCGGTAACTTATTGAGTTTGCCCCTAGTCCATTTGGCTAATTTATCAAGTTTAAGGAACTTGGACATTTCAAATAACTTCTTATTTATAAATGACACCAATGATTTGACACCAACATTTCAGCTTCAGCAACTTTCTATGTCTTCATGCAAAATAGAGCAAAGGCTTGGTTTCCGAAAATGGTTCCAGTCTCAAAAGAATCTTTTATATTTAAAATTGGATAATGTAAGAATTGAAGGATCATTTCCAAGCTTGCTTCCATCTAGTTTTGAGGTTTTATATCTCTCAAACAATTCATTCTCCAGCCAGCTTCCACCAAACATTGGGAACACACTTCCAAACATTGAATATCTTGATTTACAATTGAATAATTTTAATGGGAGCATTCCCCATTCTCTGTGTCAGATGCATAATTTGATGCTACTCCAACTTTCCAAAAATAATTTTTCAGGAGAGCTTCCCAATTGTTGGAATAGTTCCTCAGCTGCAATTCATTTTGATCTATCAAACAATTTATTTAATGGAGAAATTCCATACACTTTTTGTAACCTACAAAGCATACAATCACTAGCTTTGAGCTACAATCGTTTATCAGGAAGAATTCCTCTATGTTTACAAAATTGTAGAAATTTAATCATTCTTGATGTAGGATATAATAACTTCATAGGAAATATATCAACTTGGTCCAAAAAGAGTATGTCTTTCTTAAGAAGTCTTAGCTTAAACTCTAATTTTTTGACAGGCAACATTCCTGAATTATCTCATCTTGTATGTCTTCAAACATTGGATCTTTCCAACAACAACCTATTAGGATCTATTCCAAAAAGCTTTGGCAACTTCAATGCATTGAAAAGCTCATCTGAGGAAATTATAGGTACGAGTTCCCTATCTTTTGCTATTGAGTTATGGTTTCGCATAAAAGGAATTGAGTATGAGTATAAGAGCTTATATGGATTAGTCAAATCTATAGATCTCTCCAACAATGCCTTGTCAGGCTATATCCCTGAGGAACTAGGGAACTTACATGGACTACAACACTTAAATCTATCCAAAAATAACTTAACTGGAAAGATACCATGGAGCATAAATGGGATGCAAAATCTAGAAGGCTTAGATCTATCAAGAAATAGTTTGTCAGGTAAAATTCCTTCAACTTTGGCATATTTGAACTTTTTGGAGAAATTGAACTTACCGTATAATAATCTCTCGGGTAGTATTCCCACTGGCACACAGTTGCAATCATTTGATCCATCTACATATATCGGGAACCCATACCTATGTGGTCCTCCTCTTACAAAAGGATATACCAGTGACATTGTAAAAGGCATTCCAGAACTAGAAAACAAAGATGGTGATGGTAGAAAGGAAACTATTTGGCTATTCACTAGCATTGCACTAGGATTTATTATGGGATTATGGGAATTTGGAGTACTCTTTTGTTGCATTAAAGGTGGAGAATCTTTTATTTTTGTGCTATTGATAACACCTTTGATAAGCTCTACATGAAGACGCTACTGAAGATTAGAAAAAAAATTTTGTAGAAGTTTATGATAGTTTATTGTAAGCACTTTTATAAGCGGTAAGATTATGTGTACATAAAAAGTTATCTATTCTTGTTATGAAGAATGATTATAATATTTGCATTTACTCTACTTGTTAAACTACTAGTATAATAGAAATTGTGGATCTAAATCAAAAAGTAAATTTTAGTACAAAATTTTCAAATCTCATTAATGTTTAATGTTTTTCCGGAAAAGTAACTCTATCCAATCTAATGACTTCATTCAAAGTTAGATTACTCTTCAATAAAAGAATGATTAAAAATTACATTTAAGTTAGAAAAAGCAAAAAGATAAGAATCACTAATTTTATAACATTTATAAAGTTTTAAATTTGTTTGTGTGGATGGGGGTTGTAAGGGAGGATTTATAAATTGTCTCATGTTCATGTTTAATGCCCTTCTAGGAGAAGGCTTATCTATCAAGAAATAGTTTGTCATGTAAAATTCCTTTAACTTTAGCATATCTAAACTTTTTGAACAATTTGAATTTATCATATAATAAACTTTCCGACAATATTCCCATTAGCACACAGGTACAATCATTTGATCCCTCTACATATATTGGGAACCCATACCTATGTGGTCCTCTTCTTACAAAAGGAGTAAAAGACATTCCATAACTAGAAAACAAAGATGGTGATGATAGAAAGGAAACTCATTGGCTATTCACTAGTATTGCACTAAGATTTATTATAGGATTCTAGGAAATTTGGAGTAGTCTTCTCGTACATAAAAGGTGGAGGATTTTTTATTTTTGCGCTATTGATAACACCATTGACAAGCTCTACATGAAGGCACTACTGAAAGATTAGAAGAAAATTTTCATAGAAGATTAAAATAGTTTATTGTAAGCACTTTTATAACTGGTATACATGAAAAGATGTCTATTCTTATTATCACGCGTTGAATTAGGGTAATATTTTTTTGAATATTTTACCCGTGAGTCAACGCTTGACTCGAGTCCAAATAAGTCAACGCAAATATCACAACAGTCGAAACCACTGGATTGAGCGCGACTAGCAAAGTCGATTCCTCGACTTAGATCAACGCTGTGGAAGATCGCTACCGTTCCAACACGACTTAGATCAACGCTGATGAATCACCTGAGGCCGGTGTCGTCGAGTCAAAGCAGGTTCACCCGAACCCAAAAGGGGACTCACCCGTAGCCGACCGCGTCGGACGGTGTCCACAACAGTTACCGAGCATGCACACGTGCCGGAAAGAGAGTCGACGGGAGTAACCAGACGTTCCCTGACGGGGCGTCAGACTCACCCTCACGTCCGCGGATCAAGCCGCGCCCGGAGATCACAGACGTTCGTCCACACGACGTCGCACATCGATGACGAAGTAAGGTCCACTCGGTGTCGCACACCGGTGATAGTAAAAATTCAGCCGGCTCCTCTCTCGCACGGAAGTGAAGAGGCTGGACGATGCTCCGCAAGCTACGTCACTCGTAGGTGACGAGGAAGCTTGCGGCCTTGTCCTTCTCGCGCGTAGATGAGAACGGCCGAAGATAACGGGCCACCGGGAGGCAACCAACCACGTCCGATGGAGAAGGTAGGGAAGGAGCAGGTATCGTACGCCGGCAACAGGCGGCACTGGCAGGTGGTCCGGCGACTGGAGGAAGCTCGCGGAAGGCTCCGACTGCTCCAAGCTCCACAGCGGACGTCACCGCCTCCAGGTCCACGGCCGGACAGCGACCCCAGGGCCCCAACATCGTCCGTCAGTGATGAGCAGAAGAGGCCCGGCTCGGGTCGCTCGTAGGCGACGGTCGGTGCCGGAGGATCAAGCTCGCGCGTAGGCGAGCAGAGGGGAGGTAGCAGCTCCGCGCGCAGGCGGAGAGAGCTCGTTCGGCGAGCAACGCGACGTCCGCACGCAGGCGGGTCCGAGACGGTAGTTCATGCACGCAAGCGGCCGACGTCGGACAGGAAAGAGACGGGGAAGGGAGGTCGCCGGGAGCCACGCGAGCTCGATCGGGGAAGGGAGGTCGCTGGGAGCCACGCGAGCTCGACCGGGGAAGGGACGGCCACCAGGCAGTTCGAGCAAACGCCGGAAAGGAAAAATGGGGGCAAAGGGAGATACCTCGGCGAACACTCAGGCCGCCGGCTCCGTCGAGTCGGTGAAGCTGCTGAGACGCCGCCTTCCGAGGCGATCTAAACGGCACTGGCGACGGAGGAGAAGGACGCAACGGCGGAAGGAAAAGGGAAGCTCGGTGCGCTCCGACCACCCGCCCACACCACCGGAACGCTAGCTCGAGCTTGGGCACGGCAAAGCCGGAGATCCGAACTCCGTCCGGGGACAGAACAGAAGGAGAGAGAGAGAGCACCGGTTCGATTTTTCTCGACGCGAGAATGCGATCTCGCGCGTCGTCGAAGACGACGGCTTTTGCACGCTGCAAAAGCGCGCAACCCGAGGCCCCTTGACCCATCACATTGAGCAGAAACACTGCATTCTTCAGGGGATTGCAGGTTTTCCAAATTAATTAGATCACTGCATTCTTCAGGGGTTTGCTTGAGGCGAAGACACACTGAAGCATTGTTCATCAAGAAGCATATCTCTGATATATCTGTTCTTGTAGTTATCATGTAAAAACTAATTTTACTTGCACCGTAAATAGGAACCACAATACGAGTGTTGTTTGCAAGTTTATTTTGGAACATAGTTTGCTAAATCTTTGGCATCGAACATGATCTAAAAGGAATCTTAATGAAATAACTCATCCATCTTTGGTTAAAATTTTTTTATCTTTGGAGCATAGTTTGCATCTGTCTTGATTATGTTTTGCTATTTATAATTTTTTTATCTTAATGAAATAACTCTCCATTTATAATTTTCTTTTCTAGAAAGAGAATGTGAAGAAAAAAAAAAGAAAATAGACTTTTCCCTATATTTTCTTAAAGGGAAAGCAAACAAAGAAAAGAAAAGTGGATAGAAAAGTTGTATATTTCTTTGATTATGTTTTGCTATTTCCAAATTGAGCAGAAACTCTGTGATTATAAATTTTCTTTTTCCTTTTTTCCCTAATATCTTTTTCATTTTGCTTTCTTTTTCCTCTCAGAAATGCAATTTTAATGCCGATTGCAATTTGAATGATGGACAAGATTAAGCATGAACTTTTCGTTCTAGTTTCCTTGGGTAACTCCGTCAAGCTTCCAAGAGTACGCCATTTGTTTAGATATAGCGTTTCAGCCAAATTCAAGCCATGCGATCTGGAAGTAGCAACGTACCATGAAAGTAGATGATGGTGCACTAGTTTGAAGTAACTTTATGGGAAGCTCATTTTACTATTCTTTCTCAGTGGTGGCTTGTACTTGAAACTAAATTATGAAGGAAGAACCCTATATTAACTAGCCATAGCTAAGGGGAAATACACATGGGGGTTTCAATAGAATGAGAGGCTCTGGCTATGTCGATGTTGTCTTAGCCAGATCATGTTGAATATGAACTATTATTGAGACTGATGTTAAAAAAATTACTCATACATCAGCCGAAGGTGTTACAGACTCATTTTTGTATTAATGTTAAACTGAAGGTTTTGCCAAAGGCTAATAGTTATACGTGGACATTAGCTATTATGATTTACTGGCGAATCTTAATAATGTGGTAAAAACATCTAACAATGATATATATTTGTGCAAGTCATTATACGGTGGAATTGAATACAATGATCGATTATTAATTAACTAATTTATATTACTATTATACATTAACATGTATAATGCTTTGACTTGACTTGACTTATTAATTAACTAATTATATGACTTGACTTATTCTCTAATCTAATTAAATAATATTTATACCACAGCCCCTCCAATTATAACCGTGAGCTTGGATACAATCCTAAAAGATTTGTCTATGATGCTATAAATATTAATAATTTAGTTAATAAAAATTATTTATAAAATCTAAATGTAATCATTTACATTATGAAAGTCCACTTGTGCATGATTAAATTCTTAATTATATTGTTTGAATAATGTGTTGATATAAACATATTGATTAATTAACATTTATGTAAGTTAATTCCTTATTTAAATATTTTTGAAATGTGGGGGTTATATTTAATAAAAATAAAAACATAATAAACATATGAACATACCTACTAAAGGCTATTGGATCTAATAGATGCTTAATTGAAAGGTGCTAGGACTATCGTCCTAGTTAATTAAAAATATATATATTTTTGCAAAAGACGCTACGACAATATCACAGTGAAATATAATTATAGTTTTATATATTATTGAATATTGAATGAATATAATTATAGTTTTGTCAAGTAATGGATGAGTGTGATATGAGTGGCATGAATTAATTATAGTTTTATCAATAATACACTGATATTAATTAATTAGTAAGGAGTGAATGCACGATGACTACTTGTGCACGCGTCTAATCAGTTCTAGTAAATATTAGTAAGGAGTGAATGCATGATGACTACTTGAGAAAGATATAATAAAATTTAACTTTCATCAAATATTAAGATATAGTAAATATTATTTTTTGTCATTCTTAATATCAAACATTACAACAACAATACATATTGATTGATAACTTGAAAAAGTATTATATATAATATAATTTTCCTGTCGAAGTTAACTTGTCATTCATATCTTAATTACTAATCAATATCCTTGTCTTCTAAATTTTTTGTTTATATACATTATAAAGAAGAGAGAAATATGTGTATAGCTTTGATTGATAAGGCCATGAGATGAATATGTTTTTTTTTCTTGAAGGATATGATATTTTGTGTATAATGAAATGACTTTATTTCCAAATAACAGTAATATATTTTACAACAGAGTAGTTTTTTTTTTCTCAAAAAAGAAGCGAGCTCATTTATTCATACAACAATAATTATAAATTTAAGGATTTGAAATTAAAATAATTCATGTGTATCATTTCTCAATTATAACTCTAATTTTCGTTATATTAAATTATTTATGATTTGGATTTTAAATTATTTGTATTTTATAACTAGATTTTCTATTTGAAATTTCTATAATATTTAAAATTGACTCACTGGTTATTGTGTCAATTTTTATCTTTTTTAAAAAAAGGAAAAAAAACATTCAACATGTCTACTCTTTTGACCACTTTTTTTTCTTAAAACTTCTCAATTTCTTTTTTTCCTCTTTTCTTCTTGTTCCCTCACTTGCATTCCTTTTAGTTATCTTCTTTTTCTCTTTCTTTGGTTTCTTTTTTCCTGAATTTCTACTTTTCCTTCCTTACTAAGTGCTTGGTGTTATAAAAGAGTGAATTGTGTAATTGATCGAGTCAAATGATGGTAAAATTACTAAAGGGTTTGATCATTCAAATAATATCTTACTTCACCTAATGAATTATGTTAATTTTACTCACCACATTGGATATAATAAGGTAGATTACTCTACTTATCATCATCCACTTGAGCGATCCATTTGCTTTGATTTTTTCTAATGGGGGTACGGAATTAAAATATATTCAATAGTTTATGGATCTAAATTAAGTATACTAAAATTGCTACAAAGATTAAAATAAAATAGAATCAAATTTATCCACTAGGTAAGGCAGAAAATTCCGAGGTTTCAATCCTACGACGAGATAGAAAATTTAGACTTAATAAAACAAAAAAAAACTTTAGGGCATAAAAATGTGGATACTCAAACGAAATTTTCAATGTAATGCTAGGCTTCTTATCCTTAGTGCATGAGATAGGCTGCATGAGATAGGCATAGTTACACCTTGCACACTTATTTACCTATAATTTAATTTGAATTTTGTAAATTTTATGTTTATTTCCAAATTATGAATTGGGTGATTTATGCAAGTCAAAAAATTGTTGGTTGTATGGTCTAAATCACCACCTAATCATAAGTCAAAATTATCATCACCAATACTAATTGAACGCAAAAAGTCTTAGGCTGTGTTTCCTAAGACGGATGGAAAATAAGAAAGAAGAAAAATGGAGGGTAAAGGAAAACTGAAAGGATGAAAAATTATATAGTTTGCCACCCTTGTGTTTCGTTGTAAGGAAAGAAATAAAAAAAGAAAATTATAAAATTTTTAATTATTATATAACCTTTAGCTTAATAACAAAACTTATCTTTATAATTTATTATTTTAAATTACTTTTTACAACTTATTATTTAAAATTTTATTTACAATCTTAATTATTTAAAATTAATTTTTACAACCTGTCATTATAAATTTTATTTGTAGCCTTAATCATTTTAAGTAAGTTTTCATAACCAGTGAGCATTCCACTGACACATAATAACAAATAATAGAAAGATATGAAAAGCATAAACATAATAACTAAGATAAGAGAAAGAATAAGACTATAGCTCAAAACAACACATTATCTATATAACACATCTACATAAATATTCTTAACACACACACACATATAACAAAAACAAGATAAAGTTTGACACAAGCAATAAAATGAACACAACACATATAACAAGATCACAAATAAAGTCTGATACACATACATACCATCAAACACAACACACATTAGTCAATAACATAACATTCAACATCTCATTCAACACAACACACATAGTACCAATAACGATAACACAATATCCAAGATAGTCCCAATAGTCTCAAAACAGTAATAAGATAGTTCGACATCATAGTCCAATATCAATTTAAAATATCTAATCATTCAACATCTCATTCAAGAGCCGAAGACGGTATTTTGCTGGAATTGAAAAGAATAGTTGTGTGTTCTCTTTACTTTTTCCAAGAGCTAGGTAAGCACGAAGCAAGCGATGAGGTGCAACTCCAATCCTATTCAACTCATCAAATATGTCATTTTCACTGTATTGCTGCTCTACAGGATTAGGAGATAGTAGTGTAGACAAAATTTCATTTGTCACTTTCATACATTTAATCTGGCGGCGAGCTAGCGGCGTATTGAATATTTAATTTGAGAAAACGTGAAAAGGGAGGCCATGACCGTCGCGGCTAACGTGAAAAGGTGCCGGTGAGCTAACGTGAAAAGGGGCAAAGGCAGATCTATGGCGGAGAGCACTTGATCTCGCGGTGAGCTAGCGGCGCACGAGTGAGCCAATGGTGAACGGACGGACAAGGTGCCAGCGAACAGTGTGTCAGTGGCGAATAGGCTCGTCGGCGTTGTGGAAACGATGCAGGCTAGCGGCATGAGGGAGCGGCGACAAGGGTTCGATCTGGCGGAGAGTGGCGATTTGGCTGTGAGCCCGCTGCAAACGGGCGATTTGGCTAAGGGAGCGGCGAACGGGGATTAGGTTGGAGGGAGCAACAGCAAGCGTGGAAGATAGGGAATGGGACTCGGGAGGAGAAAAATAAGGTTGTCTTTTGGCTTTTCCGCTCATTTTGAGAGGATCAAAATGGGTGGAAAAGTTTTAAATTTTTTTCTTTATTTTTCTTTTTAATTTTTTTCGCCCATCAAGGAAACACAAAAAATCAGTGGAAATATAATTTTTCTTTCCTTCCTTTTCATTTTTCCCTTAGAAAACAATATGTTAGTGATTATGCCATGCACGTAAGATCCGGAGGAAATAGAATCAATGCAAATGCTAGAAATTCAGAGAAGGACAAATAAACACCACCACCGGATGGAGCTTTAAAGATAAATACGAACAAAGCTTGAAGCAATACTACAAAAGAACCTGGAGCTGGATAAATGATAAAGGACCACATGGGTAAGTGCATTATTGCAGTATTAGCAACCTACACTTGAAGCCCATCAGTTCTCTACACGAACCTTTAATTAATTAAGAAAACTTTAAAATTTGCCACCTCAAGCTATATGGGTTTTGAAAACCGACTCAAAGAAAGCTTATGAAAGAATCCAAGAAAGAGTTTTCCTTTTGAAATTTATCAACTTCTACAGAAATTAAATTCTTTGAAAGAGATATTAAGATTGAATACATGTGAAAAAGAAAATTAATATTTCTTCTGACCGGCTTGCAAAATAGGGTAAGCAATAAAAAAACACAACTGGCTCATAACATTAATTTTGGACGATAGAGACTAAATTTTTAGAAAATTTTGTGGTTGGCTCCTCGCTCGAGTCAACTAAATAAATAAATGATAGTAGTTCAAGTGTCCTTTTCCTCATTTTCTTATTTGCTCCAATCAAAAATAGACCGGTGAATTAAATAAATGGCAACAATCAAAAATATAGTTTTGTCATTTGACTGGTGCGAAGAAACACACTTTTTAGGGCTGGTCAATTGCAAGGCTTGCTTTAGAGTTGACCGACTTTGCTCAAAAGTCAAAGCCGCATGCAGTTGGGACGTTTAGAAATTGGATATTTTTTTATCAAACACTTTTAAATATTAGTAGTGAGCTCATGAATTTATCCCTAATAAGCTTAAATTTTATTTATTTTAACACATTTAAAAATATTTTTCACATTTTTAATACAAAACTATTTACTTACTCCCGCTAATCACAACTATAAATTTTTATAACACTTGCAAAGCGAGGATTGCGGTGCGTGGCAGGGCATTGAATGAAGCTCCACCTTGTTCATCTTTGACCTTACAGACACTTTCAACTTGTGATCTTATCGATCAAATTTGTCAACTTTACAAATGTGGATGACTCAAAAACTGTGCTTTTGTGACCAATTAGTGTTGGCCATTTGCAAGAATTGGTCTATTATCTATAGTTGACTGGCATTGAGATCACAAATACGCTCGCATTGTTTGACTAATGTTTCTTTTTTCAATTTGACATGTGCGCCCTCACCATCAGCCCTCATTGCCTAAACACGGATGTACTCTCGTCGTCGGCCGAAGGAAGCGATCTCTCTCGTTGAAGGCGAGCTCTATCCACCTTCCTTTGTCTGCTCGTCAGACATTTAGAGGGAAGGGGTGTCACTCACCTCTGCTAACTTTGTCACCGCTCGTGTTCATGTCCACGCCAAGGAACTCATTGATCTCTCTCTCTCTCTCTCTCTCTCTCTCTCTCTCTCTCTCTCTCCTCCGCTCGTCGGACGTTTATAGGGAAGAGGCGTCGCTTGCCTCTGCTAACTTTGTCACCGCTCGTGTCCATGTCCACGCCAAGGAACTCATTGAAGCCGCCCACCTCGCGTGGATTGCATCCTCTCCAAATCGAGACGCCACTCCTTCGTCAGTGCAATCAACTGACTTCTCCGCAGACGTTGCCAAGGAAGACGAGGTCTGCTATGTGCGTCCGTTAACGCCCCCAAATGTGTCGCTACAAGCGGGATTTGTCAATTTTGGCGTTGACCAGATTTGGAATCGGCGATCTCAGGCTGCACTCTTGCACCAGCATCATGGGCTTAGGCCACCGCCAAGCCCAATCTCATTTGGCTTTGCCCAAAAGAATTTGGGTGTTACAATTCTCCCCCGCCCAATTTAGACGTCGAGCGGGTGTTACAATTCTCCCCCGCCCAATTTAAACGTCGCCCTCGACGTCTTCTATGGGCGTGTTTGTCGCAACCACTATTACGATATATCTCATCTCACCTCGCCGTCCATTAACGGCTGTGTTCATCATCATTGCTCCGACCCTCATCTTCGGAGTGTCATCATCAGCTAACTTTCGCTCCACGATTGCTAAAATTGCACATCCGATGTGGCCATTTGCACAAGAAACAAACTAGTTCCCTTACACTATGTTTACTAGGAGGGACAGATGGGTGGGAAGGACGAATTTTCATCAAATCCGTCGTTTACCCAGAAGGACCAATAATATTGGAGGGTTTTTGGGACGGACGGACGAGGGAAAAATCCCTCGTTTCACGTCCCTCCGAAAGAAGCAGATTTTATGCCAACTCTTCATCTTCACCCATTTTGCTCCCAACTCCCGTGACTTCTTGTTGCTACTAGTCGCCTCTGCTCGCCGCCACTGATAGAAGCCCTGCTCGCCGCCAATCATCACCCCCGCTGGTCACCGCCGTTGATCACCGCCTCCAACGCTCAAAGGGGCTCCTTTCTTCTCCCCCTTTTCCACATCGTTGCTCTCTTTCGTCTTCGTATGCCTCTTCGATGCTCCCATTATCCTCAATGTCTTCCCTATTTTTACGGATCTTTTGACTGATACATATGCCGGAGGATTATATCTGCCATCATGCTTTCCTACTATTGTTTGTGTGTTTAGGGTTGGTTTTTTTGGAGCCTCCATTTCGATTAGCTTCAGGGATTTTTATTTGATCTTTTGAAACTAATGATGAAATCGAAATGTACACATAAAAAAGGAATAGAATGTAATGACTGATGCCTGATTTTATTGTTCAATGTTAGGTTTTAACTCGCTAGTTCTGTTTTGAGAAAGGAATAGAATGTACACATAAAAAAGTTTTTTAAAAAATCCAACCATGCTTGTTGTTGGATCATATATATGACTATCGGAAATTTATCTTACTTTCTGATCTCCTTTTATTGCACGATACTTGCTGATCTCCTTTTACTGTGCAATACATCAACTTGCAATATTTTTTATAGTCTTGTGTTTTTTGTTCTTGAGGATGCTCGGGTGCATCCTTTTTGTACCTATAACTTATTTAGGTGTTGTAACAGAAAATAGTTGCCTTAGATGGAGATGTGATAGTGACTGAACCGTTGACCCTTCTAATGTATCCTAACCCAAATTTTGTTGACAACTTGTTAGAATGTGCAAGGTGCTTTTTAGAATGTGCAAGATACAAATCAGTGATCCGATTGTTTAGGCTTACAACTTGTTTATAATGTGATATGTTGTATCAATTGTTTGTAGTATGCGTTGTTAATTTATTAGATTCATCTAATCAATTTCACAACTTGTTTACAATGTTATATGCTATGTGTTATGTACAATGGTTCTAACAACTAACAAAGACAAAAGAAATCTTATTATGCGTTTTCACTACCTTAGGCTGTGTGTTGCAACTATAGCTGGATTATGTGTAGCACAAGTGGTTTTAAGTAAACAATCTTATGTTGATAAGCCAATATTAGAGAGTAACGAAGAAATGGAATTCAAACGAAGGGATGTGTTGAGGAAAATAACTAGCTCTACTCAAATATGTCATAACATTTTGAGAATGAGTACAAATTCTTTTGGTAGGTTATGTGAGCTACTACGAGGTACCAATCTAGTGAAAGACACCAAATATTCCAGTGTTGAGGAAAAATTGGTGAAGTTCTTATATTTAATCACCCACAATGTGAAGAATCGAGAACTTTGTTGTTTCTTCCATCGTTCACCTCGAAGTGTTAGTTGCCACTTTCATGAGGTGTTGAATGCTATTATTAGCTTACACACTGAGTTTATGAAGCAACCTAGTGGTGAAGAGGATCCAACTGAGATGTCCAATAGCACCAGATTCTACCCATATTTCAAGGTAGAATAATGTTAAATACAATTCGTATGATTTAATCAAATTTCATTTTTTAAAACTAATCATACATATGCAGGACTGTTTAGGAGTTATCGATGGGACACATATACGTGTGAGAGTACATTCTAATGATGCATCTAGATATAGGGGAAGGAAAGATTGGCCAACAACAAATGTCTTGGCTGCATGTTCATTCGACATGAAATTTACTTACGTTTTCCCTGGGTGGGAAGGCACAGCATCCGATTCACGGATTTTGAAAGATGTCATGACTAGATCTGATAAGTTAAAGATTCCAGAAGGTAAATATTTTAGTTTATTAATATCAATTATGTATTGATCTTTAGGTTTGTCATATAATGGCATATGTTTATTGTAGGAAAATTCTACTTAGGTGATGCTGGTTTTGGGATAAAAAATATCTTATCACACCTAACAGAGGAGTTCGCTATCACTTAAAAGAATATTCAAAACATTCTCCACAAAATGCAAAAGAACTTTTTAATAATCGACATGCATCTGCTCGTAACGTGATTGAAAGAGCTTTTGGTGTTGAAGAAGAGATTTCCTATAATAGCAAGTGGAATAGAACCCCATTATCCTGTTAGAACACATATTAAAATTATACTAGGATGTTGTGTTTTGCACAACTACTTGATGGGTGTTGATCCTGATGACAATATCATTGCTGAAGTCAATGAAGAATTGGCAAATTCAATTACACATGATGCTTCTACTATGGATAGACAAGATGCTGATGCGAATCAAGGGATTCGGCTTAGGGACATTATAGCAAATGCGATGTAGAGCGATTATGTATTGTGATTGCATTTTGTTGCTCGTAACGTATTGATCTTTTGGTGTGTTAAGCATGAACTCTTGATAAGCATGTACTCCTGTTGTACTTTGTGTTCTAATCACGTATTGATCTTTTGGTGTGTTAAGCATGTACTCCTGGTGTGATAAGCATGTATTGATCTTAGCTAATAATAATTATTTTGTTTTAATATAAGATAAGTAAAAATTCTACCAAGGCTACTGAAGGCTCGAAAAATATCAAATGGACCGAAGAAAGGGACAACATTTTCATTGATGCTATGCTTGAGCAACAAACAAGGGGGTTTAGAGTTGATGGTACATTTACATCAACTGCTTATTGGAACATGTTAGCTATATGCATGCCTGCATTTGATATTCGTTTGACAAAAGATAATTTGAAGAACCGAATGAAAATATTAAAAACTCACTGCACAACATGCAATGAGATGTTCAAACACAAAAGTGGAATCTCATGGAACAGCGAGACGAAGATGTTTGAAGCTGAAGAAGCAGTTTGGGATAACATTATTTTGGTACGTTATTAGTAACAGTTTTGTTTTGTTGTTATACATTTCAATTGTTATATTAATTTCTTGATTTAATCAATTGCTTGCAGGCAAATCCTCAATTGAGAAGGTGGAAGGGTACCCCTGTCCATAACTTTGATAAGTTAGAGATGCTCTTTTCAAAAGATCGTGTCATAGGTAATTTATCTGGCACCTGTGGCGAGTTTACGAATATGTTGACAAATGAAGATGTGGAAGATGTTCCATTGGTTGGCGACTTTCAGATGCCCTACGAAAATATTGCTGAAAGTATTCCATTTGATATACCACTGACTCAGCCTGGAACAGAAGCAACTGAAGATTCCACTGCACACAGGAGTGGAAATAAGAGAAAGCATAGAAAGAATGATGATGTGACTGCATCCACATTAGTAGATCTAGTCCACTGTATGAAGGATGCCAACCAATCTTTCAAAGAAGCAGTTTCAACACCTGCTACTGAAGTTTATAAGGAACACATAGAAGGATAATTAATTCAGGAGCTACAAAGAATTGGAGTTCCACGTCATCTTATAGTTGATGCTTATGCCACTCTAGGGTCGAGTAAAGATAAAACTAGACTTTTCTTTTCAGCTCTTGAAGAAATGCGATTGGAAGTGCTAACTAGGCTTATGGGATCCTAGAGTTATATCTCTTATTTACACTTGTTATGATATTTAGTGCTTGTATGATGGCTTTGTATTTTGCTTTGAACTTGGAAATTGGAACTTGATGGATTGTAATTTGTATTTCCCTTTTATGTTGTTGGATTGTTGTATTGTGTTGTAGTTGAATGATATCCAAATTATGTGTTGTGGTTTCATAGCATATGGTATTTGGTATTTGATGTTGAAGTTTAATGTGTCATGCATTGTAATTTATGTTTTTCGATTGTTTAGGCTGTGTAGAGAAACGTTTGCAGTGATGCGTTTGCTCAGTTGTATGATACAAGGATGCTGCAAAGAAGGATGCGTTTGTTTCCATTTGTCATCTATCTATATTTTATCTTGTCACTGGTGTTCTTGTGGTCTTCAAGATAATGGGTAGCAGACTTTTTATCCCATATGCTTCCAATCTGTTTTCTTGTTATATGATGTTGTTTATTTGATTTTTGAGCTACAGATTATGTATGAAGAAGGTTGCTTTATTGTATGAACGGCGATAGCTTAATTAGCAAGATAACTGATCTGAATGTATGAAGTAGATTATGTATGAAGCAGGTTGATTTTTGATGGACGTAAGGCTTGAATGAGATGCCTGTAGCTGGAACACATACTAATCCGAACATAGATGCAACGGCAGCAGCAGTAGCAGATGATGACGATGAGCATGTCGAACAAGTAACAGCAAGCATTACTCTCGTCACCGTTTGATCAATGTCGTCCGGATGCTGGCACGGATCTTCTGCACCTGGAAGAAACAAGGAATCCATGTATGGCATGGATCAATGACTAACAACTCACAGGCTAGTTTATCCGATCCATCAATAAACAGTAAGATAATATTTAATAGTTGTTAATTATTTTATAAGTATTGAATAATATTTAAATAAAAAGTATTACCTAATATATAAAATCCATCTTAAAATCCATCCTTCTCAATAAACACAAGGAAGGATTTCTTTTCACATTTTTCCTTCCATCTAAATATCCCTTCCTTCTAAAAATCCATCTCTCTAAAAATCCATCCCTCTTAGTATACACAGCCTTAGTCTGTTCTAGTCTTTCTCTACATGTTGGTTTGTCTCGTATCATGCAGGCTGACCTCTGCCTCGTCAGGGAAAGGGTCTCCCCCTTTCTGGTGCTCTCATCCTCGTCGAAGAACTACGCTTTGGAGGCGACTTTGATACTCTCGGTGAAGTCAATCCTAAAGCCCTTGTGTCCACCAGGGACTTGGCCACCGCTGTGGCCTCTCTCTAGTCCTGTGGTGTATGCCGCTGAACTTCTACCTCTACCCAGAGATAAAGATATCGAAGGAAGGTATGCCTCCGATCCGCCTCTAGCATGTCTGGAATCTCCAGCATCAATACTGAATAAGCTCAGACATACTCCTAAATCGGGCCAGTATGTCGAAGTATATCAACCACGGCTCGTGTTTGGTTCACCAAGTTTCCGCGAAGAAATTGTCCCCGCAGTTCCTCTCGAAACACCTCCTATATCCAACTCGTTGCTCCTAATGTCGAACCAATTTTAGTCCTCCACCAAAGCTTCGCATCATCAGAAAGGTATGTGGTGCACACCTGCACTCGCTCTTGATCTAGAACACGGCTGGCGATGAAAAACTGCTCCATGTCTCATATAAAAATTTCTACTTCTTTGAACGATCGAACTCCTCCGAACATCGCAGGTTCTGGGATCCAAACCTTCAGCTTAGGAGCCGCCTGCTCCGTGGTCGCCACAGTCACTAGCACTCCACCTTGTGCCAACGCCAACACCTGCACAGCACCATGATCTTTGCCTGCATCTACTATTGTGCTAATGCAAATCCCACGACATGCTCTTATAGCGCAGTCATTTCCTCCAAATTATGTTGGAGAGTGATGATCTGCAACTTCTGTTGCTCCACTGTCTGCTATAGATTCTTAATCTGGGGAACAACAACATCATTCTCATCTTCAATTAGGTCGAGCACCTACTCTACTCGCACCAATCATTCTTCTTATGTCACCATATCGTCAAAATCTGCCCTCTGATACCAATTTGTCACATCTCATTCGTCCACATCAGCTAGCGAACTTTAAACTGTGTAAAATTTTTAAAGTTTAATTTTAATTTTGGCATTGTTGACCAGCAGAAAGGACTATTAAAAAAGTGAAGAAAAAAAAGGAAATAAAGATACAATACACCTCATAGCCCTCACCTCCTATTCTTTTGTGAAAAACTAATATTTTCATTTTCCTCCAAGCTCTTTTTATTGTTGCATCCAATCAAGCATTCAAAATATTCAATCAATCCAATGATCCTGAAGAAAGTCTGCACCCCCTTTCATCCATTCAAAAGATTAAGGGCCTATTTAGCCCTGCTATTAAGCTAATTTTAAATAATTTTTAAGTAAAAAGTAGATCAAAAAACTATTTAGTAATGAAAAGGAAAAGCAAAAAAAAATAATAAAAAGATAAAATTTGATAATGCTATAATTTGATATTTTTCCAGCTTCTCATTTTTCAAAAAAATAATTCTCATGATTTTATATAAAATTTTAAGTAATATTATTTTAAATAATTTAAAATTTTAATACTAAAAAAATAAAATATATTATTTTAAATAATTTAAAATAATTTATTTATTTATTATTTTAATTTTTTATAGCAGTTAATAAGTTATAAAAAATTAATCCTTGTGTAAGTATTCTCTTGTGTTTCTAGCTCTAATTATTCTCTAGGGTGTCGAAGAACATGTTTGTACATGCCATCATGCATCAATCCTTGTGCATTTTCTCTAGAAGTATGCTCATCAGTTGTTATCCTCAATTTTGGAAATTCATGCTCTTTATATGCGTCCGAATTTTCTTTCTTTATTCTATTTGAGAGCATTATATGAGTTACCGACAAAACACCCCTACAATTTTTTCCTCTAAGAGAGACGCAGAATGATCCGAGCAGGTAGTGCACTGAGCACACCAATAAATTAAAAGAAAAGTGAAAATGCACTCAAGGTCACTCTAATCGCAGCCAACAAGTTGGCTTCATTTCGCACAAACCCGAACCTTTCCCTATCCCAATCTTACAACTCACCAACTCTTTCTTTTTGCAAGCACCTAGAACAAAGCTGCAAGCACCTAGAACAAAGCTGCAAGCTAGAGTGTTCCAGCACTCTATTTGTATAGCACAGGTGTCTGTAGCTTGAACATGGAGTAATAATAGCATATTGCTGCGCTTAATACAAATTCAGCCAACTACAACTTAACCCAGAATTCCAGCACAATACCATAGCATACAACAATTCTACGGCACTAAATCACTCCAAAATTTCCACAATACATAAGCTACAAAACTCAGTTAAGATCAAGGACATCCATATTCAAAAACCACATCAAGACTCATCAACATAAAGAAATCAGCTTCAAACAAACACCAAAACTCAGCCCAAATCCAAGGAAACATGCAACAGCAAAAGCAAACCAACAATAATCAACTCCATCAGAATATATGTCAAAAATCCAGTGAAACCTCAATGCATGACCTGGCCAACGTATCAAGCAATAAAGAAAGAAATACCGAGGTTTGACTAGGCCAAATATCACAGCACAAATACACCAAACAAGAAGTCCAGAACAATGCAGGCGTAACCAGCAAGCACAACATGTTCAAACAAACACCAAAACTCATCCCAAATCCAAGGAAACCTGCAACAACAAAAGCTAACCAACAATAATCAACTCCATCAGAATATATGCCTCGAGGCACGACCTAGCCAATGTATCAAGCAATAAAGAAAGAAATACCGAGGCTTGACTAGGCCAAATATCACAGCACAAATACACCAAATAAGAAGAAGTTAACAATGCACGCGTAACTCAGCAAGCACATGTTCAAACAAACACCGAAACTCATCCCAAATCTAAGTAAACATGCAACAGCAACAGCTAACTAACAATAATCAACTCCATCAAAATATGTCAGAAATCCAGTGAAACCTCGAGGCATGACTTGGCCAACGTATGAAGCAATAAAGAAAGAAATACCGAGGCTCGACTAGGCTAATTATCATAGCACATACACAAAATAAGAAGTCCAGAACAATGCACGCGTAACTCAGCAAGCACAACATGCTCAAACAAACACCGAAACTCATCCCAAAAGTAAGGAAACATGCAACAGCAAAAGCTAACCAACAATAATCAACTCCATCAAAATATATGTCAGAAATCCCGTGAAACCTCAAGGCATGACCTGGCCAATGTATCAAGCAATAAAGAAAGAAATACCGAGGCTTGACTAGGCCAAATATCACAGCAGAAATACACCAAATAAGAAGTCCAGAGATGCACACGTAACTCAGCAAGCACGACATGTTCAAACAAATACCGAAACTCATCTCAAATCCAAGGAAACATGCAACAGCAAAAGCAAACCAACAATAATCAACTCCATCAGAATATATGTCAAAAATCCAGTGAAACCTCGAGGCTCGACCTGGCCAACGTATCAAGCTATAAAGAAAAAAATACCAAGGCTCGACTAGGCCAAGTATCACAGCACAAATACACCAAATAAGAAGTCCAGAACGATGCACGCATAACTCAGCAAGCACAACATGTTCAAACAAACACCGAAACTCATCCCAAATCCAAAGAAACATGCAACAGCAAAAGCTAACCAACAATAATCAACTCCATCAAAATATATGTCAGAAATCCAGTGAAACCTCGAGGCACGACCTGGCCAAACGTATCAAGCAATAAAGAAAGAAATACATAGGCTCGACTAGGCCAAGTATCTCAGCACAAATATACCAAATAAGAAGTCCAGAACGATGCACGCATAACTCAGCAAGCACAACATGTTCAAACAAACTGAAACTCATCCCAAATCCAAAGAAACCAACAATAATCAACTCCACCAAAATATATGTCAGAAATCCAGTGAAGCCTCGAGGCACGACCTGGCCAAACGTATCAAGCAATAAAGAAAGAAATACCAAGGCTCGACTAGGCCGAGTATCACGGCACAGATACACCAAATAAGAAGTCCAGAACGATACACGCGTAACTCAGCAAGCACAACATGTTCAAACAAACACCGAAACTTATCCCAAATCCAAAAAAACATGCAACAGCAAAAGCTAACCAACAATAATCAACTCCATCAAAATATATGTAAGAAATCCAGTGAAACCTCGAGGCACGACCTGGCCAACGTATCAAGCAATAGAAAGAAATACCAAGGCTCGACTAGGCCAAATATCGCACAAATACACCAAATAAGAAGTCCAGAACAATGCACGCGTAACTCAGCAAGCACAACATGTTCAAACAAACACCGAAACTCATCCCAAATCCAACGAAACATGCAACAGCAAAAGCTAATCAACTCCATCAGAATATATGTCAAAAATCCAGTGAAACCTCGAGGCACGACCTGGCCAACGTATCAAGCAATAAAGAAAGAAATACCGAGGCTCGACTAGGCCAAGTATCACAGCACAAATACACCAAATAAGAAGTCCAGAACGATGCACGCGTAACTCAGAAAGCACATGTATATACTCAGCAAATGGAGGAGAGAAACTCCATCAACCAGAACTCAGGAGAAAAACCCAGCATGATAAGTCCAGAGAACACGTTCACGTGGAAGAGAGAAGAGATCGATACCTAGCCCAAAAGATTGGGCTGCTCCACCCAGCAACACGGCTTGCGAACAGAACCTCCACCCTTCCGTGGAGGAAGGTAATCAGCTACAAAAGCTCAGCCAACAAAGGAACGTAGCAGGAGAGGAGACCTGCGATCGGCGAAGGAAAGTAGCAGGAATCGGCGAGAGCCAAACGGGGAGGAGCCACACGAACGAGCCAGAGCCCTAGAAGCTTCCGGAGTCGTCCAGAGAAATGCAGTCGTTTCGACTTCCGTGAAATCGGCAAAGGTGGAGTCCAAATCAGTGAAAGTCAATTTTGACTTAAGCTTAGAAATAAGTCCCGCCTTGATTAAGCACTTTAGACTTCTCCTATGCCTTGTTAATCCTCTCTGAAGTGTCGATCATCTCACTCTCTCAGTGTCAGCCCACTTACCCTTAAGCCAACCGGGTTGGCGGATTGGATCGGGCACCGCCCAAATCTGAATTCAATTTTGCCCCAACGGGCGTCGAGCGACAGAGGCTACAGTTTGGGATTGTAGTATAGTTTGTATAGTGTAGGTTATAAAAAAGTACTGTCCGATAAAATTAAAGGCTGCATTTACAAAAGGCTGCGTTTACAATAGGTTGTAAAAGTGTTGTGAAAAATTATAATATAAAATACACCGATGTGGGAGTGAGAGAAAGCGAAAAAAGCATCTTCTTCTTCCCTCAACATCCATCCTGCCCGCTTCCACCACCGGCACACCCTCCGCTGGTGGCGGCACTGCTTTCTCTTTCCTCCTCCGCCAAAACTCCGCCTCGCGCCTGCCCTCCAAGGGGCTTCTGTCACCGCTTGTCTTTTCCTCTCCGTCGCGCCAACTCTCTGGGTCGATGTCCTCCTCTCCTCCTCAACGTGGCTGATGCCTTCGGACCGGCTGCTCCGCCTTGAGGGAGACAACGCAGCGGAGGAGGCTACAGCAAGGAGAAGAACGTCAACGGCTAAGGCAAGGGTAGTGGGCAAGGATAGAGGAGAGGGACGGTGAATCACCTGTTGCGGCACTGGAAAGATGGGGGGATTCAGAGGGGGGAAGTGGTGGAGGAACAAGGGAGAGGGACGGGGCGGCCAAGGTGGCGGTGCTCGTCGACTGGTGTGGGCACTGTGGGGGGAGGCGGAGGCTGGAGGAGGCAGCGGATCCACGCTTAGTGGGCGGGTTAAGGGGGGATGAGATGGGGAAGCGGCCGCCGACGATGAGGAAGCCCGCTCCGCACCCAGCGTCCGTCGCAGGGACCTGGCTTTCGGGGAGAGGCACTCTGCACCCACGCAAACTACAGAGGGAAGCTGTAGGCTGGGCCAGGTGAAAAACACCCGATCAATCCTCGTCAACGTGAATAAGCATCCGTAAAGCCCCTTCGACGCTAAACAAAATCCAAAAAGTTGATCAACTCCACGCTTGACCGGCTGTTCCACCTACAATCCCAAACGCACCCAGAGTCGCGCGGGCACGGCTGAGGTGACAGGGCGAGCTCTCGAGGCGCGGGCCGGCGTGGGATGGCTTATGTGCAACGAAGAAAAGAGGACGTTGTCCTCGTTACGACGAAGAAATGGCCTAAGCTAGGTACCCAGCTCAAAGCCAATAATCAGGGTCGTTAATTTTGACCCTAAAAATATTTTTTTTTAATTTTTTTTTAGAAGTGTTGTATGTCTTGTGAGCTTTCCAATAGTACTAATATTAGAGTATTTTAGATCACGTATACATATGAAATACCCTATACAAAATTGCATCTAAGACAAAACTATTTTATAATATAAAAAATTGATTTTTTCTATAGGGTATTTCATACGTATACATGATCTAAAATACCCTAATATTAGTACCATTGGAAAGCTTACAAGACATACAACATTTCTAAAAAAAAAATTAAAACAAAATATTTTTATGATGGAAATTAACGACCCTGATTATCGGCCTTGAGCTGGGTACACAGCTTAGGCCATTTCTTCCGTTACGACGGCAGCTCGAAAAAAAAAGAGAATGGAACAAGCTCGCTATCACCGTCTTTCTTCTTCATCCCCTCCGGCGATCTCCATCTCCTCGTCGGACGTCATCGGCGGAGTCCTCTGGTGTTCTGGTGGTGCGGGTGGGAGGTGGAACGCCTAGGAGAGCTCGGTCCCCCTTCCTCGCCGTCGTTCCCGTTTTGTCGCCGTCATAGCTGTCGCCGTCGCTCAGACCGCCTCGGAAGGCGCTACTGCTTCCACTTCCCCGACTAGACGGAGCCGGCATTTACAGTCGAAGCCGCCCCCGGTGAACGCCATGCTTGAAGAATACTTGCGGCACTATGTGACCGCGACTCAGCGAAACTAATTGGAGCTGTTGGATGCCGCTTAATTCGCGCACAATCTCCACCGATCTTCAGCCACCGGTAAAAGTCCGTTCGAAGTTGTGTTGGGCCGCCAACCCCTTACTCCGATCAACGTGGCAGTCCGGGATGAAGATGGCTTGTGTCCGGCAGCCCATCGCCTGGCCAGGGAGCGAGCGGAAATCCTGCAAGAAGCCCGCGACAACCTCGAGGAGGCTGCTCACCGGATGGAACTCTACGCAAATCGGAGTCTACGCGACGAGGAGTTCCATCCCGGGGATCGCGTGTTGCTGAAGATCACCCCGAAAATGTGGACTCACATTTCGGCCAAGAAGGTCTTGCGCAGTTTGATTCCCAGGTACGACGGTCCGTTTCGCGTGATCAGTCGCGTGGGCTTGGTCGCCTATCGAATCGAACTCCCCGAAAGACTCAAGCTCCATCCGGTGTTCCACATCTCCTTCCTAAAACGATTCCACGAAGATGCAGACGGAGATCGTCAACAGAAGCCTCGTGCACCACCGACTGTCCGGGTTCAGTTCAATCGAGAGCTGGATCGGGTACTGGACTGGCCAACGAAAGGCACCCACGCCGACTGTCACGCCCCGAATAGGGCACCTCGGGTGGGCCCATCCGGAAAGTCCACCGTCAGGATGCGACGGGTCAACCTGTGGACCAAGTTAACAATAAAGTCAATAATCAACGATCCCAATGTAATATATGAATAAAATAACAAAAACAATATCACAAATAACATACCGCCATCTGGTCCACGACCAAGCATACAAATACCGCTCCACATACCACACCGCCACATAAATATAATCTGACTGAAAACAGATAAACAAGTACAAAATGCAGCTCCCAAGGTGGCCACTACATCTAACTATCTAGATTCGCTCTAGGAGGAGCAATGACAGAACCTGGAAGAGAGAGGGAGAGTAGGGGAGTTAGCCAGAAGGGCTAAGTAGGGATATATAAGGGATATGATGCATGTACAACAAACAAGGTTAATTTCCAAAGTCTACCAGTGTCCTATGTGCATGTATAACAATAGATATGTATAACACAAATCAACATCATATCGAAATATCACAGCATGCACCCATAAAACAGAGCTCGGTCAATCGTCCACTTAAGGACACGCACTCCTGGTGGAGTGGTCCCCAATGTCAGCTCTAAACAAGGGGGGCAATCTGCCCATCGGCAGTCCGCTGGTGTAGCGTCCAACACCAATCACCATGAAGTCGGTATACGACCCTTCGGAGATGACACAGGTCGACAGCATATAGTACAAGTGTCCTCACATCATGGATCACGACTATAGCTAGTGGCCAACATACAAAACGCGTAGCCCTCGCCAACAACAAGCTACGGTCACAGACCTCGGTCAACTGGCATAATCTCCCTACTCCTCAGTCCAATCGGAATATAATCTCAATAAGTCATATCAGCCCAATCCAGGGCACAACAGATCAAATCAGCCCACTCTCAGGGCTCAAAGGGGGCTCATATAGAGCCATGAATATACATCTCAAATCACATAGCATAAAGATAAACAACAGCATAAAAATAGATATCATGCAATCACTTGTATGATCAATACAACAGGATAAGACTGCAACGATAACCAGATGCAAATCAATGGAATAAACTTAAGGCAAGGTGTCGCTATCCTAAGCATGCAATTGGCACCATAGCAAAGGCAGGAGGAAGACCCTACCTCGATCCGTAGGTCTGTGCTAAGAACCAACCAATACGTAACGTATAAGATGTCCGTGTGTCTAAGCCATCGGACCCTAACACATACGAGAGGGTAGCGTTATACATGCAGGTGTTTACCATACAGGTCTGAACTTAATACAGCCCTAAACCGAATGCAATTCTATAGCACATATGAATAAGTGGGGATTAGGGTACTAACCGAGTTCGCGTACATCCATTTGTTCGGCATAACACTTGATCACAGGGTGACGAAGTATCCATAAAATTTCTTCTGATTCATCCCCTTCGGTGGAAGGCGAAGGAATGTCTTCTTGCACAGGGAGTTTGTTCTTGCAAGAATTTGGAATTTCACAGGGACACCCACCACGCTTTGCAGGGGCGGAAGAAGTGTATGGGATAAGGGTATGGGGCAAGAAAAAGAGCCCTTCAGTTGTCAATGTAACGCCTTTATAGGAATTATTGAACTTTATTATCATTTTTTGCCTCAACTAAGACTCTGGAATATTTGTTCTGTAGATTCGTACTGAACTCTTATGTTTCCTTCTGAATCTACTAATTTTCAAGTTACAAACAAGTTTATTTTTATCCCAATGGGCTTGGGGATTTGAACCAAAGATTTGGTCCTTTTCTAACAATCTAATTAGATTGTCGATCTCATCATTTCCTGACTCAATTTTGTTAAACAAAACTTGATTAAGAATATCCTCTCTCATATTCTTTATGGAACTTGTTCACAGGGTGACAAAGTATCCATAAAATTTCTTCTGATTCATCCCCTTCGGTGGAAGGCGAAGGAATGTCTTCTTGCACAGGGAGTTTGTTCTTGCAAGAATTTGGAATTTCATAGGGACACCCACCACGCTTTGTAGGCGCGAAAGTGCAAACATGGTCTTGATTACCTTTTCGTGGACTCCACTGATGTTCATGTAGTGGTGGTAAGACAGGAGCCATAATTTTGTATGAAGAAGGTATATACATTCTTACTTTATAATTGCTCTAAAAAGGGCATTAAAATATCTAGTTTATCCATAGAAGGAGCTAGATTTTCTGTCCCAAAGGGTGATTGCAGCCTATCTGCTTTAGACAATAAGTCAGATGCAAATTCATCTAATTCATTATCTGAGCTAGATTGGTATGTTGGATCTGGTATTGAGACAATACTATAAATTGACTCAGTATCAGATAAATATACAGAAGTTGAGGACGTAATATTTGTAACCTATTATTTTGATAGGCTTCAAATTGTTGATCAATATCAACAACTTCTTCCAATACTTGTGCTGGAATTCCATTACCATCAAATAACCTATTAAGGAGATTAGGAATGGGATTACTGATTGATAACCTTTCATTATGGTTATTTTCCCTTACTGTTGTGGTTCCAGTAAGTGTATTAGAAGTTCCAGTAAATGGTCATGTTGTCATTTACAAGCAAACTGGGTACTTCTAGGTTGTCTTTGACGTCTTGTGGTAGACGTAGATGGTGAAACAGCCGAAGTTGATGCCTGAAGTACTCGGTTTAACTGAGTAGCTAATTCTTGGACCGAGGTCTGATATTGTTGGGTTTGTAAGACCAACAAATTATCTAAGCGTTGGATAACTTCTTGTTGTCTGAGTATAGTTTCAGAAGAAGTAGCTATTGTTGATATCATATTATCAAGTTTTTTATTTAATTGCATAAGATATGCAATAATAAAATTATTCTGACGAACAAATCTTTTGTCAGAGGCACTTTGGGGATCATCTGAGATCATGCCAAGTGCTCCATCTAAATAATTACTAGATTCAACGAGTGCTTTTTGATAGTCAATATCTTGATCTATTTGTCTTGGATATTCTCTAGATGGTTCTACCATTCTTCAGAATTTTTCTGCAATTTCACAAGTAACTCTGCTACTTTTGCATGTTGATGATCCGAGATTTGAGATTGTCTATGTAGACGATCTAATATCTCTTTTAGTTCAACAGTAAGTTGTTTTTGTAAAATAATTGATTTCTCAATTTCTTTTACCATAGTAATCAGGTGTGTATATTGGTTTTTAATATACTCCTGATTGTTATGAATATTGCGTAAAAGCATGTTTTTCGCAATCATTTCAGTATGAACTTTTTTCCAAAGTTCAGTACAAAGATGATTAAATTCTTTAAGGCTTTCAGCCTGAGAGATTTGAAAGTCAATTATGGTATTTATCTGGGCATTTTCAGTATGAAATTGGTGAGCATATCTGCCATTTTCTTTTGGAAAATAGCATTTATGTTTGGTTGCTTGAGAATTAGCTTGTAATTCCCAGTATTTTTGAGATAATGTTAGATATAAATAATTTATATCCATCAATTACCTATTGTTTGAACTCTTATGAGTTTTTCGACTTTTTTGAGTCATATATATCCTTAGGTTTAAAACCATTAGATAAAGTGAAACCTTAAAGGTTTGATTATGCCTGGAAGCATGATTATGTTTGGAGCCTTTCGGCTTTTGTGGATAAATTCATCTTCAGTGTTAAATTTCTTTACACCGGTAAGTGATAAATTATGCTAGACCTTTTTTAAAGGATCTACATAAATTGAGTGGACCCCTCTACTCAAAATTATCAATTACCAGTGTGAAGAAATTTAACACTGAAGACTATAAACAAATTGATAAAATCAGGCAATTGGTAGATACACTACCTTTGCTCAAATTACCTTTGGATAATGATTATCTCATTGTTCAAATATACGGTTGTGAACAAGGATGGGGCGTCATCTTACTTCGCAAACCACATAAATATGCTTCTGATCCTGAAGCCATCTGCAGATATGCTTCTGACAAATTTCGTGAGAAAAATGTCACTAGCAGTATTGATCAAGAGCTTTTGGCCATTTTGTTACGGTCTTGATGCTTTCAGATTATTCCTTTTAAACAAAAAGGACATACTTATAAGAACTGACTATGAAACCATAGTTAAGTTCTTCAAAACAAAAAAATGAGAAACATATCTCTCAAAAGAGATGGTTATCATTTATTGATCATTGCATTAATAATGCATACAAAATCACCTTTGAGCATATCAAAGGCAAAGATAATGTCATCTCTGACATTCTATCACGTCTTTTATTAAGACCAGAATGATAACCTACAAGGTTATGTAGAATAATATCAAATATATGATTGTCTTTTCTAAAGACTAAAGTGACAACTAATGAAGTTGTGCAGAAGATGGCTTCTGGAAGTACTCCCTCCTTGAAAAAGGATACAGGAAAGGCAAAGAAAGGACCACAAAGTCCTCAACCAATGGTCACAGATGATATGACTTATGCGCAAGTCATTAAAGAAGAACCGGCTCAAACACAGATGTATGCTTTTCGGACACCGAGACATTATACTACTTTGACCGGACATGACCGAATGGTTCTAGATCTCCTATGGAAAGACCACCATGGCCCTGGTTTTCTTACGGCCATGAACACATTAGCTGGACATTTGCAGGCACTCCGATTTATGAAGACCCTGCCACAAACCCCAGCTTCAAAACCATCAGAATTAGAACCCCAAACACTTGAAGCCTATATAGCTAAAGAGTTTAAGATTTCTTCTTTGGAAAAAGAGCTTACTAATCTTAAAACTCAGATGACGAGTTTACAAACTCAAAAGACTACGCTTGAACAAGAGGTGCAAATGTTAACTCAAACATGGAACCAAGAAATGGACTCAGAATGGACCAATTCACAGTCCAAGATTCCACCATGTCTCTATCCAGCAAAGCAACATATATATGAGCTGGTTAAGAAGACACAACACCAAAAATTCATAAAAATTGTTTCCTATCTCAAGCGAATAGCCTTGAATGAGATTACAAGGCCTCAGGGACTTCATCTTACAATGATTTCTTTAAAAAGAGATGAGCTTCATCCAGATGAACCACACTGTAAGTGTAACCAAGGTTTTACCATTGTGAAAGCTTCTATAGACCTTACACAATGGAGAGATTGCCAAATTTTGGATACAGAGGTCTCCCTCTTAGATCTCTTTCAGTATGGATTACTAGATCGCTTAGTAATTCATGCACTGCATTTAGAAAAAATTTCCAATTTTCCATGGAAGTTTAAATATTGCATTGATAAGTTTTACAAGCTTCATGAATTTTCAGGCTACTTAGATCTGAACATCAGTTCTTGCCCCCCTGGTTTCTGGGGTATCCTAATGATGCAAAACATCAGATCCTGATAAAAATCCAACAGGATTTTATGCCCGATTTTTGGAATCTATCTTTTGTTGATGATATTAACAAAACAGCTAATGTCCCTTTGGAACTACAAATCTGCCTATGGCGAGATTATGTTATCACTGAAGCTCCTCTGATATTTTATCAATCTACTTTGATTTCTGAAGAGAAGAATATGAAGATTTATGTAGAGGACGAACAGAATGTCTTTTATACCCCTTTCACTTCTCACTTCTGCACCCATGTTGGGCAATACGAACACTTCACTCAGGTAAAGGGGGAATCATATGTGAAAGAATATAAAGATTATGGAAGGATGATTCATCCTTTGGTGGATGCTGACAATGATGATATTCTTGAAGAACTTCAAGAAGAAGACTGAAGTAGCAGCCTTATCAGAAAAGAATCTCCACTATTGAAAAATAGTGGCCTAGTGTACAAAAGGACTCTGGAGAAAAGCTACTTTAAAAAAAGATTCACGTGTTGAAAGAGACGCGATGCCGGCTCCTTATGCAAGGCGGTCCCTACCGAAGAATCTTTTATTGAAGGATCAGGCTCTTTCCTCAAGAGTCATGTGTCTTTTACTTTATTCAAAGGTCATGTGTGTGCTGGCATCAATTATTAATGATTTACTTCGTTTGTAAGTAAACCTCTCCCACGATGTCTATATAAGGAGAGCAGTCGGTTGTAAGAAAGTAGATCTGCCTTCAGCTAGTCGAGCGCAAGTGTGATCAAGTGTTCTTGTAAGTCTTTATGTTTTAATATATTCAGTATCTTTTAAGTATTTTCTAGAGTAAAATACCCCTTCCCCCTCGTTTTTGGTAATATTTGTGTTAAGCCTAGAAATTGAGCTTATTTAGACTGGCCAAATCCTTGGTTCTCATAAACTCATAGTAGATTCAGAAGGAAACATAAGAGTTCAGTACGAATCTACAGAACAAATATTCCAGAGTCTCTTAGTTGAGAGAAAAAATGATAATAAAGTTCAAACATTGTATAAGTTGCAAAATAATCTAAAAGCAACTCATGATACAAATTTAGAAAATTTCAATGATGAAAGATATGCTACACAAAGCATAACTTCTGAGGAACTTTTTGAGGATTTAAATCAGGATTTGAATGATCTAGATTTAAATCTTAATAATCTCTCTGACGATGATAATCAGAGTATCTTGACCATTGGTCATCAAAAGTAGCCATGAAGGTCTCAGAATTAGATGGAACATTTTCTGCAGAAGAAATGTATTCTTATCTAGAAAATTTCCTAGGTGGAACTGCAAGAGCCATGTGGGAATCCTATAAGTTGAATTTTCCAACAGAATTTCAACAAGATGTTGCATTAGGAGTAAATCCTTATAATTTTACTAATAGAATGCGATTAATGATTATGGGTGCAAACCCTAACATGGGATATAATGCCCTACAAAAAGAAGCAATTAGAAAACTTGAAATACTGCAGATAAAAAACTGGAAGTATATCAAGCCTTTTCTTCAATACTGGATATAAGCTTTATATCTCTTCTGTGATTGATGCTCTAGCTAGTAGAGGGATTAAGATGATAAAGCCCATGGCCATATCACCAGATGATCTTGGAGGATTAGACTGGAATATCTTCAAAAATCTGGAACTGAAAATGCCCAGATGAATACCATAATTGACTTTCAAATCTCTCAGGCTGAAAGTCTTAAAGAATTTAATCATCTTTGTACTGAACTTTGGAAAAAAGTTCATACTGAAATGATTGCGAAAAACTTGCTTTTACGCAATATTCATAACAATCAGGAGTATATTAAAAACCAATATACACACCTGATTACTATGGTAAAAGAAATTGAGAAATCAATTATTTTTACAAAAACAACTTACTGTTGAACTTCTAGGTTGTCTTTGACGTCTTGTGGTAGACGTAGATGGTGAAACAGCCGAAGCTGATGCCTGAAGTACTCGGTTTAACTGAGTAGCTAATTCTTGGACCGAGGCTGGTACTTCTAATTTCCCATCAGAAATTTGGATAATACTATTAACCTTAATCAGAAATTTTATGGATACTTCGTCACCCTGTGAACAAGTTCCATAAAGAATATGAGAAAGTGGATATTCTTAATCAAGTTTTGTTTAACAAAATTGAGTCAGGAAATGATGAGATCGACAATCTAATTAGATTGTTAGAAAAGGACCAAATCTTTGGTTCAAATCCCCAAGCCCATTGGGATAAAAATAAACTTGTTTGTAACTTGAAATTCAAAGATCCTGGTTTTCGAATTACAAATAAGAAGATCACAGCAACAAACGACAATATTGCTGAGTTTAAAATGCACATTGATGATCTACTCAAACTCAATGTGATCAAAAGGAGTACATCTCCTCATAGATCGCCTGCTTTCATTGTAAACAAACACAGTGAACAAGTTAGAGGCAAAACACGAATGGTTATTGACTATCATCGACTAAATGACAATTTAGAAGATGATGGTTATGACATTCTAGATAAAAATGAGTTAATAAACTCTATACAAGGAAGTTATTGTTGGGGTATGCCCTTAAGGCTAATGTTTGAGGCCTTGGGATTCTTACAGTATCATGTATAAACTTTTATGTTTATAAAGGCAATGGTTGTTATTCAGTTTGTTACATTGTCTGCTGCAATAAATGTACTTCTGAATAATGTCTCAAGACTGTTCAGCTAGGCTGACATGCTATTTGTCCTTAGTCGAGATATCTTGGTGAACATGAGACAGCCTTGATATGATTGAGACTAATATGTGTTCTAATCTTATAGGATGCTTCGAGCATGGAATAAGATGTAGACTCATGGGTACATTGGATGTACTGGACAGACCCTACTAGGATATTCAATTGCTTGTCACAATGTGAATAATCCTTGTTTGCAACAAGTGGCACATGTCCTCTGACTTGAGATCACTTGTGTTTCTAAATGATGATTGTCATTGTTTTGAGGTAGTTCAATATCATTTGAAACATAATGGTTATAGACTATCTTAGATAATGATCATGAGTCAGGTTAGGACACTAGTGATAGATATAGGATTGTCGTCTCCTTGTTTAAGGAGTGTGATGTTCTAAAGGGGGCTCCCC
Organism: Costus lasius; assembly: GCA_027563935.2. Lineage (NCBI taxonomy): Eukaryota > Viridiplantae > Streptophyta > Magnoliopsida > Zingiberales > Costaceae > Costus > Costus lasius. The sequence goes on along the minus strand of JANVAS020000102.1, from coordinate 331,124 downwards.
TAAATGAGATGATTGAGAAAGTGTATGGCCATACCCAGGTGACTATGTTCATCTGATCTAATCATGCTCATCATATTGGAGTTACAGGCTTGACACGCTTGTCCAATAAGAACATCCAGTGGCAAAGGAATCATGTATGCCTAGTGAAGTGGATTCACACTTGTGCTGTGGTTTGGGTGTAGTCTTGGAAGACTCTTTCCTTTATATCGGGAGACAGTGATGTGTTGCTAGATACCCCTCACTGATCGTGATAACGCAAGTTATTGTTACCGACATTTAAAGGAACCCTCAGGGTCGCACAATTTGATGATATGGCTTACTTAAGTCAGATCGTGTGGACTGAATTGTTTGGGTTCAGTTTAAAGGAGTTTAAACTCTGATTGTAAGTGAGATCTGGTCTGATCATGTTTGATTGATTAGGGCTTAAGATCGGTAAGCTTCGATCGAGAGTATTGATGCTAGATCGGTGAGATCAAGAGTATCAAGAGATCAACGGTTAGATCTTGAACCATTGGTTCAATGAGATCTAGACCAAATGGCTTGGGCTGGTTTGATTTGGTCTTTGAACCAAATGCATCTAAACCGAATTGCTTTGAACCGGTTCACTTATGTGAACGTATGGTTCAAAGGCAAGAGGAGTTTTCGATGGTTTAAGAGGGGTTTTAAGTGAAGTTAAAACTTGCCATTTTGGGAAGGCGTTTTGCTAGAGGAAAACGCTCCCATGCTTTGAACGCCTCTCCAGCCTCTTCCTCTTTTCGCTTTGGGTGTTCTTCACGCCAAGGAGTGCATTCGGCCAGCAAGAAGTCTTCTCTCTCAATCTCCTTCACGCGACAAGGGGCACTTGAAGATCCTTGCTAGCACAAGGAGCGACAAGAAGAAAGCTACTTCTCATCTTGTGTGCGCATCTCGTGGAGGAGACCCCTTTCGATCTCTTCTTCCAAGGCACCATCCAAGCGATGGCAATGGTATGATATTTCTTCTAGATCTATCTACATTACAAGGTATTGAAAGTTGATCATATGACATATAAAGCGATCATGGAAACCCTTGCTTCCGCTCAAAAGTCTATATGCGCCTACCTTTAGGGTTTCGCTCCCCCTTGAAGGGGACTTTCAATTGGTATCAGAGCTTGCGGTTCTATATGTGGTCATATGATTGCTTCATGTTGCTTGTTTGTGATCCGGGTATGCCATTACATGTTATAGATCTATATTGAAGTTTCATCTAGTTGCGCATGTTAATGTAGATGAAAGCTTCTCACTTTGTTGTTGCGCATGTTGTAAGTTGTTTTTACCTAAAAACTCATTACATCTTGCGCGCCTATCACCTAGATCTACATTTGCGCCTGCTATAAACCCTTAGACGGGTTATTAGGGTTGAAGTCATAGACTAGTTAAGATCCAACCAGTCTGATCAGACCATTTGACAGCCTAGATGGGTCGACCAGATGGCACCTGTGCACAAGCAACAGGTGGCTATAGGTCGACTGCAGACAGGCGTGTAGCGATGTCTGGTTGAGACAACCAGTGAACACACATGAGTTAGGCCCGGGGTCACACCCGCTTGCCAGAACTCATGAGGGTAGTTCAGCCCATGACATGCATTGTTGACCATTAGGTCAACTCAAGTCAGTTAGGACTTAGTGCATGCAAGGGCAGTGGATCTGACTAGGTCTGATGAGTGGATCCCTATTAATGGACCGTTGTAAGGTAGCAGGGAACATAAGAAAAATAAAATTGATGCCTATGGGGTTTTCGAAAATTTTATTTTCTTGTAATAGGATCACATGTTGGTTGAATACCATGGCGCTTGTCTATTTCATCTTATGTGGGTTGCCCTTTTCATGTGTGCTGTGCTGGGGCCTGCGAGCCTGGATTAAAAAATTGTAAATTAATTTTTATTATGATCTGCGCATCACTTTTAATTAATTTATAAAATGTAATTGACCTGCGAGTCAATCTTGTCTAGATAGATTAAAATGTACTTTTAATCTGACAAGAGCTCAAAGCACACATAGCAGAGGCGCATGCAGCAGTGACATCTACCTGGTGGGCGCACTTGAGCTGCAGAGGGCGCTTGGGCCCTGGTTTGGGCCAGGTGAGAGGCAAAAGACCCAAGAAGCATGTGAAGACTTAAGATAACTTAAGGTCTTACCTAGGCTTTATGGGCGTTTACCACATAAGATCATCATGCTTTCTTTTATTGTTTAAATAAGTAGACTTGCATGATTTATTTATCTTCTGCTATCACCATAGGGCTTGCATGATAGTCAAGAAGATAAAAGACCGTTAAAATCCAACGCTAAAATATCAAGCTCGATAGCCTTCTGACGCGAAACCTCACTGTTCTGACTATCGTTGGAGCCGTGTTGTACCCACTCAGTGGGCACGTCCATCTATCTTCAGACGGTGTGTGATTTCACCTGCGTGTTACAGAGAAGGGATTTATCGCTTCTCGTTGCTCAGCATAGCACGTGGTGGTCCAGGGAGTAGGTCGGGTCAGCTTGACCATGTAGGCTACATATGGGGCATATGGTAGCTACATGGAGGCAGCCATCTGTGGGATCAGAGACTGTGTTGTACCAACTCAGTTGGCACAGTCGGCTGGATTGCCCAGATGAAGGGGAATCGCACGGGTTGGCGATTGGCAGGGACTGCCTACCAGAAATTAGTGCTTGTACTCTCTGTGCATCTTATCTTGCCTGAGCGGGACGCGGAGACCAAGTATGAAATCTGGATCCCATCTCACTAAAAGAGTGTTACTCTTTCGGACTGTTTACTGGATTTTTCAGTCAGATAAAATAGTGAGAAAAGAATCTTTCTTAAGTCCTGGATTGATTCTAAACATTGATACTGACCTTGCTGTTCTTGCATTGTTGTAGATTCCTGCAGCAACGAACACCATGAGCTTCAATGTGCGATCCCTACTGGAAAGGGAGAAGTTTGCTGGGCCAAACTTCTCAGACTGGTACGGACACCTTAAGATCGTTCTTAAGGCTGAGAGGAAACTGTATGTCCTCGAGACGGCTGTACCGCCTCAACCCGCTGCGAACGCCGCAAGGGCGGTTCGCGATGCCTATGAAAAGCATGTCAATGATAGCATTGATGTTGCTTGCCTGATGCTAGCGTCTATGACGCCACAGCTGCAGCGTCAGCATGAGGATATGTCTGCTATAGAAATTATAGCAAACCTCAAGATGTTGTATGCTGCACAGGCGAGGACTGAACGCTATAATCTGACCAAGCTTTTCTTTCAGAGCAAACTGGCTGAAGGGAGTCCAGTGGGAGCTCATGTGCTCAAGATGATTGGGCACAAGGAGGCTCTAGAGAAACTGGGGCATACCATCAACCAGGAGCTTGCTGTAGACATTATTCTGCAGTCTCTCGGCCTCCTTCGATGCGTTCATTATTAATTTTAATATGAACAAGATCGACTGTACTCCGGCAGAGTTGCTGAATATGCTCTTGACCACAGAGGAAACTCTGAAGGGAAAGCCTTCAACCTCTGTCTTGATGTTCCCCTCCAGGAACAAAAAGAAGGGGAAGAAGGGCAAAGCCCCTGTCAAGAACTACAGCAAGGCTCTGAAACAAAAGGTGAAGCGGTCGAAGGACAACAGATGTTTCCACTGTGGCCAGCTGGGTCACTGGAAAAAGGACTGTAAAGCGCTCCAAGGAGACAAGAAGGGAAGCATCGCTTCTAGCTCAGGTATTTTTTGTGACTGAAGTCATGATATCCTCTTCTTCTATTTCATGGGTGTTGGACACTGCATGTGGAGTTCACATTTGTTCAAATGTACAGGAACTCAAGAGAAGAAGACAGGTGGGACAACATGAGGTGGACCTACGAGTTGGAAACGGGGCACGGGTTGCTGCTGTTGCTGTAGGAGTTTATTACATCTCATTACCATCTGGATTTGTATTAGAACTGGACAATTGTTATTTTGTTCCAAGTATTACGAAAAATATTATCTCTATTCCTGCTCTTGTCAGGAAAGGATTTTCCTTTGAATGCAATATTTCAAAGTGTGTTCTATCTTATGATAATATTGTTTATGCTACTGGATCAATTAACAATGGGTTATTCATGTTGGACATGGAATGTTCTATACAAAATATTGATAATAAGAAAGCCAAGTATGCTGATGACAGCACCTTGCTATGTCATAGTCGTTTAGGCCATATTAACAAGAAACGCATTAAGCGGTTGCATGATCATGGACTGCTGGGATCATTCTCCTATGAGGAGATTGATACATACAAAGCTTGTTTAATGGGCAAAATGACGAAGTCTCCTTTTCCTAACAAAGGTCAAAGGGCTTCAGGTTTACTTGACCTTATACACAGTGATGTGTGTGGGCCATTTAGTAAACATGTCAGAGGTAGCTATTCGTACTTCATTACCTTTACTGATGATTTCAGTAGATATGGGTATGTCTATCTAATGAGACATAAGAGTGAATCTTTTGACAAGTTCAAAGAGTTCAAAAATGAAGTACAAAATCAGCTAGGCCGAAATATCAAGGCACTTCGTTCTGATCGAGGTGGAGAATACCTAAGTCGAGAGTTTACTGACTATCTGAAGGAGTGTGGGATTATCTCACAGCTCACTCCGCCAGGAACACCGCAATGGAATGGTGTGTCCGAGAGGAGGAACAGAACCTTACTGGATATGGTTCGTTCTATGATGAGTCAGGCTACTCTACCTTACTCCTTTTGGGGATTTGCACTGGAAACAGCTGCAAAGGTACTAAACCGAGTGCCATCCAAGGCAGTTTCAAAGACGTCATATGAGTTATGGTATGGGAAACAGCCGAGCTTGACATTTATTAAGATCTGGGGTTGCGAGGCTTATGTCAAAAAGCTCGCCTCTGGGAAACTAGAGAGCAGATCTGAGAAATGTATCTTTGTCGGATACCCTAAGGAAACTAAGGGTTATTATTTCTACGATCCCAAAGAGAACAAGGTATTTGTTGCTCGGACGACCATTTTTCTTGAGAAGGAGTTTCTTCTGCAAGAGGCCAGTGGGAGAGAAATAAAGCTGGATGAGAATCCAGAGGAAGGACAAAGTAGTCAAGCACAATTGGATGAGCCTGAGCCGGTAGAACAGGTTACGGAACAACCTGAGGCTCAGATATCACGGGAACCGCGTAGATCGGGAAGGATTCGTCGACAGCCTGAGCGCTATGACGGAGTCTACATCATTGATAATGATGAACCCCTTACTTATGCGGATGCGGTCAGTGGACCGGAGTCAGCTAGATGGCTTGAAGCTATGCGAGCCGAGATGGACTCCATGTCAGATAACCAAGTCTGGGATTTGGTTGATCCGCCTCCGGGAGTAATCCCTATAGGCTGTAAATGGATCTTCAAGAAGAAGATTGACATGGATGGTAACGTGGTTACCTATAAAGGCAGGCTAGTTGCGAAAGGTTTCAAACAAATCTACGGGATAGATTATGATGAAACTTTCTCTCCTGTAGCCATGTTCAAGTCTATTCGGATTATTCTCGCGATAGCAGCATATTACAATTATGAGATCTGGCAGATGGATGTGAAGACCACTTTCCTTAATGGAAAACTGGATGAGGATGTGTATATGACACAACCTGAAGGTTTCACTAATCCATCAGATCGTCATAAAATATGCAAGTTAAAGAAGTCCATTTATGGACTTAAACAAGCATCTAGAAGCTGGAATATTCGTTTTGATGAATCAATCTGTGAATTTGGTTTCATCAAGAATGAAGACGACCCGTGTGTATATAAGAGGTTTAGTGGGAGCGTGATTATTTTCCTAGTCCTCTACGTCGATGATATCTTGATCATTGGAAACGATATTCCTGAACTGCATGCTGTTAAAGCATGGTTAAGAAAATGTTTCCAGATGAAAGATCTAGGAGAAGCAGCCTATGTATTAGGTGTGAAGATCTACAGAGATAGATCTAAGAGGCTTCTCGGGCTGTGCCAGAGTACTTACATCAATAAAGTCCTGGAGAGATTCCATTTAGAGAATTCTAAAAGAGGATATCTTCCAGTCAGACATGGTCTGAATCTTTCAAAGAGTCAGTGTCCACAAACACAGACTGAGAAAGATGAAATGGACAATACGCCTTATGCTTCGGCTATTGGATCCATTATGTATGCGATGTTGTGTACTCGCCCAGACGTCGCTTACGGGTTAAGCGTGACCAGTCGATTCCAAAGTAATCCAGGTCAGGCACACTGGATTGCGGTCAAGAACATTTTAAAATATCTTCGGAGGACCAAAGATATGTTCTTGATATATGGTGGTCAGGAAGAACTCAGTATAGAAGGATATACTGACGCTTCGTTCCAATCGGACCAGGATGATTTCCGATCGCAATCAGGCTATGTTTTTAGCTTGAATGGAGGAGCTGTGGTGTGGAAAAGTTTCAAACAGTCTATCGTTGCTGATTCCACAACAGAAGCCGAGTATGTTGCAGCCTCAGAAGCATCTAAGGAGGCAGTGTGGATTCGTAAGTTCATTCAGGAACTTGGTGTTGTTCCTTCGAGTGCAGATCCTTTGGTTATCTTCTGTGATAACACTGGAGCAATCGCACAAGCAAAGGAACCACGGTCGCACCAGAAGTCCAAACATATACAGAGACGGTTTCACTTGATCCGGGAGATCATTGATCGTGGCGAGATCAAAATCTACAAGGTTCATACAGATGACAATCTGGCTGACCCGCTTACCATGCCTCTGGCGCAGCAGAAGCATGAGAAGCACTGTAATAATATGGGTTTGAGATTTCTCAACCATTAGATTAAGTGCAAGTGGGAGATTGTTGGGGTATGCCCTTAAGGCTAATGTTTGAGGCCTTGGGATTCTTACAGTATCATGTATAAACTTTTATGTTTATAAAGGCAATGGTTGTTATTCAGTTTGTTACATTGTCTGCTGCAATAAATGTACTTCTGAATAATGTCTCAAGACTGTTCAGCTAGGCTGACATGCTATTTGTCCTTAGTCGAGATATCTTGGTGAACATGAGACAGCCTTGATATGATTGAGACTAATATGTGTTCTAATCTTATAGGATGCTTCGAGCATGGAATAAGATGTAGACTCATGGGTACATTGGATGTACTGGACAGACCCTACTAGGATATTCAATTGCTTGTCACAATGTGAATAATCCTTGTTTGCAACAAGTGGCACATGTCCTCTGACTTGAGATCACTTGTGTTTCTAAATGATGATTGTCATTGTTTTGAGGTAGTTCAATATCATTTGAAACATAATGGTTATAGACTATCTTAGATAATGATCATGAGTCAGGTTAGGACACTAGTGATAGATATAGGATTGTCGTCTCCTTGTTTAAGGAGTGTGATGTTCTAAAGGGGGCCCCCCTAAATGAGATGATTGAGAAAGTGTATGGCCATACCCAGGTGACTATGTTCATCTGATCTAATCATGCTCATCATATTGGAGTTACAGGCTTGACACGCTTGTCCAATAAGAACATCCAGTGGCAAAGGAATCATGTATGCCTAGTGAAGTGGATTCACACTTGTGCTGTGGTTTGGGTGTAGTCTTGGAAGACTCTTTCCTTTATATCGGGAGACAGTGATGTGTTGCTAGATACCCCTCACTGATCGTGATAACGCAAGTTATCGTTACCGACATTTAAAGGAACCCTCAGGGTCGCACAATTTGATGATATGGCTTACTTAAGTCAGATCATGTGGACTGAATTGTTTGGGTTCAGTTTAAAGGAGTTTAAACTCTGATTGTAAGTGAGATCTGGTCTGATCATGTTTGATTGATTAGGGCTTAAGATCGGTAAGCTTCGATCGAGAGTATTGATGCTAGATCGGTGAGATCAAGAGTATCAAGAGATCAACGGTTAGATCTTGAACCATTGGTTCAATGAGATCTAGACCAAATGGCTTGGGCTGGTTTGATTTGGTCTTTGAACCAAATGCATCTAAACCGAATTGCTTTGAACCGGTTCACTTATGTGAACGTATGGTTCAAAGGCAAGAGGAGTTTTCGATGGTTTAAGAGGGGTTTTAAGTGAAGTTAAAACTTGCCATTTTGGGAAGGCGTTTTGCTAGAGGAAAACGCTCCCATGCTTTGAACGCCTCTCCAGCCTCTTCCTCTTTTCGCTTTGGGTGTTCTTCACGCCAAGGAGTGCATTCGGCCAGCAAGAAGTCTTCTCTCTCAATCTCCTTCACGCGACAAGGGGCACTTGAAGATCCTTGCTAGCACAAGGAGCGACAAGAAGAAAGCTACTTCTTATCTTGTGTGCGCATCTCGTGGAGGAGACCCCTTTCGATCTCTTCTTCCAAGGCACCATCCAAGTGATGGCAATGGTATGATATTTCTTCTAGATCTATCTACATTACAAGGTATTGAAAGTTGATCATATGACATATAAAGCGATCATGGAAACCCTTGCTTCCGCTCAAAAGTCTATATGCGCCTACCTTTAGGGTTTCGCTCCCCCTTGAAGGGGACTTTCAGTTATATCTTCTCAAAATTCAACTGCAAATCTGGTTTCTAGCAAATCAGAATGGCAAAAGAATCAGTACCATGGACAGCGTTTACTTGTCCATTAGGAAGCTTTGAATGGCTAGTAATGTCATTTGGGCTTAAAACTGCTCCTGCAGTATTCTAAAGAAAAATGGATGAGGTTTTTAAACCTTATCAAAACTTTGTTTATGTGTATATAGATGACATTCTTGTACACAGTAAAACAGAGAAAGAACATACAAGTCATCTCAAGTTTGTATTACAAAAATTCTATACAAACGGAATTATTGTCTCTGGACAAAAATCTCAGTTTTACAAAAAATCTATCGAATATCTAGGTGTTGAAATTGGTAATGGATAAATTAAACTCCAACCACATATCACATCTAAAATAAAAACTCTTGAGGTTACAGATACTAAGAGTTTACAACAATTCTTATGACTCATAAATTATGCTAAACCTTTTTTAAAGGATCTACATAAATTGAGTGGACCCCTCTACTCAAAATTATCACTTACCGGTGTAAAGAAATTTAACACTATAAACAAATTGATAAAATCAGGCAATTGGTAGATACACTACCTTTGCTCAAATTACCTTTGGATAATGATTATCTCATTGTTCAAATATACGGTTGTGAACAAGGATGGGGCGTCATCTTACTTCGCAAACCACATAAATATGCTTCTGATCCTGAAGCCATCTGCAGATATGCTTCTGACAAATTTCGTGAGAAAAATGTCACTAGCAGTATTGATCAAGAGCTTTTGGCCATTTTGTTACGGTCTTGATGCTTTCAGATTATTCCTTTTAAACAAAAAGGACATACTTATAAGAACTGACTATGAAGCCATAGTTAAGTTCTTCAAAACAAAAAAATGAGAAACATATCTCTCAAAAGAGATGGTTATCATTTATTGATCATTGCATTAATAATGCATACAAAATCACCTTTGAGCATATCAAAGGCAAAGATAATGTCATCTCTGACATTCTATCACGTCTTTTATTAAGACCAGAATGATAACCTACAAGGTTATGCAGAATAATATCAAATATATGATTGTCTTTTCTAAAGACTAAAGTGACAACTAATGAAGTTGTGCAGAAGATGGCTTCTGGAAGTACTCCCTCCTTGAAAAAGGATACAGGAAAGGCAAAGAAAGGACCACAAAGTCCTCAACCAATGGTCACAGATGATATGACTTATGCGCAAGTCATTAAAGAAGAACCGGCTCAAACACAGATGTATGCTTTTCGGACACCGAGACATTATACTGCTTTGACCGGACATGACCGAATGGTTCTAGATCTCCTATGGAAAGACCACCATGGCCCTGGTTTTCTTACGATCATGAACACATTAGCTGGACATTTGCAGGCACTCCGATTTATGAAGACCCTGCCACAAACCCCAGCTTCAAAACCATCAGAATTAGAACCCCAAACACTTGAAGCCTATATAGCTAAAGAGTTTAAGATTTCTTCTTTGGAAAAAGAGCTTACTGATCTTAAAACTCAGATGATGAGTTTACAAACTCAAAAGACTACGCTTGAACAAGAGGTGCAAATGTTAACTCAAACATGGAACCAAGAAATGGACTCAGAATGAAACCAAGACTACGCGTGAAGACTGGGATTGCGTGCGAGGATGGAGGAGTAGGCGGCGTGGAGCAGAGAAGAAATAAAGAGAAGAAGCTGTTCGTGGAGCATGTGAAGGGGAAATTTTCCTGTGCACGCGCGGCCTCACGCCAACCTGGCACCAAATTCGGTGCATTATACAGAAGTTGACCTTTGGTCATCAAGTTTTGTCGATTACCGATTTACAAAAAATCGGGGGTGTAACACCGGCAATCGCCTCACCGAGTTCCCAGTACAATGGCAGAGCGTCGGTGAGCCGACGTGGGAGAAAGCGAGGGATCTTTGGCAATTTGAAGAACAGCTGAGACAGTTTGTGGAAGGCCGGACGCCGGGGGCGGCGTCCACTTCGCCTGGGGGAGGATTGTGAGGCTCGGGGGACCGGTGGGTCCCCGAGTCCGTGGGCGCGGTCAATCGTCGCAAGAACACGCCACGGTCAACCTGGGTGATCCGGGCGAGCGGGGCGGAGGCCCGGATGCGGAGGATGGATCCGAAACCCGCATGTTCGCGCAGTGGCGCGAACTCCTTCCAGTCGTCGACTTCGGAACGGGAGGGAGTGACGTCAGGTGGCGACTTGCTCGCGAAGACAGCTTGACACCGACCGCTGTGGAGACTGAAACGTGGGCTGGCGGAGCAAGGAGAGGGACGCACGCATAGGACAAGAAGGATATAAGTCCAAGGCAGGTTCGACCCAAGGGGGTGCCTGAGTGTGGGAAAAAAGAGAGAAGAGCTCATCACTGGAGAAGAGTGTCCGGCGAGGTCGGGTGTGTGTAAGCGTGCGGCTTGGAAAGGGGTTTTATGTAACTTTGTATTAAAGAGTAATAAGAGTAAAACTTTCCTCTTCCTATTCTGGGTGTTGGTCTCTCTTCGGCTCTCAATCGGTGGGCCCTCTCCGGCGAGTGTGTGGGCGGAAGGAGGTAGCGCGCGCCTCCTTCCATTGCTGGTTGGGCGAGACTGGTCAACGCGCCTACGTGGTGGGCGGACTCGCGAAAAAGGAAAAGTGACAAAGGTAGACACCGGCTGTCGTCAACTGAAGTCAAAAAGGGTCAACGTTGACCGGCGTCTCGGGGCGTAACAATGGAGCTGTAGCGGCGGGAGGAAAATTTGGGAAGAGAGAGGATGGGACAAAGACAGTGTCATACTTATTCACATTTTTCGTGCAAAAGACTCACTGATTTATTGCAGGATGAAGTGGATTGGGGAAATTTTAAGTTACACCAAAAATAAAAGAACTCGGTTATTACGAATTTCTTATTTGCAAATGATGTATTTTATTTTTAGTGATGTTAACGAAAAGATGGTGCGTTGTACCTCAAGAGTTCTCAAACAATTTGTATTTTACTTCTCATTAATAAGTCAAAATCATCTATGTATTTTACTTCCTATTCTATGGAGATTGCAAACTGAGCTTGCAATTATTGTTGGAGTGTCCATCAGTAGAGGTGTGCAAAAAAACCGTCAAACCGCGGTTAATTGAACCGAACTGAATCGATTTTCCGGTTAACCGAACCGAACGGTTCTTAATCGGTTCGGTTTTTTCCTTGTGATCGGTTATCGGTTCGGAACTTGGCCGAACTGCGGTTAACCAAACCGAACCGTTTATATAATATTTATTTATATATAAAAATAAATATTTTATATAAAATCGAACCGGTTAATCGTCAAAACCAACGGTTAACCACCGAAAACCAACGGTTAACTACCAAAAACTAACGGTTAACCGAGAATATTTTTATTTATTAATTTTAAATTATTTTATAATTTTAAATTTTTTTATATATAAATAATACAATTAACCGTCGATTTTCGGTTAACCGTACCGAAAAACTGGTTAACCGGTACAAACGGTTCGGGATCGGTTCAGAATTTCTCCGAACTGATCCCACCGGTTCGGTTCGGTTTTTTGACACACGGTTCGAACCGTGCACACCTCTATCCATCAGTTTCCCACCCTTTAGGAGTTCCGTCAGTGGTAAATTACTAAAAGCCAATGAATGATTTCAAGAGTTCTATCAAATCGAAGGGGTTTTCTATATTCTTCTTAATTAATGACCAACTCACATTTAACTCTAATTGTTACTTTCTAATTTGAAAATTTTATATAAAATTGATAAACATTTTTATTGTGGTTATGTTTCTCAAACACAAAACTTTGTAATGTGATGATAAAAAATTGTTTCATGTTTTTTTTAACTTCAAGTCTAGCTTTATGGATTAGCATGGACCCATGAAGATTGATCTTTCTAGTTATTATACTGATATGATAGGTATTGTCCCCGTAGTCAAGGTGGCAAAATGGTGACATAAGGCACCTAAATTGGTTTTGACCTATACCTTAGTGTTGATGACTAGGCTAAATTATTGTCCACAAATGTTGCTCTCTTACACAATTAAGTCTTCAAGTAGTTAGGATCACTGGGTTATTCTATGCAATGGATGGAGAAAACATATCAAAGGATGGAATCTAACATTACCAAAGAGGATCATTTGGCCCCTAAGCATCTAAATGATTTGGTGTAAGTTAAGCACGAGTTTCTCTTTTTTAGTGAGATTAGAGACTACTTAGTTGTAACATAACCGTAGCCTTATGTTGACATATGAGTTTTCTTAAATACTCAATCTATACACCCTCTAACCTTATGGCGGCATATGAGTTCCCTTAAATACTTAATATGTACAAGAAATTGTATGATGATTACTTTTGGAGTTATAACTATGAGGATTGTCTATAAATATATTTTATTTTTACATGCTTTTAATAAAATATAATAAAAAAATATAACATATTAAAATGAATTATTTAATAAATAAAAATATAATAAAAAAATAATTTTATGTAAAAAGTATTATAATAAATAAGATTGGAAAGTAATAATCCTTTTTATTTTCTTTTCTCTAAGGCTCTGTTTACCAGGACGGAAATAAGGCGGAAAAGGATGGATTAGTGACAAATCCGCTATATACCAAGACGGACGGATTTGAAAGGACGGATTACACGGTGGATTTTACCCTATGTTTCCGCTGTTTTGTGATCCGCCCGAATCGGGCGGATTCACATCGGAATGACTTATTCTCACGCTCGCTCGCCACTCTTCGAACCCTATTTCGCCCACTCTTCGCCCACTCTTCGCCACTCTTCGCCCTCTCGCTCGACATCTCACACCCTAGCACGAGCACGAAGAAGCCCCGCGCCGCCGATCCATCGCCGCTGCCGCCATTCCAACGTTGCTGCCGCCGGTCGACGCTGCTTCTCTTCTCCACAAGGTATATTTTCTCCTCTTTCCTCTACCGGTTTCCTCCGCCTCGTCAGTCGCCTTCTTTTTGCCGCTCGTCTCCAACCTCATTCGCCAACTCTTCTTCCACCTCCGAGCATCCCCTTCTTCCGCCTTCCAGAGGCCTTCTTCACCCTTCTTCACTCATCCGCCGCCTCGCCTCTTCCACTGCCTCGCCTCTTCCGCCGCCGATGCCTCCTCTGCCGCCCTTCAGAGTCCTTCTTCCTTTCCTTCACTCTTCCGCTGCCGAGCCTCTTCCGCCGCCGTGCCGCCCCTTCTGCCGCCAGAGCGTCCCCTTCTGCCGCAGGAGCCCTTCTTCACTCTCCATTACACCGATTTATTTTACATGAATAAATCTGTGTAGCCTGGTATCACTCCCCTGTAAAATCTGTGTATTACATGAATAAATCAACACTGAGACTAAATTGAAGATGCTATTAATCTTTTTCTAAATATAACCTTCATGTTCTTTTACGTATCAACTTAATTGGCTTCATGTATGTATAGCTTATCCATTTGGTACCCAAGTTAACAGGAGTATGACTTGTTATCACACGTGAACCATTTCCATATTGCAAACCATAATTTGAGTATACATTTGTTTAAGATTTAAAGCATAGTCATGAATTTATTAACATGGACATTAGTTTGTAAAACCATTCATGAAAGCATCATACGCCCTATAGTCATATATCATGAAATTAGGTGGATGAACGTGGGTCTATAACTTTGTAAAATTGTATTTTGTAGGTAATATTAAAATGGCTCCATATGGATTCATGTTCTTTCAAGCCCTCTAGCAAAGATTTCATGAGTTTCCAATAACATCAACATGCTGATGATGCTTTAATTGACAATCATGTAATTTACTTTATTCATAGGTTTTACTATAATGGATCCAAGAAGTGACAAGGTGAAGAGATTTATTATAATGCGCCACCTCCACACTAGGACTTCTCATCTAGCAGCTATAGCTGCTCATTATGTTATACAATTGCAGCAACTTCTACTAATATTAACACACTCATCGTATATTGATAAGCCATTAGTAGAATGTACTGAATTTAAGGATCACAAGCGAAAAATCCTTTTGAGAAAGTTAATTACCTCTGATCAAATCTGTCATAACATTTTAAGAATGAGTAAGAATGCCTTTTCTAATCTGTGTGATATACTACGTGACTCAAAGCTAATCAAAGATACCAAATACTCTAACGTTGACGAGAAAGTTGCAAAGTTCTTATATTTGGTTTCACACAATGTTTAGGTGCTATAGACGGGACACATGTTCGTGTAAAAGTCCCTTCTAAGGATGCATGTAGATTTAGGGGAAGGAAGGATTGGCCAACAACAAATGTGTTGGCAGCATGTTCGTTCGACATGAAGTTTACTTATGTCCTTCCTGGTTGGGAAGGAACCGCTTCTAATTCACGGGTGTTAAAGGATGCCCTCAATAGATCTGATAGCTTAATCATTCCGGAAGGTAAATATTACTTTTTTATTATTAAAAACTATGTTCATGGGTATTTGGATTCGTTATTAAAAGTGTTATACCATTTTTGTAGGGAAGTTTTATTTAGGTGATGCTGGATTCGGGATTAAACGTTATCTTATCACACCTTATAGAGGAGTCCGGTATCACCTGAAAGAATATTCAAAACGTGCTCCAGATAATGCAAAGGAACTTTTTAACCATCGACATGCATCTGCTCGAAATGTGATTGAGAGAGCTTTTGGTGTATTAAAAAAAAGATTTCCTATTATAGCTAGTGGAACTGAACCATGTTATCCTCTTAGGACGCATATTCAAATAATCCTAGCATGTTGTGTTTTACACAACTATTTGATGGGTGTTGATCCCAATGATAGCATAATTGCAGAAGTGGACGAGGAGTTAGCAAATGCAACGAGTCAAGATGTAGAAGTTGCGGAAAGAATAGATGAGGATGTGAGAAAAGGGATTGCAATGAGAGATGACATAGCAAATGCAATGTGGAATGATTATGTGTTGTGAAATTTGGGAGATGGTTTTGTTGTTGCACTTTTTCATTACTGGAACAATGATGTATTAAACTGAAAACTTATGTGGTTATGTTATCTTGCATTTCTTTTCTTTAAATAGTAATTATTTTGGTATATTCTCATGTTTATTTTTTATGTTTGAATAATGATGGATTGTGATAGCTTAACATTCTATTTGTTTTGCATTATAAGATGAGTAAAAAAGTCAAGGTTGGTGAGACCTCAAAGAGAGAAAATATCAAATGGACCGAGGAAATGGATAGCTTATTCATTGATGCTATGTTGGAGCAGCAAACTAGAGGTTTTAGAGTAGATGGTACATTCACCTCGGCAGCTTATAAAAATATGATCCTTATATGTGGTCCAGCATTTGGTTTTAGCGTAACAAAAGATCACTTGAAAAATGGCATTAAAACCCTGAAAAACAATTTTAATACTTGCCATGAGATGTTCAAGAATCTAAGTGGCATATCATGGAATAGTGACACAAAAATGTTTGAGGCTGAGGACCAAGTGTGGGATGACCTCATTAAGGTAAATATCAATACTTCTATTTGTATTTGGTTATATATGTTGTTACTTGTAGTGTGTTGCATATTCAGAATATTTTTATTTTGTTGTCTATGCAGGCTAATCCTAGTATGAGGAAGTGGAGGAGTACTCCTGTTACTAATTATGAGAAGTTGCAAGAGTTGTTTTCTAAGGATCGAGCCACCGGCAGCATGTCTAGCACTTGTAATGGGTTCATGAACATTTGGAGGAAAGAAGCTAAAGACAAAGATGATGTTGAACCTATGGCCCAGCAGGAGACATCGCAAGAGGACATGGATGAAAGTAATGCAATAAACCATCCGAGCCCTCATCCTGATACAGTAGCCTTTGATGAGGGAACAAGCATCAAAAGTGGTAGTAAGAGGAAGCAGCCAAAGTTTGAAGAAGCTACAATGTCAATGTTTGAGAAGAGCACTAACAAGTTGGATGACATAGTGAATTGTATGAAACATTCAAACCAATCTATGGATTCATTTCTAAGGGGTGATACTGAGATAAATGACAATGCAAATCTGAATATATTGGAGGAGTTGAAGAAATGTGGAGTGTCACGTCATAGATTGGCTACTGCTTATGTGGTACTTGGAAGCAACAAAGAAAAAGCTAAATTATTTTTCATGGCTCCCGAAGAATTAAGATTGGAAGTCCTTAATGCATTGATGGATGTTGAGCCATGAAGGGTTTGATATCTCTTTTGGTGTAGTTTGATCCAACATTTTGTTTAGTTGTAGTGGTTGATGTAATACCACTTATTTTGGATAGTTCTACTTGATATGTTTGGATAGTTGTTGTTGATTGCCATTTTGATAGTTGTTGTTGTTTGGATACTTCTACTTGATATGTTTGGATAGTTCTATTTGTAGTTTATGAAGTGAAAACTATATTTGAACATGGAATGATATGTTAGTTATGTTAACAATGTGTTATTTGTAATGTTAGTTGTGTTATTGTGGTGTTAGATGTGTTATTATGTTAAAAATTATATTTCCAACGGTTTGCTAAATTAATTAGTGATGCTCTTGTTGTTGTTGTACAAGTTGGAATTAATATTTAATTATATTTAATGGACCGAGGATATTTAATTATATTTAATGGTTAATTAATATTTAATTATATTTTAAAAAATTTAAGTTAATAATTTGACTAGTATTTAATTATATTTTTAAATATGGGTATAAAATTATAAAAGAAGAGTGAACATATCAAATGTATTCCTTCTTTCAAACTTTCCATCCTTCCCGATAAACACAATGAGGGAAACTTTTATTTCTTTTCCATCCATCCTTATATCCTTTCCATCTAACTATACTTTCCCTTCTATTTTCCATCCGTGCTAGTAAACATAGTGTAAATAAAACACATGAGGAGAAAATAGAACTTATATTTCTATCCTTTCATTTTTTTCTTTTACATCTTAGTTTTTTTTTCTTTCTACTTTCTTTCTTCCCAAAGAAACCTAGCTTCAAACTCATCTTTGTTACAACATATTTTCTTGGAGGGAAATACGGAGAGAAAAGAAAGAAAATAAAATTTTTTATTATTTCTTTGGACGAAAAGGAAAAGGCGAAAGGAAAAGTCGAAAGATAAAGTCACGCGTTTTCCTCACTTTTGTTTCCGTCCGAATCAAACGGAAATACCCCCTGATCGCAGTCCCTTGTTCTCCCGATCTATTTCCCCTCTCCCTCGCACTGCTCCCGATCTCTCGCTTGTGCCGTTGTCATTTCTCTCGATCGCCTCAACTCCCTCCTTCGGTCGTCACTGCTCTCAACTGCCTCCCTCCTCCGATCTCTCCTCCCTCGACGAGCCCCTTCTCCGATCTCCACCTCCGTTGCTCATGTTGCCTCACCTCCCTCCTCTAGCCACTTCCCTCCTTCGATCTCCCCTCCCTCGCTCGGCTTCCACGAGCAACCGCCTCCCACCTTCGATCGATGTCTCCCTTGCTCGAGCTCCCTTCCCTCCTTCGATCTCCCCTTCAGCAAAAAAGGGAGAAGTCGCACGACGCTCCCGGACGCCATTGACGCTGAACGACGTGGCTAGCTAGCCACCGGAAACAACACACGCAGCAGTCGTCGACCACTAGCGATATAACTTGTATTTTTCTTTTGATGTTCTTCTTATCTTTGATCTGTATAGACAAAAAAAAAATACAGAGCAGAAACATTACTTTGTTCTAGTATCTTCAGCGCAATAAGCATGTTTTACTGAAAAGTTACAAATTTTATGAAAAAATTACTTGCATCTAAGATTAGGAAAAGTAAATGCACTATCTTAGATACTTTGTTCTAGTATCTAAGAGCAGCTTTAGCCTTTTGTGGGCCTTGTAGAGAGTTAATTAGCTTTCATAAAAACAGAAAGCTTTTTTTTTTCTCAAATCTGTCGGATTATTTGGTCTTGACTTGATATTTAGGATATTATCATTTATGATTCTGTTATTTTAATATTTGATTGCATGGCTTCTTCCTTTCATTTCATTTAAGAGTATTGACTCAACGATGAATGAATATGTTTGATCCAAAACATTTGAATGATTGACACGTATTCAACTTGAGAAAGTTGGGTTACCTCAAGACTTGAGGTGTGCAAACTCCCCTCAAGTTAAATATACTTCTAACTTGCAAAGTTTCAACTTGTGTGAACTTTTGTGTTGAAAATGGAAATATCTGTAGTAAAGGGCTCATTATTCAATGTCTATGAACGGTCACATGCTAGGTTTATTTCAAGAACAAAATCGTCAATTAGTTTCTTAACTTCAATATAATACCCATTCTATAGAGTTTCATGTTATTTTAAGTCAACATGGAATCTAAATATTGCATACTAGACACCAATGTCTTAGCTTGTCAATGATGATCTGTACACTGTGGAGATAATTAGCAAAAATCTAATTTTGAATTCCTGTAGGGAATACATTATTTACTATTTCTAAAAGGATTCAAATATAGTATCTTTTTAATAATACCCAAATTAGGACTGTAATAATAATTGTATAAATTATAATTTTCCTCACTCTTGTTCATGAATAATCATTAACCTTAGTATTCGGCAAAAAAATTGCTTTCCTATGCTCAAGAATTATTAACGACCTAAATTTTCCAAATGAATTAATCAAATGTTGATTAGTTGTAATAAAAATTTGCGTACCACATCTAGTAAAATAGAATAGTAGCCAATGACATACTTATGATAAGCCCAAATATCCATAAGCAAGAAAGTAACGAAGCGTTGGAATCTTGGATGTTTATCATGTGATTTTAGGTAGATTAAACGATGGGAGGTGAATAGAGAGCAATCTCGCAGGAAAACAACTTCAATCTCTATCCTGAACATGAAATCTAGTTCGAATGTCGGAAGACGATGTACAAGATTCTAAAATCAAAGACGAATAAATAAATCTAACGTGATCGAGCACATCACGATCGACCATATCAATCATAGGCCGTTTGCTCCCCCTCAAGCTTCCCCATTGGATAATAGGATGACAATGAAAGAGATGCAAAGTCAAAAAAAGCGAAAAGACCATGGGCTGAGCAGGTTGTGGACTTATTTGTACATGTTGGAATGGGAAGCATATCCAGGTTATAAAAGGTCATGGCGTTGATCAGCCTCCTAATGAATTTATGGCGATCAAAAACCATTACCTGATACTAGTTCGTGGAACCAATCCAAATTTAGCATTCTAAGTGGGGGATCCACAATATCATGTAGGGATGACAATGGGTAAGGTATCCGCATGTTCCCACGGAGATTAGCACATCATCCTTGGACCGAATGAAGGTGAGCATGCAACTCTTTATGCCCTATTTTCCGATCCAAGGAGAAAACCTTGTTGCCAAGGCCACACGTGTGGTGCAGGGGAGGCCACGATGGTCATCAACCCATTTAAAAAACCCTAGTGGTTCGAGCATCCACCTAGCCTAGCCAAGAGATGAGGCTGCTCAGAAAAAAAAAATCGCCGAAGGGTCCTGCTGCGTGTAAATGCAGTATGTGAGAGGCATTACACGATGATCGTGTAATGAATTATCGTGTAATGAATGCATAATGTGTACTTATATACGATATTAATCTATTATACGATAGTCCATTACACGATCTACTGATACCCCCCTATAGAATCGTATAATATGAACATTACACGATATATTCATTACACGATATCACTCTCACAAAGCCCATACCCTCCTGCGTTTGGTAAAAAAAACTTCGGCTGCCCAAAGTCGAGAGCTGGAGAGGACTGTGCTGAGTCACCAACAAACCAACAAGCAGGACTAGCAGGATGTGGCAGATGAACAACAATGAGAGAGTGGAGTGGGAGGGTCGGTAATCGAGAATTGGATTGGGGTAAACTGTAGAGAGGTGACAAATGCGGGTCGCGAGCACGCGACAGTTGAAGTACATGTATAAATGTTTAAACTATTAACTAATAAATATTCTATTTAAGTACTTCATCCTATTAAATTGTTTACTATATACTTAGTGTCGCGCTCAGAATTAGGGTAATATTTTTTTGAATATTTTACCCGTAAGTCAACACTTGACTCGAGTCCAAATATGTCAACGCAGATATCGCAACGATCGAGATCGTTGGATTGGGCGCGACTGGCGGGGACGATTCCTCAAACCGACCCCAGCCCGATTAAGGACTCTTGCGGAAGATTGCTGTCATTCCAACACAGTTTAGATCAACGCTGACGATTCACCGAGAATCGGTGTCGTCGAGTCGAACCGGGTTATCCGAACCCAAATGGAACTCACCCGTGACTGACCGCGTCGGACGGGGTCCACAATAGTTTCCGAGCACGTACACGTGCCAGATAGGGAACCGAGGGGAGTAGTCAGACATTCCCTGCCGGAGCGTCGGACTCACCCTCACGTCTACGGATCAAGCCGGCGCCCGGCGATCGCAAACGATCATCAACACAGCGTCGCATGCCGGTGACGGAAAGAACCCAGCTGGCTCCTCACTCGCACACTAGTGAAGAGGCCGGACGTCGCTCCGCCGGTAACGTCACCCAAGGGCGACGGGGAGACCGGCGATCTCGTCCTTCTCGCACGTATGCAAGAACAGCCGGAGGTGAGGTTCGCCCGAAGGCAACCAAGCAAGCCGACGATGGCCAGAACTAGAGACACGGTGCTCACACGTAGGTGAGCCCGGCTGAGATGGAGAAGCCGGAGGAAGGAGTGGCGTTGGCCACCACGCCGCTGCTCCATCGGGAAAGGACCTCCTCGCTGCTCTCCCCTGTTGACGCCGAAGGCGTCACCCAACTGCACGCCGGAAATGAAGGCGTCGACTGCTGACGGGAAATGAAGGGAGATGTTTATCATGTGATTTTAGGTAGATTAAACGATAAGTATGTCATAAGTATGTCATAGTAGCCAATGACATACTTATGATAAGCCCAAATATCCATAAGCAAGAAAGTAACAAAGCGTTGGAATCTTGGATGTTTATCATGTGATTTTAGGTAGATTAAACGATGGGAGGTGAATAGAGAGCAATCTCGCAGGAAAACAACTTCAATCTCTATCCTGAACATGAAATCTAGTTCGAATGTCGGAAGACGATGTACAAGATTCTAAAATCAAAGACGAATAAATAAATCTAACGTGATCGAGCACATCACGATCGACCATATCAATCATAGGCCGTTTGCTCCCCCTCGAGCTTCCCCATTGGATAATAGGATGACAATGAAAGAGATGCAAAGTCAAAAAAAGCGAAAAGACCATGGGCTGAGCAGATTGTGGACTTATTTATAAAAGGTCATGGCGTTGATCAGCCTCCTAATGAATTTATGGCGATCAAAAACCATTACCTGATACTAGTTCGTGGAACCAATCCAAATTTAGCATTCTAAGTGGGGGATCCACAATGTCATCTAGGGATGACAACGGGTAAGGTATCAGCATGTTCCCACGGAGATTAGCACATCGTCCTTGGACCGAATGAAGGTGAGCATGCAACTCTTTATGCCCTATTTTCCGATCCAAGGAGAAAACCTTGTTGCCAAGGCCACACGTGTGGTGCAGGGAGGCCGCGATGGTCATCAACCCATTTAAAAAACCCTAGTGGTTCGAGCCTCCACCTAGCCTAGCCAAGAGATGAGGCTGCCTAGAAAAAAAATTCGCCGAAGGGTCCCTGCTGCGTGTAAACGCAGTATGTGATAGGCATTACACGATGATCGTGTAATGAATTATCGTGTAATGAATGCATATCGTGTACTTATATACGATATTAATCTATTATACGATAGTCCATTACACAATCTACTGATACCCCCCCTATAGAATCGTATAATATGAACATTACACAATATATTCATTACACGATATCTCATTACACGATATCACTATCACAAAGCCCCTACCCTCCTGCGTTCGTTTGCCGAAGGGACCCTTTTGCAAAAAAAATTTTGGCTGCCCAAAGCCGAGAGCTGGAGAGGACTGTGCTGAGTCACCAACAAACCAACAAGCAGGGCTAGCAGGATGTGGCAGATGAACAACAACGAGAGAGTGGAGTGGGAGGCTCCGGAATCGAGAATTGGATTAGGGTAAACTGTAGAGAGGTGACAAATGCGGGTCGCGAGCACGCGACAGTTGAAGTACATGTATAAATGTTTAAACTATTAACTAATAAATATTCTATTTAAGTACTTCATCCTATTAAATTGTTTACTACATACTTAGTGTCACGCCCTGAATTAGGGTAATATTTTTTTGAATATTTTACCCGTGAGTCAACGCTTGACTCGAGTCCAAATATGTCAACGCAGATATCGCAACGATCGAGACCAATGGATTGGGCGTGACTGGCGGGGACGATTCCTCGAACCGACCCCTAGCCCGATTAAGGACTCTTGCGGAAGATCGCTGCCATTCCAACACGGTTCAGATCAACACTGACGATTCACCGAGAATCGTTGTCGTCGAGTCGAACCGGATTCACCCAAACCCAAATGGGACTCACCCATGATCGACCGCGTCGGACGGGGTCCACAATAGTTTCCGAGCACGTACACGTGCCGGATAGGGAACCGAGGGGAGTAATCGGACATTCCCTGCCAGGGCGTCGGACTCACCCTCACGTCTACGGATCAAGCCGGCACCCGGCGATTGCAAACAATCGTCAACACAGCGTCGCATGCCGGTGACAGAAAGAACTCGGCTGGCTCCTCACTCGCACGCCGGCGAAGAGGCCGGATGTCGCTCCGCCGGTAACGTCACCTAAGGGCGACGGGGAGACCGGCGATCTCGTCCTTCTCGCACGTATGCAAGAACAACCGGAGGTGAGGTTCGCCTGAAGGCAACCAAGCAAGCCGACGATGGCCGGAACTAGAGACACGGTGCTCACACGTAGGTGAGCCCGGCTGAGATGGAGAAGCCGGAGGAAGGAGTGGCGTTGGCCACCACGCTGCTGCTCCACCAGGAAAGGACCTCCTCGCTACTCTCCCCTGTTGACGCCAAAGGCGTCACCCAACTGCACGCCGGAAATGAAGGTGTCGACTGTTGACGGGAAAGGAGGAAGCTTCGCGTCGATGGCAAGGAGGGTTCTCCCTTCGGCGGCTCCAGCTGCAGAAGAAGTCGGAAGAGCCCGACACCGCGCGCAGGCGAGGACCTTCGAAGAAGAAGAGTGGCCTGAGGGGCATCACGGGGAGCAGCGGGCTCGACTGGAATGAAGACCGAGGGAGAACAGGATGTACCTCGGCGATCACCCGACCGCCGGCTCCTTCTAGTCGGTGAGCTATTGCTGGTTGCGCCTTCCAAGGTGGTCGGAAAGTGAGGTCCAGCGAGGTCGACGACGGAGAAGACGGCAGAGAGGAAAGGGGAAGCTCGGCGCGTTCCGTCCACCCGCCCACACCACCGGAACACGAGCTCGAGCTAGGCGCGGCGATTGCCGGAGATCCGAGCTCCGGCTGACGAACGGACCGGAAGAGAGATGGAGGGGCGAAAGTCAGTTCTCGCAGGGTCAAAAATTTCTCTTGGAGGACGACGATGTCGTCCGTTTTCTTCCGCCCCACGTCGGCATGCGAAACGATGCGAGCTCGCATATCGTCAACCCACGGACTGCACCAGACACGTACGCATCCGACGAATTTGCGTGCTCCAACCCTGATTTCGCCCATTGAGATAATGGAATCGGATCCGAGCCGCGCCTAATCCGCTCCATTAATTCGCCGACCCGGTCGGCTGCAAAGAGTAGGCTGGGCTGTGATTTGGGCCGTGCCCAATCACGGCCCAAGAGCCTAACATTCTCCCCCTCTGGAGCGAGTCGCCGCCCTCGGCGACTCAAAGTAACGTCGGATCTCGTCCTCGACTGCCACAGTTTGGACGCCTTATACCATGTAGCTTCTTCCATTGGAGAACTTTCCCACCGAACAAGAAATTCTGTTCGTCGGTTCATCCTACTATGTCCCAGGACTCGGTGAACTAGCTCTCTGATCCTTTGGTCGAACTCCGTTTGAACCGTTGAAGGCGCACGAAGCGACTGTGACTGAGATGGATCCCCTGGATCCTTACGGAACCTCTTTAGGAAGCTCACATGGAATGTCGGATGCAGCTTCATCCTGTTAGGGAGCTTCAGACGATACGCAACTGAGCCAACCCAACTCAATACCTCGAAAGGTCCATCGTATCTCCGCATAAGGCCCCGATGTGCTGCCTTCGCAGATATCTTCCTCCATATCTGCGGAGTTAGTCGGAGAAGCACTAAGTCGCCCACGGCAAATTCTTCATTCCGACGTCGACGATTTACATATTGTTAAATTCATCTAGCTACTAGCTCGAAGCTGTCCTTAGCCTCCTGGAGCGACTCCACTTGCTCACGAGCTGCCCGTTGCGCTGCGGGACATCTCCCCTCGGAGGTCCTCATCGTGATGTCAACAGGAGTTAGGGGCTATCTTCCTAACACAAGCTCAAAGGGGCTGTGCCCCGTAGACGATGATCTGTGGAGATTATAGGCAAACTGTGCCGAATCAATCCACTTCACCCAATCCTTTTGACTCACAGTCACAAAGTGACGGAGGTAGTCCTCCACGAGGGCATTCACCCGCTCCATCTGTCCATCCGTCTGGGGATGGTTCACTGTGGAGAAGTTTAACTTCGTTCCTAGCTTGTCGAACAACGTCGACCAAAATCGTCCGGTGAACCGGGCATCCCTATCGCTCACGATATCAGTTGGGATCCCAAAATATTTCACCACGTTCTGAAAGAACAAATCTGCAGCTACCACAGCTGAGCATGGTTCGGGTGCTGGAATGAAAACTCCATACGTGGAGAATCTATCCACAACCATGAATATGAATATTTTCCCCTCGACCTTGGGAAACCCACCAATAAAATCCATGGACACACTTGTCCAAGGGGTCTCGGGTATAGGCAAGGGTTGTAACAATCCAGCCGGTAACCTCCGATCGACCTTGTCTTGTTGACACACAAGACATGTGCGGACATACATCTCAATGTCGGTACGCATATCTGGCCAATAACATGACCTGGACAACAAAAGCGAGCATACGCCTTTGTCCCGGATGACCCGACCACGGGGTATCATGGAGCTCCCTAAGCAGCTCTCGCCGCAATCCACCGGATGCGGGGACTAGTGGCCTCTCGCCACAGACCATGACAACGTTATCGGCACCCAAATAATATCGTTGGATCGTACCCGACTTAATCTGCTCAACAAGCTTTCGATATGCCTCATTAAAAGTAGCTGTTGTTTTTATCCTCGTAAGGAGATCTCCTTCCACTCTGGAGATCGCAAAGCAGACTAAGGCGTTAAGCCTACTTAGTGCGTCAGGCACTACATTAGCCTTTCCAGGCTTGTGTTCCCACTGGAACTGAAATTCTACTAGGAATTCCTACCATCTGGCCTGTTTTGCCGACAATTTCTTCTGTGTGGTGAAATAAGTATTTGCCACATTGTCGGTTTTCACCACGAAGGCGTTACCTAGGAGATATAGTCTCCATGTTCGGAGGCAGTGCACCACTACTACCATCTCCTTTTCATGCGCATAATACCTCTGCTCTGTCTCATTTAGCTTTCCACTCTCGAAAGCTACAGGATGCCCATTCTATATCAACACACCACCGATCGCCTGATCCGAAGCGTCGGTGTGAACCTCGAAAGGTTTACTGAAATCCGGTAACTTCAGGATCGGTTCAGAAGTTATTCGCTCTTTCAAGTTTTGAAAGGCCGACTGACACCGATCGTCTCAACCCCAGTTGGTATTCTTTTTCAACAAATTACTGAGGGGTGCAGTCACTCTCGAGCAACCCCGGATGAACTTTCGATAAAAGTTCACAACACCGAGGAAACTTCTCAACTCAGACTCAAATCTACGACCAGATCCTTGTCTTAGAACATATAAAGCTTTGCTGTTTCTTTCTTTCTTTTCCCTATTTCGTGAATTTTGAATAAGTTTTTATGCATTATTCTCTACATTCAACTACTTTCACCAAGAATAAGATTATTTTAAATTTTTATGATAGAATACCAGTAGTCTAATTGTTTGCAATTCCAAAGCGATGTTTTTTTTTTAGGATATCATGCTATGTCATTTATAAATGAGGATTCATAGTGATCTACATTTCATTTGTTTGTAGTTCACCAGCCAAGATAAGAAGTGAAGTCCTCTCCCCTTTCCGTTCGGTGCGTATGTTCTTCTATCTTGCATTCATTGCAAGTGCTGCCTTGGGAGGATTCATATCTATTACAAGATTGGTTCCTGCTCTTACCAGTTCATCAAGGCGAGAAGAGCTCCCTGAGATTTTGAAGGGTTTTGGGATTGACCTTGGGGCAGTTCTGTTCTTTGCATTTCTTTATACAAGAGAGAGCAATGCCAAAAATGCTCAACTAGCAAAGTTAACAAGGGAGGAAAGCCTATCAAAACTAAGACTGCGAGTAGATGAGAACAAAACAATCTCAGTGAGTGATTTAAGGGGAGTTGCACGCCTCGTCATTCTCGCTGGACCTGCTTCGTACATCACTGACTCATTTGCACGTAGTAAGCCTTTTATTGATGAGCTGCTGGAGCGAGGAGTGCTTGCTGTTCCTTTTGCTACAGATGGAAACACTCCCACCTTTGAATTTGACGATCTAGATGATGAGGATCAGGAGACTGTCAACAAGAAGAAGAGGCTTTGGCAACTGACTCCAGTATATACTTCTGAATGGGCCAAGTAAGAGAAATTAGTTAATAAATTTTTTCTTCAGCAATTTTGTTTAAATTTTTTTGTTATGTCCATATGCAGCATTATGACCTATGAACTCTATTAACTGTGATGAACTCTCTTAATTGTGTGGCTTACTATGCAGATGGTTAGATGAACAGAAGAAGTTGGCTAATATCTCACCTGATTCTCCAGTGTAAGTATTCTCTTGTGCTTCTCGCTCTAATTATTCTCTAGAAGTATGCTCAATTGCTCATCAGTTGTTATCCTCAATTTTGCAAATTCATGCTCGTTATATGCGTCCGAATTTTCTTTCTTTTTTCTATTTGAGAGCATTATATGCAAGGACGCATCCTGTTTGTGCAGTCTTGTTATTGTTAATTGCTTCCAAAAATCCACAATACAATATGGTTCTATTTGTAGGTATCTCTCGTTACGAATGGATGGCCGAGTTCGAGGTAGTGGTGTTGGATATCCTCCTTGGAATGCTTTAGTTGCTTAATTACCAGCAGTGAAAGGGCTTTGGTCAGGTCTTCTTGATGGCATGGATTGAAGAGTCCTTAAGGAATCTCAAATTTCTATATTCCAAGCGGTAAGTGTTTTTTTCTTCATAATTTAGAAGATTCACTTCTGTCCTGTGTCGAGAGATGTGAATGTTTAATATCTAGAGCATGAACAGGATCTAGAAAGACATGGAAAGTATCTTGAGCATCATGGTTACACACATTATCAATGTGAAAGCCTGAGAGAGAAATATGTGCACATATAGAGGTACAGAACTCGTAGTCTATATATAGGAATATCTGAACACTGCATTCTTCAGGGGATTACTTTTTTTTTATCGCTAATTCTTTTCAGCCAAGTCTCCCTTTCCTTTTTTATTATATTTTGTAAATCTCTTCTGCCGATCAGTCTTCCCTTTTACTTCCTTCACCTTTATTTTTTAGATTTGGATCTTTCTCAGTCCAATTTTTGATTTGGATCACTTCAATTTTCTCTTCATGGTTTCCTTCTTTAGAAAATTTTAAATACTATCCTTTTTTAATTTACCAACAATTTTGGCAAATTTATTTTTTTTTTCATCTTATTCAAAAATCACTTCCAACATTATTATTAAGAATGACAAAAAATAATATTTACTATATTTTAATTTTTGATGAAAGTTAACATTTACTATATCTTTCTCTTAATAATTTACGATGTTTTTTTTACCTTTTTCATTTATTAAGGTCAACTATTGAAAAAAAACCTTATACAATCTCATAATGACACTCAAAGTTGTTCTGCATGGAAGAAAAAAAAAGATTAGGATTCATATACTGTTTAAAATATTATGCAAATTATTATTTAAGTAGTAACTCTGATTGTGAGAAAAATTTATAGTCGATTCCCTTGTTAGTCCTCACTCGAGTTAAATAAATGAATAAACGATAATGATTTAAGTATCCTTTTGTTTCTCATTTTTCTCCCTTGTTTCGATAAAAAATAAAGCCAATAAAATTATAGCAATTTTGAATTAGCATGAACAATCTAATACACAATGATATTAATTAGTAAGGGGAATGGTACGATGGCTACTATTCTGTCTTGCTTTAGTGTTGACCGATTTTGCTCTAAAGTCAAGTCATATGGGATTCGCGAATTTTTTTTCTTTTTATTTGTAAATTGACAAATAGTCTTATGAGAAATTTTGAGATAAGTGCAGGACAAGTGCCTTTCATGTTGAAAAGTATTTATGCCGGGGTAAAAAGCATTATTATATTATTAATTTATTAATTTATATATATTAACTAAAATATTAATTAAATGTAATTTAATATATATTCTATTTGTTATAAATATTAATATACTTATGTAAATGTTCACTTGTATATATAAATATTTAAATAATACATATAAATTAATGTTAACTTTTACATATAACTATACATAAAATGAAAAGCTTAACTATGAGTCTGTTTAGCCTCAAAATTATAGCTTTTATAATTACACTAAACTGTATTTTACGGTACTATAATACGCTATACAAATTTATAAGCTATGTGATAAACAACTATTTTTTGCTACTATTATTTAAGATATTTGCATTTAGTATTATTAAAGGTCAAAATAACCAAACTTTTATTACATAAGATGAAAATTTTTATTTTTTTTAGCTTTTACAACTTTTGATTTTTAATTGCTTTATTCTACTCTAACTTTTCATTACAAAGTATTATTTTGACAACTTTGGGTACAAAAGCAACTTAGAAGCTACTTAGAAGTGGGCCAAAATAGACCCTAAGAATGTCAGCAACTTAAATTATGAATTCTACGATGAGGCATTTAATCAGATCTTCATATTATTTGCTTTTTTGAAAAGTTATTTGGATATATTTTAATTGGACTAAGCAGTAAAATATTATTTAAAAGTCAAATTTAGATTCCATGTAATAAAAAATAATTAAACCCTTTCATATTAGAGCAGAATATTATTAAATATTGAATGAATATGATTAATAGTTGAGGTATATAAATAAATTTTAAATAAATTTTGCAGCTTCTTCTACCTTGTATACATTGGGGAATGCCTCAGTAAAGTTCAATGGTTTGAACTATGCCGAGTGGTCTGATCAGATCCAATTTCACCTGTGTGTATTGGATGTAGACCAGGCATTGTCCGAACCACAGCCTCAACCTATAACTGATTCGAGTACAGAGGCAGAGAAAGCTACTTTCAAAGCCTGGGAAAGATCGAATAAGTTATGCCTGATGCTGATGAGAATGACGATGGCAGAAAATGTTAAACCCTCAATACCCAAGACTATGAATGCAAGGGAATTACTTACTTTTATTAGAGAGCATTCACAATCGGACTTGGCTGATAAGTCCATTGTGGGATCCCTCATGACTGAGCTTACCACTAAGAGATTTGATTGGTCTAAGCCCATTCATGAGCATGTAACTGAGATGTCAAACTTGGCTACAAAGCTTAAAGTTTTAGATATGGAGGTGTCAGAAAGTATGCTTGTACAGTTTATTATGATATCTCTTCCTACTGAATTTGGCCAGTTCCAGGTAAATTATAATACCATTAAAGATAAGTGGACACTAAAAGAATTAAAGGCCATGTTAGTTCAGGAGGAAGGGAGACTCAGAAAAGCTAAAGGGCACTCCATACACTTTGCACAGTTTGATAGTGGCAATAGCAGTAAAGGTCAACCATCAAGGAAAAATAAGGGTAAAAAGAAAGGAAAGGGCATTGCTAAAGTTTCCAATGCTCCTAACTTCAAAGGACCCGGATGCCATTTCTGTAGGAAGGAAGGGCATATAAAGGTGGACTGTCCTAAAAGGAAGGCTTGGTTTGAAAAGAAAGGTATTTATTACATTTCTGTATGTTTAGAAACCAACCTTGTTGAAGTTCCTTATAATACTTGGTGGTTAGATTCTGATGCATCTACTCATGTGTCTCATATTAAACAGGGATTTCTTTCGATCCAACCCATAATAGGAGCTGAACAGTATCTGCTCATGGGAAACAGGATGAAGGCACCTGTTGAAGGAATTGGGACTTACAGGATGATCTTGGACACTGGCTGTCATCTAGATCTGGAAAAGTGTCTTTATGTTCCTTCTTGTGCTAGAAATCTTGTATCTCTAGGGAAACTGGATGTATTGAATTTTAATTTTGAAATTGGACATGGTGTATTTTCATTATTCAGAAATAAGTACTATTATGGTTCTGGTACTTTAATTGATGATTTATACCGTTTCAATCTCGATGTTAATTATGCTGAATCCCTGTTTGTTGTTGAACATAGTTCTGGTTCAAAACGTAGTGCATCTGATGAATGGTCTGCATATTTGTGGCATAGACGACTAGGTCACATATCCAAAAAAAAAGGATAATGAGGTTGATGAAATGTAATATCATACCTCAATTGGATTTAAGTGACTTAGGTGTGTGTGTTGATTGTATTAAGGGTAAACAATCAAAGCACATAGCAAAGGGCCCTACCACAAGAAGCAGTCAACTTTTAGAGTTGATACACACTGATATATGTGGTCCTTTCGATATCTCGTCATGGGGTGGAGAAAGATACTTTATCACCTTTATAGATGATTTCTCACGGTTTGGTTATGTCTATCTTCTCCATGAAAAGTCTCAATCTGTGGATGTCCTAAAGACATTTATAGATGAGGTGGAAAGGCAACTAGACAGTAAGGTAAAAGTGGTGAGATCAGATAGAGGTGGTGAGTTTTATGGTAAGGTTGGTTCAAGCGGGCAGATTCTTGGCCCGTTTGCAAAGTTCCTCGAAAGTCGAGGCATTTGTGCGCAATACACAATGCCTTATACACCGCAGCAAAACGGTGTAGCTGAAAGGCGTAATCGTACTCTTATGGATATGGTTAGGAGCATGTTTATAAATAGTAACTTACCCCAGTCCTTGTGGATGTATGCATTAAGGACTGCTGTGTACCTCTTAAACCGGGTTCCTAGTAAAACAGTTCCTGAGACTCCTTATGAACTGTGGAATGGAAGGAAACCCAGTTTAAGACATCTCCATGTTTGGGGATGCCCAGCAGAAGTAAAGGTATACAACCCACATGAAAAGAAATTAGATTCTAGGACAGTCAGTGGATTTTTCATTGGCTATCCTGAAAAATCTAAAGGGTATAGATTCTATTGTCCTAACCATAGTACGAGGATTGTTGAGTCTGGTAATGCTAGGTTCATTGAGATTGGAGAGATCAGTGGGAGTGGGAAACCACAGACATTGGACATTCAGGAGGTTCAGGTGGACTTAGTTCCATCTGACATCCCGAATGAAATAGTTGTCCCAAGTGTTGTAGTATAGTCCAACAACACATAGGAACAACCTGAAAATGATCCAGTGCCACTGAATGAAAGTGAATCCAATGAACCAGTCACAGGTAATGACAACGTGAGTGAACCACAGGAAATAGTATTGAGGAGGTCTGTAAGGCAAAGACGCTCCGCTATTCCAGATGACTTTGTGGTATACTCAGTTGAGAATGAATGTGACTTAAGCATTGACAAAGATCCAGTCTCAGTCCATGAGGCCATGGAAAGTGACAATTCAATAAAGTGGATTGATGCTATGAATGATGAGTTAAAATCTATGGCAGATAATCAGGTATGGGACCTTGTTGAATTGCCTGAAGGGTGTAAAAGAGTCGGCTGTAAGTGGATCTTTAAGACCAAGCGTGACTCTAAAGGCAATATTGAAAGGTACAAGGCCCGGCTTGTTGCCAAAGGTTTTACTCAGAAAGATGGCATTGATCACAAAGAGACCTTCTCTCCAGTATCTAGAAAGGACTCTTTGAGGATTGTTTTGGCTTTGGTGGCTCATTATGACCTTGAGCTTCACCAGATGGATGTAAAGACCGCTTTTCTAAACGGGGACTTAGAGGAAGAAGTGTACATGAACCAACCTGAAGGGTTTGAGACCACAGGAAAAGAGAATATGGTGTGTAAATTAAAGAAATCAATATATGGACTAAAACAAGCTTCCAGGCAATGGTATCTAAAGTTTAATAATATCATTACTGCTCATGGTTTTGTAGAGAACCCTGTTGACAGGTGTATCTACATGAAAGTTCAGGGAAGCAAGTTTATGATTGTTGTCCTATATGTTGATGATCTATTGCTAGCCACTAATGATAAATCTATGTTACATGATGTAAAGAAGTTTCTCTCAAATAACTTTGAAATGAAAGATATGGGTGAGGCATCCTTTGTGATAGGAATAGAAATATTCCGAGATAGATCACAAGGACTGTTAGGATTGTCTCAGAAAAGTTACATATCTAAAGTTTTAGAGAGATACAATATGTCAAATTGCTCTGCAGGGTTAGCCCCTATTCAGAAGGGTGACAAATTCAGTGGAAAGCAATGTCCCCAGTCTGAATTAGAGCAGAAAGGTATGAATGGTATTCCCTATGCATCAGTGGTCGGGAGTCTTATGTATGCTCAGACGTGTACTCGGCCGGATATCAGTTTTGCTGTTGGTATGCTCGGCCGATATCAGAGTAACCCCGGTATGTCCCACTGGCAAGCTGCAAAGAAGGTCCTTAGGTATTTACAAGGCACCATGGACCACATGCTCTTATATAGAAGATCTCAGAAAGAACTTGAGGTGATCGGCTACTCAGATTCAGATTTCGCCGGTTGTGTGGATTCCAGAAAATCCACATTTGGGTATGTGTTCCTTCTAACAGGGGGAGCAATATCCTGGAGAAGCGGCAAGCAGTCAGTCATTGCTGCATCTACTATGGAAGCCGAATTTGTGGCATGCTTTGAGGCCACAGTTCAATGTAAGTGGCTGCGGAACTTTATCTCAGGACTTGGGCTTGTCGACAGCATAGCCAAGCCGCTGAAAATGTATTGTGATAATACCGCAGCAGTCTTCTTTGCAAAGAATGATAGATACACTAAGGGTGCCAAGCATATGGACCTTAAGTATCTAGCAGTAAAAGAAGAAGTCCAAAAGCAAGTTGTATCAATTGAGCATATAAGCACTGAGCTTATGATAGCGGATCCGTTAACTAAGGGATTATCGCCCAAGACATTTTCTAGATATGTTGTAGAGATGGGCATAATTGAAAAGCCTTGTTAACCTTATTGTTGATCTTATATGCATATGTAATGGAATGCTCATGTACAAGGTTTTGATACACTAATTTTATTTTATTATGGAATTCCAATAAAATTGTTGCTTTTGTTGAAATCTTGTTTCACAGTATTGTTTGTGCATATTAATGTTTTGTGAAAAACAAGTTATAGAGGAATGCAATATTTTCTCTTGTAAAGTTGTATTGAGAACTGATGTATCTTCTCAATATTTAATGTTTTGTTGAGTTGATTCTACTGTGATACATGGAAGGAAGCATGTCGATAGTAAGTGGTGTGTGCCCGCCATGATTCGGTAGAGTTAATTCAATGAAAGTCTTTTGGTTGATTAGATGTATTGTTTTGATCAATAATTGTTAAGTTGCATTAAACCTGTATTGTACATATGAGCCAAGTGGGAGACTGTTGGAAAATTTCCGATAATAAAGTTTCCGAAGTCGACACGGCCGTGACGTCAGTCACGGCCTGACCGTAACTGGATCGGCAACATAGAATGGTTTTACGAGTACATTACGTCCGTAACGACCCTATCGCGGTTGGCCACCTGATAGACGTTACGGCCGTAACACTGGTCACGGCCAGGCCATGACGATCTCGGGAAAAGTTGAAAGACGCCTTCCGATTTTCGTTACGGCCATTATGCGTGACACGGCCAGGGCGTGACGGTCTCGTCACGGCCATAATGGCTGTCACGGCCGGACTGTAACAGGCTCGTAAATTTTGTTGATCGCGATAAATTTTCCCTGTATGTGGCTCACATGTTTTTGAGGTTTAATTAAGCCAACTTGATTCTAATCGACATCCGATTCGCTGATAGAATGGGCCCGACCCGTGATGATGGGGTGGGTATAAAAGTGGGTCAGCGAATGGGTTAGTCAACCCTCACCCTTTCCTCTAATTGATTTAAAGGAAACCGGAATAAATTTATTTGGAAGATTAATCGTGGATGAGGATTAAAAGGAAAGAAATTAATTAATTATATTTTATAATTAATTAATCGAAAACGTGAGTAAGAAATGGAAAGTTTAGAATAAAATAATAATTTTATTCTATTTAAGATTTTCTCTC
Source organism: Costus lasius (assembly GCA_027563935.2). Taxonomy (NCBI): domain Eukaryota; kingdom Viridiplantae; phylum Streptophyta; class Magnoliopsida; order Zingiberales; family Costaceae; genus Costus; species Costus lasius. The sequence goes on along the minus strand of JANVAS020000102.1, from coordinate 296,269 downwards.
TCTCACGTTTTTGGTATTAAAAAAAAAGGAAACCCTTTTTTGTTTTTCCTCTCACGCACGTAACTTGAAAAAGTTACTGTGCGATTTCGATTTGCTCCTCCAAATTGAAGTGGCGAAATCTTTTTCTGACCTCTCTCGCACGGTTTTCGAGAGAGAGCGATTAATCTAAAGAAAGAGATTAATCCAAAGAGAGATTAAGTAGTTCTGCTGAAAGGCTTCCGGATTTCCGACTTCTGATCATCGAGGAGAAATTGAAAGGCAAAGGAAAGGGGCGAAAAGGCATACTCTTCCAATCCCCACCAGAATCGTCTGCGATGGAGAAAGGTACGCAGTTTAATTTCAGTTTGAATCCTAGAACGCATGATAGTTGATTAATTATTGTGTTAAAAGATCTGTTGCGTTTATTCCGCTGCGCATTAATGATATCTGATCTGCATGTTTTAAAACCAACAACCTCGACCTTTCCTATAATTGGTACGATGGTAACTATTATGATGGCTTAATTGGCTCCTTGTATGTTGAAAACCCAGGATGGATCGCTCGCCTCACTTCCCTTAGACACCTCAACATGAGCTCGGTCAGTTTTAGAAGAACATCCAATTGGTTTGAAACGATAAATGCTCTTCCTCACATTGAAGACCTTAAATTGGCTAATTGTGAATTGGTGTCATTTCCTCGTTCCCCACCCCATCTCAATTTCACATCACTTCAAACACTCAATTTCCGAGGTAATTTTACATAGGAGTGAGTATCTTTAATTTTGATTAGAATATATGATCTAATAAATACCACCTCTCTTTAATATTTGTCAGGTAATAATATAAATGGCACGGAACCAGTCTGGGTATACAATCTAACTACCCTGGAGAGTCTTTATTTTGGTTTGAATGATATATATTGGTCATCCATGCATGGATCCATCACAAGGTTGGCTTCTCTAAAGACACTAGATTTGTCTAGAAATATAATATCTAAGAGATTTCTACTATCATTGTCCAACCTATGCAAGCTCCAAATTCTAATATTATGGGAAATAACAATGAAGGATGAGCTGTCCAATCTAGAGATGACCTCTTCTGGATGTCTTATGCAAAGCTTGGAGGAGTTATATCTTTACAACAACCAACTCAATGGTTCTCTTCTTAATTGGTTAGGAAACATGAAGAAACTCAAGCATATTAATCTTCGTAATAGCTCGCTACATGGCTCTATACTAAATTCTCTTGGAACCCTAACTTCATTACAGTATTTGGATTTGAGTTACAACAACTTGAATGAGTCTTATAACTCGCACAATGGCTCTATACTAAATTCTCTTGGAAGCCTATCCTCATTACAATATTTGAATTTGAGGCACAACAACTTGATTGAGACATATAACTCACTCCATAGCTCTATACTAAATTCTCTTAGAAGCCTAAGCTCATTACAATATTTGGATTTGAGTTACAACAACTTGGATGGGACTTATAACTCGCTTCATGGCTCTATACTAAATTCTCTTGGAAGCCTAACCTCATTACAGTATTTGGATTTGAGTTGCAACAACTTGGATGAGACTTATAACTCGCTTCATGGCTCTATACTAAATTCTCTTGGAAGCCTAACCTCATTACATTATTTAGATTTGAGTTACAACAACTTGAATGAGACTTATATACTAAATTCTCTTGGAAACCTAACCTCATTACAGTATTTGGATTTGAGTTACAACAACTTGAATGAGACTTATAACTCACACAATGGCTCTATACTAAATTCTCTTGGAAGCCTATCCTCATTACAGTATTTGAATTTGAGGCACAACAACTTAATTGAGACTTATGACTCACTCCATGGGTCTATACTAAATTCTCTTGGAAGTCTAGCCTCATTACAATTTTTGGATTTGAGTTACAACAACTTGAATGAGCATAATTCGCTCCATGGTGGCTCTATACTAAATTCTCTTGGAAGCCTAACCTCATTACAGTATTTGGTTTTGAGTTACAACAACTTGAATGAGACAATTGGAGAAAGCATTAGACAACTAAAGAATCTTATCAGTTTGGATCTATCTGGTAACTCATTGAGTTTGTCCCTAATCCACTTGGATAATTTATCAAGTTTAAAGAACTTGTACATTTCAAATAACTTCTTATTTACAAATGAGACTGATGATTGGATCCCAACATTTTAGCTTCAAGCACTTGATATGTCTTCATGCAAAATAGAGCCAAGGCTTGGTTTCCCAAAATGGCTCCAGTCTCAAAAGAATCTTATATATTTACATTTGGATAGTGTAGGAATTGAAGGATCATTTCCGACCTTTCTTCCTTCTAGTCTTGAGGGTCTATATCTCTCAAACAATTCACTCTCCAGCTATCTTCCACAAAACATTGGGAACACACATCCAAACATTAAATATCTTGATTTACAATTGAATAATTTTAATGGAAGCATTCCTCATTCTCTTTGTCAGATGCATAATTTGATGCTACTCCAACTATCTAAAAATAATTTTTCAGGAGAGCTTCCCAATTGTTGGAATGATTCCTCGGCTACAATTCAATTTGATTTTTCAAAGAACCTATTTCATGGAGAAATCCCGCACACTTTTTGTAACTTACAAAGCATACAATCACTATCTTTGAGATACAATCATTTATCAGGAAGAATTCCTCTTTGTCTACAAAATTGTAGAAATTTAATCATTCTTGATGTAGGATATAATAACTTCATAGGAAATATACCAACTTGGTCCATAAAGAGTCTACCTTTATTAATAAGTCTTAGCTTAAACTCTAATTCTTTGACAGGCAATATTCCTGAATTATCTCATCTTGCATATCTTCAAACATTGGATCTCTCCAACAATGACCTCTCAGGGTCTATTCCAAAAAGCTTTGGCAACTTCAATGCATTGAAAAGCTCACCTAAGGACACTAAGAATATGATTTCCCTACCTTTTGCTATCGAGTTATGGCTTCGCATAAAAGAAATTGAGTATGAGTATGAGAGCTTATATGGATTAGTCAAATCTATAGATCTCTCTAACAATAACTTGACGGGATATATCCCTGAGGAACTAGGGAACTTATATGGACTACAACACTTAAATCTATCCAAGAATAACTTAATTGGAGAGATACCATGGAGCATCAATGGGATGCAATTTCTAGAAGGCTTAGATCTATCAAGAAATAGCTTGTCAGGAGAAATTCCTTCAACTTTGGCATATTTGAACTTTTTGGAGAAATTGAATTTATCATATAACAATCTCTGGGGCAGTATTCCCACTGGTACACAGCTGCAATCATTTGATCCATCTACATATATTGGTAACCCATACCTATGTGGTCCTCCTCTTACAAAAGGATGTACAAGTGACATTGTAAAAGGCATTCCACAACTAGAAAACAAAGATGGCGATGGTAGAAAGGAAACTATTTGGCTATTCACTAGCATTGCACTAGGATTTATTATGGGATACTGGGGAATTTGGAGTACTCTTCTGTTGCATAAAAGGTGGAGGATCTTTTATTTTTGTGCTATTGATAACACCTTTGACAAGCTCTATATGAAGACACTACTGAAGATTAGAAGAAAATTTTCGTAGAAGATTATGATAGTTTATTGTAAGCACTTTTATAGGTGGTAAGCATTATGTGTACATAAAAAGTTATCTATTCTTGTTATGAAGAATGATTATAATATTTGCATTTACTCTACTTGTTAAACTACTAGTGTAATAGAAATTGTGGATCTAAATGAAAAAGTAAATTTTAGTACAAAATTTCAAATCTCATTAATGTTTAATGTTTTTCTCTTTTCAGTTTTTAAGTCAACTATGGAAAAGTAACTCTATGCAATCTGATGATTTCATTCAAAGTTAGATTACTCTTCAGTAAAAGTATGATTAAAAATTACATTTAAGTTAGAAAAAGCAAAAAGATAAGAATCACTAATTTTATAGCATTTATAAAGTTTTAAATTTGTTTGTGTGGATGGGGGTTGTAAGGGAGAATTTATAACTTGTCTCATGTTCATGTTTAATGTCCCTTCTAGGAGAAGGCTTAGATCTATCAAGAAATAGCTTGTTAGGTAAAATTCCTTCAACTTTGGCATATCTAAACTTTTTGGACAATTTGAATTTATCATATAACAATCTCAAAGGCAATATTCCCATTGGCACACAGTTACAATCATTTGATCCATCTACATATATTGGAAACCCATACCTATGTGGTCCTTTTCTTACAAAAGGAGTAAAAGATATTCCATAACTAGAAAACAAAGATGGTGATGGTAGAAAGGAAACTATTTGGCTATTCATTAGTATTGCACTGAGATTTATTATAAAAGGTAGAGGATCTTTTATTTTTGCGCTATTGATAACACCTTTCACAAGCTCTACATGAAGACACTACCGAAGATTAGAAGAAAATTTTCATAGAAGATTAAAATAGTTTATTGTAAGCACTTTTATAACTGGTATACATGAAAAGATGTCTATTCTTATTATGAAGAATGATAATAGCATTTGCACTTACTCTACTTGTTAAACTACCAGGGGAATAGAAATTGTCGATCTAAATGAAAAAGTAAATTTTACTACAAATTTCTCAAATCTCATTAATGTTTAATATTTTTTTCCTTTTCAGTTGTTAAGTCAACTATGGAGAAGTAACCCTTTGCAATCTGATGACTTCATTCAAAGTTAGATTATTCTTGAATAAGAGTATGATTAAAAATTACATTTGAGTTAGAAAAAGCAAAAAATATAAGAATTACTAACTTTATAACATTTATAAAGTTTTACTATAAATGTTATGTTCTAATAAATAACTTGAATGGAATGATATGTTCTAATAAATACCACCTCTCTTTAATATTTGTTAGGTAATAATATAAATGGCATGGAACCAGTGTGGCTCTACAATCTAACTACCTTGGAGAGTCTTGATTTTTCTTGGAATGATATCTACTGGTCATCCATGCATGGCTCCATAACAAGGTTGGCTTCTCTAAAGACACTAGATTTGTCTAGAAATATAATATCTAAGAGTTTCCTACTATCGTTGTCCAATCTCTGCAATCTCCAAAGTTTAATCCTAGAAGCTGTGTCAATCAAGCATTTACTTTCCAATTTAAAGATGGCTTATGTACAATTTAAAGGAATTGCATCTTAGATACAACCAATTCAATAAACATTTTCCTAATTGCTTCGGCAATATGAAGAATCTCAAGCTTATTGTTCTTTCTCATAACTTGCTCCATGGATCATTGCTAGTGTCACCTGGAAGCCTGACATCATTACAATATTTGAATTTGGCATACAATAACTTGAATGGGACAATTGGAGAAAGCATTAGACTACTAAAGAATCTTGTCCATTTGGATCTATCTGGTAACTCATTGAGTTTGTCCCTTATCCACTTGGGTAACTTAACAAGTTTAAAGTACTTGGATATTTCAGAGAACACTTTGTTCATGGAAGATACTAATGATTGGGTGCCTTAATTTCAGCTTCAAAGCCTTTGTATGGATTATTGCAACATAGTGCCAAGGCCCCATTTCCCAAAATAGCTCCAAACTCAAACAACTCTGTCTTCACTATCTTTGACAAATGCAAGGATTCAGGACACTATTCCTAGTTGGTTGCCTTCTAGTCTCAAGTATTTATATCTCAACAATAACAAGATTGGTGGGAAATTAACACATTTCTTTGAGAATCTCACAGAATTAGATCTTTCATATAATTCAATACCAGGGTATCTTCCTTCACAAATGGCAAGTATGATGCCATGTCTTGAGTGCTTAGAACTCTCCAATAATGAGTTCATTGGTGATCTTCCACAAAACTTGACAAAGTTACAATCATTGGATCTCTCAAAAAATTCATTCTCGGGCACCTTCCAAACACCTTCAAACTTTTTCAGGGAGAAATCAAGGAGGCGGGAGAAGGAAAGCCGCCGCCGCCGACCTCGCTCGCGATCGAGCGTCAAACAGGGCCTGAGCCTTAACGCGTATTGCATCGCATACACGAATTCCAGCCACTCCAAACGGAGCTCCAATGCAAAGCGGGTTCGGATCCGATCCGACCCGCTATAGTGTCATGACTGACCCGAAATCAGCTTCCGCTAGGAATTTGGGCCGCAAAAGGGCTTGGGCTGCACACGTGCGCATGGCCCATAAGCAAATGGGCCTAACATTCTCCCCCACCTGAGGTGGTCACCGTCCTCGGCGACTCGAAGTAGCTCTCGAACTCACCCTCGTATACCAAACTTTGAAGCCTCATACCATATGGCCTCTTTCTCAAGTATATCATCCCTAATGAATGAGAAACACCCAGCGTTTACTCATTCGACTGTGACCCAAGGTCCGCTAATCTCAAATCTCAACGATCCTCAGATCGAATCTCGTCCAAACCATCAGAGGAGTATAGTGACACTACGACTAAGAGTGATCCCCTAGATCCTCTCCAAGAAAATAGGATGATATTTCATTCCACCGGGGAGCCTCAATAGCTCCCAAACTGAGCTCACCCCAACTTAGTATCTAAAATGGCTCACAGTATCTCAATATAGGCCTCCATGCATTATCTCAACCAAGATCCCTTGGTTTTGAGTTTTGTTATTATGAAAAGAGAATTTTAATGTATATTTTTTTGGCATGTGAGCATACAGTTATGAAAAAGGATTGTTGTTACATATATGTTTTGAGATATGATATTTGTATAGTATGTTGAGATTTGATATTGTATGCCTTGAGCGTACGTGCCATACATGGAGGTTGGAGATTCATCAGCGAGGTCATGTGCTACAAAAATTATGACCATGAAAAACTCTTATTAGAGTGCAAAGTGTAATACAAAAATTATGACCATGAACAGCTCTATTTTTATGAGATAGGATATATGTTGGTTATATTATATATTTGCACCTGTATGTGATACTCAAGTAGTGAGAGTAGAGTTGATTTCATTTTTTAACACGTATTCATATCATTAAAATCCCTACCTAGATATTTTTGACTAATTCCCCTTGTTTTGCATCTAGGTGCTAATTAGGTACAATCTAGAGAAGTAGATAGAGTAGAGAGAGGGGCTACTGATTTTGTATATTTTCTACTTTTTTTTATTTAGACATAAATCGATTTTATCTCTTTTATGTTTATTTTATAGTTGGAAGATAACTAGTTATGAATTTTGATACTACTTATAATCTTGATTATTATTATTTTATCATGGATGATATAATTTGTGATGTGGATTTTATGATTTTAAACATTATTGGATTTCTTATGTTAATTTATAGGTTATGGATGAATTTTTATAATTCATGTTTATCATGACATATTAATACTATTATAATAGGGACAAACGACAGTGGGATTTGAATCTATGCATTGCTAGAATAAGATTATTAATTATATTTATTCAATATTTAATAATATCCCACTGTTAGTTAATATATGAATGATTTTAACTATTTTTGGAATCTTCCATGAAACCAAATTCGATTTTGAGACAATATTGTATCACTTTAGTCCAATTAAAAGATATTCAAACAAGCAAATTTTGAGAGATAGACTTTGGTGTTGAATCAGAATTATGTCATCAAAATGGAAAAATTATGTCATCATGCTGTAAATCAAGACAGGTGCAAACTATGTTCCAAAGATAAAAAAATTTAACCAAAGATGGAGAGTTATTTCATTGTGTTTTTCTTTTTTTTTCCCTCCTCTTTTCTTCCCAAGAAAACAGACCCTAAGATTCCTTTCAAATCATGCTCTTCTGCGCCAAAGATTTAGCAAACTATGTTCCAAGATAAGCTTGCAAACAAACACTCGTAAACAATGCTATGCGCCAAAGGTTATAAGGATCATCGAGTCTCTACTTCAACTCCAGCAAGCTTGCCTTTCGAGTGCATTTTTTTAGCAATTACCTTGTCTACTCGGCTGGGTTCAATATTTTTCTTGTAAATATCATAAAGTAATATATGTGCACTTATCTCAAAACTGCTGTAATTAATTTATATAAATTTTTCATAAAGTTTTAATCAAATTTTATAGATTTTGATCAGATTTCATAAATTTTGATCAATATTCTATAAAATCTAGTCAATATTTTATAAAATATAATTAATTTTCTATGAAATTTGATTAAAATATACTAGATCTACTCAATATTCTACTTAAATTTGATTAATATTATATAAAATTTGTCTTGAGATTTGTGTAAACAAATTGACTTTAAGATTTATATTTAAGAGATAGCAAGATCCAGCTTAGTATGCCAAGGCCGTTCCATACCTAAGATTTTTTTTTTCTCCTAAGTGATTTCATCATGTGCTGCATCATTTGAGTGTTTAGTCTGTTTTACCTAGCTTATGTTTTTAATTTTTACTAGTTGAAAAAATATGGGCCAAAAAGGTTTGAAGGTGTTTGGATGCACAGTTTATAGTTAAGTTATTTTTTTAATAATAAATAATTTTTTATTAAAAAATTATTAAGATAAAAATTATATAATTAAATTTATAGTTAATCATAATTAAAATATTTATTAAAATATTATAAGTTATATTATTAAAAAATATTATTACATATAAGGATTATTGAGCATAAGCAGGTGGAAGGCCAGAAAAGCAGATTCACTCTTGCTTCTTTGAAAAGCAGCTAATTTGTGGGTTGAAACAGAGAAGTTGAAAGATCAAACACCTCAACTTCTTAATTTTTACTGGCCATAAAATCATAAGCAAGCCCAGAAGCTAGGCCAAATGGGGTCTTAGAATAATCATCAACTACTACTTGTCAGTGTCTCCCTTGAGTGTTCAGAGAACACACATTGAGGATCATTATTATATAAGGTGCTTGTTTATCTCAAAATTTGTGATAGTACACATATGCCAATTTGGAAAGAATAGAAAAAAAAAATAATATGTTACCTAATCGTCCAACCATATGTGGCTTGACTTAGAGCAAAGTTAGTGAACTAAAGCAAGTCTTGTGATTGTCCAGCACTAATTTTGGACATAAGTAGTCATCCATCATGCGTATATGCCAATTTCCAAAGAATAGAAAAAAAACAAAGAATATAATCCATTTTCTAATCATCCAACCGCATGTGGCTTGAATTAGAGCAAAGTTTGTCAACTAATGCAAGTCTTGCGATTGACCAGCACTAATTTTGGACATAAGTAGTCATCATCCATCATGTATGCCAATTTGCAAAAAATACGCAAAAGAATATAATTCTTTTCTTAATCGTCCAACCACGTGTAGCTTGACTTAGAGCAAAGTTAGTCAACTAAAACAGGTCTTGCGATTGACCAGCACTAATTTTGGATATAAATAGTCATCATCCATCATGCACATATGTTAATTTGCAAAGAATATAATCCGTTTCCTAATTGTCCAACCTCATGTGGCATGACTTAGAGCAAAATTAGTCAACTAAAGCAAGTCTTGCGATTGACCGGCACTAATTTTGGATATAACTAGTCATCATCCATCATGAGCATATGCCAATTTGCAAAGAATAGGAAAAAGAATATAATATGTTTCCTAATTGTCCAACCACATGTGGCATGACTTAGAGCAAAGTTAGTCAACTAAAGCCAATCTTGCAATTAACTAACACTAATTTTGGACATAAGTAGTTATCATTCATCATACACATATGCCACTTTGCAAAGAATAGAAAAAAGAATATAATCCTTTTTCTAACCGTCCAATCTGACTTAGAGCAAAGTTAGTCAACTAAAACAAGTCTTGCAATTGACCTGCACTAATTTTGGACATAAGTCATCATCCATCTTGTGTTTTCTACTCGTCCAACCAGATGCGAGGTCAACTAAAAGTAAGTCTTGCAATTCATCAACCTTAATTTTGGACGCAAAAGTAGTCATCATTCATTTTCTATTTGGTAACATCAAGGTTTAGCAGCTAAAATCAGGGAAAAGTCAAAAGCTACACCCCAAAGTCAAAAGAGGGAATGTCTTCACTGCACCCCAAAGTCGAAAACCACATATCACACCGTTCGTCTTCACTGCACCCTGAAGTTGAAGGAGACCACACCACGTTTCCATCCGTTGCCAACCTTCCATCCGTTCTCAAAGGTTGGGGTTTCTGTCCTAGTATAGTCTCAACATCCTATAATTCATATGAATCACATACCTAAAAAATCCATAATGTTAAAGCACACGAACTAAAACATGAGATAGACATTCATGTCGCGAGTTATTAAATGTGGTGCTAACAACTAGTTTCAGTTGTTCACAATGTGGCAATATTCAATACAGCATCAACCTTTAGCTTCAACAGCCTACCTTGTGAGTTATTAATGTTTGATTAATTATACATGTGGTTAGATTTTTTCTAGTGCTTGATGATATGATTATCAAAACCAGAACTTTTGTTGAAGTGAAGCAGTATGTAGTGTCAATCGTTCAATTACCAAATCATTTGATATTTTTTTGTTAGTCCATGCTATGTTTGCATAGTACCACTTAATGTCATTATATCCCAAAAATAGGAATTCATTAATCTTTTTTTGGTCTCCTCATTACCACTTAATGTCAGTAGTCCAATTACTATCTCTCAAACTCTATGAAAAAATCAAGGGGAAGGTTTAAAATCTTACATGCCATTATTCCCTGAGATATTATTTTTACTGATCATTGCTTTGCATCATTTTCTAAAAAAATCTCATATCAATCCTGCATTTTCATTGTTACAAACCATCCTAATTATCTTCCTACATATGATAGAGCAAACTACAGACGAGGGACTATCAAGAAGTGATTTAAGGGAGATGGATGAATTACGAAATAAAATTGCTTGTGCTTTGATGGAACGGGAGAAGGAATAATGCATGTAATAGCATAAGAGATGAGGGACCAAAAAAGATATTGTTATTTTTTGCTTATAGATGTATCCTGGTACACACTTTATATTTAAATTTTGCTTTAATAGAATTCTCCTATTTAAATCTTAATGATATGAATATAGAATTCTCCTATTGCAAATTTTGATAATCTAAAATTTTATTTTAATTTTGCCTTAATAGAAATATTATTTATTTATAATATTATTCTAAAATGAGTTTATAAAATTTTAAAATAATGTATATGTATAGTTTAGTTATTTTGACATGCAGCAACAACATTAAATAACAGCTTTAAATTATGACAACAACAATAGTAATAACAGTAAGGGCCTATTTGGACCCGCTGTTAATAGTTTTATTACTATGTTAAACTGTGTTGTGTTGTAGTGTGTTGTACTATCAAAATATATAAGATATTTGGTTAATAACTTTTTAGCTACCGTCAATATTTATTTTATTATTTAAATTAAATTACTTAAATTATTTAAATATATTATTTTTTCTAATTACTTTTTGCTTAAAAATTATAAATCAGCTTAAAAGTGAAGCCAAACACACTCTAAATAACAACAATAATAGTAAAAAATTTACCAAACAACTTTAAATTATAATAATAAATAATGACAGTTAAAAAATTATTTACCATTATCACAGCATAGCAAAACTTAGTACAATATAATCTAGCACAATTATAAAAGTCATGACAGCGGGCTAAACAGGCCCTAAAGCAAGTGTTGAATAGAAAAGACTAGAACTGATTGGACGCGTGCACAACTAGACATCATGCATTCACTCCTTACTAATTAATTGAATATCAGTGTATTATTGGATTATTTAAGCCACTCATATAACACTCATCCATTACTCAACAAAACTATAATTATATTAATTCAATATTCAATAATATTCCACTTTTATAATGTGAATGATTTTAATTATTTTTGTCACACTCCTAGAATCATAATGTGAAACAAATTTTCCATTCCAAGATTCAAAAAAATATTTTAAAATTTTGAATCACAACAACACCTTACATATAGACTTCTAGGGTTAACCCAACAAGGTGAGATTTGCATAATCACATCATCATAAACCATTCTTTTACCATTCTTTACATTCATTTGCTAACACAAAAACTTCAAAACTCCTTATAACGGCAAGAAATTATAGGTCCACAAATCAAAATAATCATTTATATAAAATTATACTCATTTTGAAAACATAAATGTAGGGCAAAGAGTAGAAACTTGCCTTAAGTCAAGTTTTTTATGTCTTTTCTCCTCTTCTTTCCCACTTAAACCACTTGAACGCCTCTACTCTTCTCTCCCTCAAGCCAAACGAAAAGTGCTGATAAACAAAAAAAATCATTTTCCCCTAATTTTCCTCATGTTTTCCCTAGGAATCCTCTAGCATGAGGTGTCATTACTAGGTGAACCCCCTTCTCATGCAAGAATGAGGTGGCTTCACCTTGTTAATTCTATCTTTAAGCAATCATAAGGTGGTTTCATTTTACACCCAAAATGAAAGCATGGGTATCACAATTTTATCCCACGAAATCCAAATTTGACTTTGAGATAATACTTTAGTTCATATCAATGATAATCAAATAACTTAAATAAGCAAAACAATGTGAGGATCTGATTAAATTTTCGCCCGTGTTAATCCTTACTCAAAAGCTAAATTTGTTATCATTTTTTAGTATGAAATGAAATTTATTAATTATTCTTCTGAGTTTGAATTGAAATGTGTTTTATGGATGAATTTTAGTTTGATTCAAAATATTTAATTTCTTAGGTAAAATTATTTTTCGTTTTATAAACTTGTTTATTATTTTTCTCTTACTAATATGAAATTACACTATAAACATAAATCACCTTCTAACTCATCAAATATATAATTTGTTTCATCATTTTCCACCAACATAATTCTTGTCATGCTAGTATTCAACATTCTTTGTTTAACCCATTCATTACTACTTAATATTAATATATATAAATTTTAGGTTTATTAAATTATTAAATTATTAATTTATTAATTTATATATATTAACTAAAATATTAAATGCATATTAATATGTATTCTGTTTGTTATAAATATTAACATGTATGTAAACGTTCACTTGTATATATGAATATAAAAATTAATATTAACTTTTACAAATAACTATACATAAAATGAAAAGCTTAATTATGAGCATTATACTAAACTGTATTGTACTGTATTATAATATGTTAAAAGAATTTATAAGTTATTTGATAAATAACTATTTTTTTGCTATCATAATTTAAGATCTTTGCTTTTAGTATTATTAAATGTCAAAATGAAATGTCAGCGACTTAAGGCGTAAGAATGTCAAAATGAAAATTTATTCTACTTGTTTTTTTTTCATTACTAAATACTATTTTATCAACTTTACGTACAAAAGCAACTTAGGGTGTAAGAATGTCAAGCAACTTAAATTATGAATTCTATGATGAGCCATTATGGCACTCGTTAAAATGAAATGAATCTGATGTAGGAGTTTACTTACACTTGTCACCAATTTAATCAGATCTTCACATTACTTATCTTATTTAAGATTTTTATCTTTTAATTGGAGGACTAAAGTAGTAAAATATTGTTTAAAAGTTAAATTTAGATTTCATGGAATAAAAAATAATTAAACTCTTTCATAGTAGAGCATAATGTTATTAAATATTGAATGAATATAATTAATAGTTGAGTTATATAAATAAATCTTAAATAGTAATGCAGATTGTGAGAAAAATTTGTGGTTATCTCGATTTCCGGTTCTCGCTCAAGTAAGTAAATAAATAATTGATAGTGATTCACGTATCTTGTTTTCTTTTTATTTTTCTTCTCTACCCCAATCAAAAAATAGATTGATTAAATGATAGAGCCAAAAGAAATATATAGAAATGCTGAGAAGCTGCATCCCAAACGCTTGAGCTTTCCAAAATTGGCTGCCCGCAAACGCATAAGCCGCCCAGAAGCTGCCCCAAACGGGGCCATAAGCGCCAGATGGAAGTTTGAGTTAAACAGCCGCTGCTCATATATTTAATAATCCGAGAGAAAGCAAATTAGGATTCCTTCTATTATTATGAGTTCGGATATAATATCACTTTTAGAGGAGTCTTTTCTAAAAAAAAATGTGACTGGGTTTTGAATAGTAAAGAAGGAAAAGAAGTGTTATACTTGCACATTATTCTACCTAATTTAACTGTACAATTACTATCAATCGCACAATCAACGGTCATCCATGCTGTAATTGGTTTAAAATTTGGATATAAGCTTGAGACTACTTGTTCTTCATTATCAAAGGTGGTGATTTGATTCGAAGGAGCATACTGATAGTGACTTTTCCATACTCGCTCCATGATCATTACCAATTGCTCATGGAAAAATTTGGAGAAAGAATTAGATGGCTACAAAAATGTCTTATCATTTGATTTATGTAAAAATGCATTTAGCTTGTCCCTAATTCACTTGGCTAATTTATCAAATTTAAAATATTTAAATATTTCACATGACACATTTCGCAATACAATGCCAAATTTATATGAACTTGATTTATCTACAAATAATTTTAAGGGAGCATTTTGCTTCTTTTTGTCAAATTAATTCTTTCTATGCTCTCGACTTTTCAAAAGGATAGCTTTTAAATTGTTGGAATAGTTCTTCCTTGGATGCAACTAAATTTAAAATTTGTAAACAATTAACTGGCGTGGCTTGCTCAATCTACATTTTAGATAAAATTTCAAGGATTACTTGTTGTACTTCATCCTGAACTGTTGGTGATATAATTTGGTATTCATTCATTATGTGGATGTTCAATCTTCTTATATTAGTTCAAGCGTCTTTTTCCTCATTTTTCTTCTCCACTCCGACCAAAAATAGAGTGGTTGGTTAATTACATAAACAGCGACAAGCAACTGTTTGTGGTTTTGAAAACATTGTTTTGTCAAGTAATCGATTAATGCCGTTTGACTGGTTTTAAAAACATAGTTTTGTCAAGTAATCTATTAACTAATTTTTACCTTTATCCTTTTAGCAATTAATTAGGCTCATTTTACGACCTACATAGGTACTTGTACTGTATACTTAATTTAGTATACGTGTCGAATTGAACTTTATATAATTTAGGTCCATAAACTATTGAATATATTTTAATTCCGTTCTCTCATTAGAAAAATCAAAGCAAATGAATCGCTCAAGTGGATGATGAAAAGTAGAACAATCTACTTTATTATATCTAATGTGGTGCGTAAATTTAACCTAATTCTTTAGGTGAACTAAGATATTATTTGAATGATCAAATCCTTTAATAATTTTATCGTCATTTGACTCGATCAATTAGGCAATTCACTCTTTTATAACACCGAGTACTTAGTAAGGAAAGAAAAGTAGAAATTCAAGAAAAAAGAAACCAAAGAAAGAGAAGAAGAAGATGACTAAACGGAACGCAGGAAAAAAAAAAAGAGAAAACAGAAATAAGTAAGATCTTCCTTTTTTAAGAAAACAAATTGTTAAAACGATTAGATATGTCGAATGTTTGTTAAATATTATAGAAATTTCAAATAGAAAATCTATTTATAAAATCCAAATCATAGATAATTTAATATAAAAATATAACTAAAATTAGAGTTATAATTGAGGAATGATACACATGATTTATTTCAATTTCAAATCATTAAATTTATAATTATTGTTGTATGAATAAATGAGCTCACTTCTTTTTTGGGAAAAAAAGCTACTCAATTGTAAAATATATTACTGTTATTTGGAAATAAACTCATTTCATTATAGACAAAATATCATTATTCTTTGGAAGTAAAGATAAAATTGGTTAGTTGGCACTTGAGTCAAGCAAATGAATATTGACAATGATTTGAATGTGTTATTTATTCTTCTTCCTTCACTTGCAAGTAATCAAACTAGAGAACATTGGCCGAATCAGGAGACCATCAATTCATCATCAAATTAATAGCCTTTTTTGACCCTTCAAGAAAAAATCAAGAAGACAAGTAATTTTAGGGAATTTGAGGTTCTCTCTGTTTTTTTTTTAAAAAAAAGAAATTGAGATTAACGTATTTGATTTAAGCATATTTATTTGTGTTAATCAATATGTATTGTTGTTGTAATGTTTGATATAAGAATGACAAAAAATAATATTTACTATATCTTAATATTTGATGAAAGTTAAATTTTATTATATCTTTATCAAATCTTAATAATTTATAATGCTTTTACCCTTGTTCATTTATTAAGGTCAACTATTGAAAGATACTCTACATAATCTCATAATGACACTCAAAGTTGCACTACATTGAAGAAAAAAAATTTAGAATTCATATTATTTCAAATATTATGCAAATTATTATCTAAACAGTAACCTAGATTGTGAGAAAAAAAAAATCTGTGGTTGACTCCATAGTAGCCGCCATTGTTGGTCTTCGCTCAAGTAAAGTAAATATATAATTGATAGTGATTGACGTATCTTTTTTTGCTCCTTTTTCTTCTTTGTTCCGATCAAAAATAGACTGACTAATTGATAGAGCAAAAGAAACGGATAGAAATGCTGAAAACAAAATAGATTTGTTATGTGATTTAAGTGGCATGAAGAATCCAATAATACACAGCGATATTAAATTAATTAGTAAGGCCTGATGTAGGGTGGATGATGACTACTTGTTTTGTATTTGATTGCATGACTTGCTTTAGTGTTGACCGGCTTTAACCAAAAGTCAAGTCGCATACGCCGGGTCGATTGGAAAACAAGTGATTGATGATGACTTGCTATAGTGTTGACTGATTTTGCTCTAAAGTCAAGTCGGATAATTAGAGAATAAATGATGGATGATGACTTGCTATAGCGTTGTTGGACGATTAGAAAACACATGTTCTGACTATTCTTTGCAAATTGACATAAGTGCCACTTGGAAGTTTGAGTTAAACAGTCGCTGCTCATATATTTAATAATCCCAAACAAAGCAAATTAGGATTCATTCTTTGGATATATTTAATATCACTTTTAGAGGAGTCTTTTCTAAAAAAAAGTGACTGGGTTTTCAATAGCAAAGAAGGAAAAGTTGAGTGAAAACTTGTGCTGATGATACAAAGAATGAATGTTGAATAGTAACATGACAAGAATTATGTCGGTCGAATATTATGAAAAAAGTAATATATTTGATGAGTTAGAAGGTGATTTATGTTTATAGTGTAATTTCATATTAGTAAGAAAAAAAAATAATATACGAGTTTAGAAAATGAAAAATAATTCTATCTAAGAAATTAAATATTTTGAATCAACGAATATTCATCCATAAAACACATTTCAATTCAAACTCAAAAGAATAATTAATAAATTTGATTCTATTTTGATTTATTTTTAGTTTTTTTTTTACTTAGATCCAATCTGCCAATTTCTTAATTTTAATTTTAATTTAGCTCTTTGATTAAAATTTATGTAGTTTAGATCAAATCATTTGTGATCTGGTCAATTTAAGTTTTGGATAGATCACTAAGAATTAATTGATCAAGAGAGATGATATGATTTGAAGAAATAAAATACTTCTGAAACATTTGGAATAGTGATTTTAAAGCGTGTCTTGTAGTTGTTGTGATCAAATGGGTGATTTGTACTGATTTTTGGACATAGACAAGTTAGAGGACTCGTTAATATTGATTTTGGACGGTAGAAATCAGATTTTGAACCGTAATTTGAATCGTGAGAAAAATTTATGGTTCACTCCTTTCTCAGTCGTCGGTAAAGTCAAGAAAATAAATAAATGAGAGTGATTCACGTGTCTTTTTCCTCATTTTTCTTCTCCGTTGGGATCAAAAATAGAGTGATTAAATGATAGAGGCAAGCAGTTGGTAGAAATAATGAAAACAAGTAATGGATGAGTGTGATTTAAATGGCATCCAAGTATCCAATAATACACACTAGTGTTAAATTAATTAGTAAGGAATGATGACTATTGCACTACTTTGCTCGAAAGTCAAAGTCGCTCAAGTCAGGTAAATCAACACATGATTGTGATTTCTAACTGTCTTTTGCCTCATTTTCTTCTCCGTTCCCATCAAAAACAGAGTGATTAAATGATAGAGTCAAGCAACTGATACAAATTATGAAAACAAGTAATGGATGAGTGTGATTTAAGTATCCGATAATACACTCTGGCATTAAATTAATTAGTAAGGAATGATAACTACTACACGACTTTGCTCGAAAGTCAAGTCGCATGCGGTTGGACGATTAGTAAACGGATTCTTTTTTACTATTCTTTGCAAATTGACATATTCACACTATCAGAAATTTTGGGATAATCAGGTGCTGCTTGCTTGTATAATAATAATGTGAGGAGCCTTCCTGCATGTATCGCATCCCATTTCCCAGTAAGAGGGACAAACACTCAAATGATGAGGTGC
This sequence comes from Costus lasius, assembly GCA_027563935.2. NCBI lineage: Eukaryota > Viridiplantae > Streptophyta > Magnoliopsida > Zingiberales > Costaceae > Costus > Costus lasius. The sequence goes on along the minus strand of JANVAS020000102.1, from coordinate 277,968 downwards.
AGGATGAAATCCACTTGCGTCCTCTCCTTCTTCTCTCTCGCCTTGCTCAGCGCCATGTCCTTGCCTCCTGTCAGCAGTGCAGTTGTTCGGTGCCGTGAGGCTGAGAGGGAAGCGCTGCTGGAGTTGAAGCAGAGGCTCCTTGATCCTTCCAACCGCCTCTCTTCCTGGGTCGGGGAGGATTGCTGTGCGTGGAAGGGCATTAGCTGCAGCAACGTCACTGGCCACGTCATTAAGCTCGGCCTTCGGAATGATATAAATAAACTTTCATCTTTTATACCAGATTTCGAATGGGAAATGTTACAGTTGCGGGGTGATATAAATACTCCATCGCTGCTATCTCTTCAGCAGCTTACTCATCTCGACCTCAGCGGCAATGATTTTACTGGGCCAATCCCTGCCTTTGTGGGATCCTTTGGCACACTAGCATATCTTGATCTCTCTGAGGCAGGCTTCAACGGCGAAGTACCAGACCAACTTGGAAATCTCTCCACCTTGCGACACATCGACCTCAGCGGCAACGCCTTTACTGGGCCAATCCCTGCCTTCATGGGATCCTTTGGCAAACTAACATATCTTGATCTCTCCCGAGCAAGCTTCATTGGCAAAGTACCAGACCAGCTCGGAAATCTCTCCACCTTACGATACCTCGACCTTTCCTATAATTGGTACGATGATAACTATTATGGTGGCTTAACTGGCTTCTTGTATGTTGAAAACCCAGGATGGATCGCTCGCCTCACTTCCCTTCGACACCTCAACATGAGCTGGGTCAGTTTTAGAAGAACATCCAATTGGTTTGAAACGATAAATGCTCTTCCTCACATTGAAGACCTTAAATTGGCTAATTGTGAATTGGTGTCATTTCCTCGTTCCCCACCCCATCTCAATTTCACATCGCTTCGAACACTCAATTTCCGAGGTAATTTTACATAAGAGTGAGTATCTTTAATTTTGATTAGAATATATGATCTAATAAATACCACCTCTCTTTAATATTTGTCAGGTAATAATATAAATGGCACGAAACTAGTCTGGGTATACAATCTAACTACCCTGGAGAGTCTTTATTTTGGTTTGAATGATATATATTGGTCATCCATGCATGGATCCATCACAAGGTTGGCTTCTCTAAAGACACTAGATTTGTCTAGAAATATAATATCTAAGAGATTTCTACTATCATTGTCCAACCTATGCAAGCTCCAAATTCTAATATTATGGGAAATAACAATGAAGGATGAGCTGTCCAATCTAGAGATGGCCTCTTCTGGATGTCTTATGCAAAGCTTGGAGGAGTTAAATCTTGACAACAACCAACTCAATGGTTCTCTTCTTAATTGGTTAGGAAACATGAAGAAACTCAAGCATATTAATCTTCGTAATAGCTCGCTACATGGCTCTATACTAAATTCTCTTGGAACCCTAACTTCATTACAGTATTTGGATTTGAGTTACAACAACTTGAATGAGTCTTATAACTCGCACAATGGCTCTATACTAAATTCTCTTGGAAGCCTATCCTCATTACAATATTTGGATTTGAGTTACAACAACTTGGATGGGACTTATAACTCACACAATGGCTCTATACTAAATTCTCTTGGAAGCCTATCCTCATTACAGTATTTGGATTTGAGTTACAACAACTTGAATGAGACTTATAACTCACACAATGGCTCTATACTAAATTCTCTTGGAAGCCTATCCTCATTACAGTATTTGAATTTGAGGCACAACAACTTAATTGAGACTTATGACTCACTCCATGGGTCTATACTAAATTCTCTTGGAAGTCTAGCCTCATTACAATTTTTGGATTTGAGTTACAACAACTTGAATGAGCATAATTCGCTCCATGGTGGCTCTATACTAAATTCTCTTGGAAGCCTAACCTCATTACAGTATTTGGATTTGAGTTACAACAACTTGAATGAGACAATTGGAGAAAGCATTAGACAACTAAAGAATCTTATCAATTTGGATCTATCTGGTAACTCATTGAGTTTGTCCCTAATCCACTTGGATAATTTATCAAGTTTAAAGAACTTGTACATTTCAAATAACTTCTTATTTACAAATGAGACTGATGATTGGATCCCAACATTTCAGCTTCAAGTTCTTGATATGTCCTCATGCAAAATAGAGCCAAGCCTTGGTTTCCCAAAATGGCTCCAGTCTCAAAAGAATCTTATATATTTATATTTGGATAGTGTAGGAATTGAAGGATCATTTCCGACCTTTCTTCCTTCTAGTCTTGAGGTTCTATATCTCTCAAACAATTCATTCTCCAGCTATCTTCCACGAAACATTGGGAACACACATCCAAACATTCAATATCTTGATTTACAATTGAATAATTTTAATGGAAGCATTCCTCATTCTCTTTGTCAGATGCATAATTTGATGCTACTCCAACTATCTAAAAATAATTTTTCAGGAGAGCTTCCCAATTGTTGGAATGATTCCTCGACTACAATTCAATTTGATTTTTCAAAGAACCTATTTCATGGAGAAATCCCGCACACTTTTTGTAACTTACAAAGCATACAATCACTATCTTTGAGATACAATCATTTATCAGGAAGAATTCCTCTTTGTCTACAAAATTGTAGAAATTTAATCATTCTTGATGTAGGATATAATAACTTCATAGGAAATATACCAACTTGGTCTGAAAAGAGTTTGCCTTTCTTAAGAAGTCTTAACTTAAACTCTAATTCTTTGACAGGAAATATTCCTGAATTATCTCATCTTGTTTGTCTTCAAACATTGGATCTCTCCAACAATAACCTCTCAGGATCTATTCCAAAAAGCTTTGGCAACTTCAATGCACTGAAAAGCTCACCTAAGGACACTAAGAATATGCATTCATTACCTTTTGCTATCGAGTTATGGCTTCGCATAAAAGGAATTGAGTATGAGTATGAAAGCTTATATGGATTAGTCAAATCTATAGATCTCTCCAACAATGCCTTGTCAGGATATATCCCTGAGGAACTAGGGAACTTACATGGACTACAACACTTAAATCTATCCAAAAATAACTTAATTGGAGAGATACCATGGAACATCAAGGGGATGCAATATCTAGAAGGCTTAGATCTATCAAGAAATAGCTTGTCAGGTAAAATTCCTTCAACTTTGGCATATTTGAACTTTTTGGAGAAACTGAATTTATCATATAACAATCTCTCGGGCAGTATTCCCATTGGCACACAGTTGCAATCATTTGATCCATCTACATATATTGGGAACCCATACCTATGTGGTCGTCCTCTTACAAAAGGATGTACAAGTGACATTTTAAAAGACATTCCAGAACTAGAAAACAAAGATGGTGATGGTAGAAAGGAAACTATTTGGCTATTCACTAGTATTGCACTAGGATTTATTATGGGATTCTGGGGAATTTGGAGTACTCTTCTGTTGCATAAAAGGTGGAGGATATTTTATTTTTGTGCTATTGATAACACCTTCGACAAGCTCTACATGAAGACGCTACTGAAGATTAGAAGAAAATTTTCGTAGAAGATTATGATAGTTTATTATAAGCACTTTTATAGGTGGTAAGCATTATGTGTACATAAAAAGTTATCTATTCTTGTTATGAAGAATGATTATAATATTTGCATTTACTCTACTTGTTAAACTACTAGTGTAATAGAAATTGTGGATCTAAATGAAAAAGTAAATTTTAGTACAAAATTTTCAAATCTCATTAATGTTTAATGTTTTTCTCTTTTCAGTTTTTAAGTCAACTATGGAAAAGTAACTCTATGCAATCTGATGATTTCATTCAAAGTTAGATTACTCTTCAATAAAAGTATGATTAAAAATTACATTTAAGTTAGAAAAAGCAAAAAGATAAGAATCACTAATTTTATAGCATTTATAAAGTTTTAAATTTGTTTGTGTGGATGGGGGTTGTAGGGGAGAATTTATAACTTGTCTCATGTTCATGTTTAATGTCCCTTCTAGGAGAAGGCTTAGATCTATCAAGAAATAGCTTGTTAGGTAAAATTCCTTCAACTTTGGCATATCTAAACTTTTTGGACAATTTGAATTTATCATATAACAATCTCAAAGGCAATATTCCCATTGGCACACAATTACAATCATTTGATCCATCTACATATATTGGAAACTCATACCTATGTGTTCCTTTTCTTACAAAAGGAGTAAAAGATATTCCATAACTAGAAAACAAAGATGGTGATGGTAGAAAGGAAACTATTTGGCTATTCATTAGTATTGCACTGATATTTATTATAAAAGGTAGAGGATCTTTTATTTTTGCGCTATTGATAACACCTTTCACAAGCTCTACATGAAGACACTACCGAAGATTAGAAGAAAATTTTCATAGAAGATTAAAATAGTTTATTGTAAGCACTTTTATAACTGGTATACATGAAAAGATGTCTATTCTTATTATGAAGAATGATAATAGCATTTGCACTTACTCTACTTGTTAAACTACCAGGGGAATAGAAATTGTCGATCTAAATGAAAAAGTAAATTTTACTACAAATTTCTCAAATCTCATTAATGTTTAATATTTTTTTCCTTTTCAGTTGTTAAGTCAACTATGGAGAAGTAACCCTTTGCAATCTGATGACTTCATTCAAAGTTAGATTATTCTTGAATAAGAGTATGATTAAAAATTACATTTGAGTTAGAAAAAGCAAGAAATATAAGAATTACTAACTTTATAACATTTATAAAGTTTTAAATTTGTTTGTAGGGATGGGGTTGTAAGGGAGAATTTAAATTGATCAACAAAGGTGATATCATTTGAAGATATAATAAAATACCTCTGAAACATTCGGAGTAGTGATTTAAAATCGTGTCTTGTTTTTGTTGTGATCAAATGTGTGATTTGTACTGATTTTTGGGCATAACAAGTGAGAAGACTCGTTAATAATGATTTTGGACGGTAGATATAAGATTTTGAGGTATAGAAAAAATTCTTCCAACAGTAATTTGGATTGTGAGAAAATTTCGTGGCTGATTCCATTCTCGGTCATCGCTCAAGTCAGTTAAATAAACACATGATGATACAAAGATCTTGATCTACTTTATATATATATAGCAAAAGTGACTGTATTTTCAATAGCAAAGAACGAAAAGATCTTGATCTACTTTATATATATATATATATATATATAAAGATATAAAGTAGTAATGAGTCCGTTAAACAAAGAATTTAAAAAGAAAAATAGTTCTTGTGTTGAGTGAAAACTTGTGCTGATAATACAAAGAATGAATGTTGAATAGTAACATGACAAGAATTATGTTGGTCGAATATTATGAAAAAAGTTATATATTTGATGAGTTATAAGGTGATTTATGTTTATAGTGTAATTTCATATTAGTAAGAGAAAATTAATATATGAGTTTATAAAATGAAAAATAATTTTATCAAAGAAATTAAATATTTTGAATCAACGAATATTCATCCATAGAACACATTTCAATTCAAACTCAAAAGAATAATTAATAAATTTGATTCTATTTTGATTTATTTTTAGCTTTTTTTTTACTTAGATCCAATCTGCCAATTTCTTAATTTTAATTTTAATTTAGCTCTTTGATTAAAATTTATATAGTTTAGATCAAATCATTTGTGATCTGGTCAATTTAATTTTTGGATAGAACACTACGAATTAATTGATCAACAGCGGTGATTTGATTTGAAGATATAAAATACCTCTGAAACATTTGGAATACTGCTTTAAAATCGTGTCTTATAGTTGTTGTGATCAAATGTGTGATTTGTATTGATTTTTGGACATAACAAGTTAGAGGACTCGTTAATATTGATTTGGATGGTAGAAATCAGATTTTTGAGGTTTAGAAAAAATTCTTCCAACAGTAATTTGGATTGTGAGAAAATTTTGTGGCTGATTCCATTCTCGGTCGTCGCTCAAGTCAGTTAAATAAACACATGATAGTGATTTCTAACTGTCTTTTGCCTCATTTTCTTCTCCGTTCCCATCAAAAACAGAGTGATTAAATGATAGAGCCAAGCAACTGATACAAATTATGAAAACAAGTAATGGATGAGTGTGATTTAAGTATCCAATAATACACACTGGTATTAAATTATTGAGTAAGGGATGATGACTACTGCACGACTTTGCTCGAAAGTCAAAGTCGCATGCGGTTGGACGATTAGTAAACGGATTCTGTTTTTACTATTCTTTGCAAATTGACGTATGCACACTATCAGGAATTTTGAGATAACCTGGTGTTGCTTGCTTATATAATAATAATGTGACGAGCGTTCCTGAATGCATCGCATCCCATTTCCCAGTAAGAGGGACCAACACTCAAATGATGTGGCGCAGGATGAAATCCGCATGCGTTCTCTCCTTCTTCTTCTCTCTCGCCTTGCTTAGCGGCATGTCATTGCCTCCTGTCACCCGTGCAGTGATCGGCTACCATGAGGTTGAAAGGCAAGCCCTGCTGGAATTGAAGCAGAGACTCTATGATCCTTCCAACCGCCTCTCTTCCTGGGTCGGGGAGGATTGCTGTGCTTGGCAGGGTGTAGGCTGCAGCAACATCACTGCCCGCGTCATCAAGCTCGACCTTGGGAATGATATAAATATTCTTTCATCTTTTTTACCAAATACTATGGCATATTTCGAATGGGAAATGTTACAGTTGTGGGGTGATATAAATACTCCATCGCTGCTATCTCTTCAGCAGCTTACTCATCTCGACCTCAGCGGCAATGATTTTACTGGGCCAATCCCTGCCTTTGTGGGATCCTTTGGCACACTAGCATATCTTGATCTCTCTGAGGCAGGCTTCAACGGCGAAGTACCAGACCAACTTGGAAATCTCTCCACCTTGCGACACATCGACCTCAGCAGCAACGCCTTTACTGGGCCAATCCCTGCCTTCATGGGATCCTTTGGCAAACTAACATATCTTGATCTCTCCCAAGCAGGCTTCATTGGCAAAGTACCAGACCAGCTCGGAAATCTCTCCACCTTACGATACCTCGACCTTTCCTATTATTGGTACGATGGTAACTATTATGGTGGCTTAACTGGCCCCTTGTATGTTGAAAACCCAGGATGGATCGCTCGCCTCACTTCCCTTCGACACCTCAACATGAGCTGGGTCAGTTTTAGAAGAACATCCAATTGGTTTGAAACGATAAATGCTCTTCCTCACATTGAAGACCTTAAATTGGCTAATTGTGAATTGGTGTCATTTCCTCGTTCCCCACCCCATCTCAATTTCACATCGCTTCGAACACTCAATTTCTGAGGTAATTTTACATAAGAGTGAGTATCTTTAATTTTGATTAGAATATATGATCTAATAAATACCACCTCTCTTTAATATTTGTCAGGTAATAATATAAATGGCACGGAACCAGTCTGGGTATACAATCTAACTACCCTGGAGAGTCTTTATTTTGGTTCGAATGATATATATTGGTCATCCATGGATGGATCCATCACAAGGTTGGCTTCTCTAAAGACATTAGATTTGTCTAGAAATATAATAACTAAGAGATTTCTACTATCATTGTCCAACCTATGCAAGCTCCAAATTCTAATATTATGGGAAATAACAATGAAGGATGAGCTGTCCAATCTAGAGATGGCCTCTTCTGGATGTCTTATGCAAAGCTTGGAGGAGTTATATCTTTACAACAACCAACTCAATGGTTCTCTTCTTAATTGGTTAGGAAACCTAAGGAATATCAAGCTTATTGATCTTTATAATTGCTCACTCCATGGCTCTATATTAAATTCTCTTGGAAGCTTGACATCATTACAATATTTGGATTTGAGTTCCAACAACTTGAACGAAATAGTTGGAGAAAGCATTGGACAACTAAAGAATCTCATCAATTTGGATCTATCTAATAACCTGCTCCATGGATCATTTCAAGTGTCTCTTGGAAGCTTGACATCATTACAATATTTGGATTTAAGTTTCAACAACTTGAACGGAATAGTTGGAGAAAGCATTGAACAATTAAAGAATCTCATCTATTTGGATCTATCTTATAATTTGTTCCATGGATCATTACCAGTGTCTCTTGGAAGCTTGACATCATTACAATATTTGGATTTGAGTTCCGACAACTTGAACGAAATAGTTGGAGAAAGCATTGGACAACTAAAGAATCTCATTAATTTGGATCTATCTAATAACTTGCTCCATGGATCATTTCCCGTGTCTCTTGGAATCTTGACATCATTACAATATTTGCATTTGAGGTCTAACAACTTGAACGAAATAGTTGGAGAAAGCATTGGCCAGCTAAAGAATCTCATCCATTTGGATCTACATAATAACTCGCTCCATGGATCATTTCCTGTGTCCCTTGGAAGCTTGACATCATTACAAATTTTGGATTTGGGTCTCAACAACTTGAACGGGACAGTTGAAGAAAGCATTGGACAGCTAAAAAATCTCAACCATTTAGATCTATCTTATAACTCATTGAGTTTGTCCCCAATCTATTTGGCTAATTTATCAAGTTTAAAATACTTGACCATTTCAAACAACTCCTTGTTCATGGAAGAGAGCGATGATTGGATCCCTACATTCCAGCTTGTGCAACTTGATATGGATTTATGCAAAATAGTGCCCAGGCCACATTTCCCAAAATGGCTCGAAACACAAACTATACTTTCTTCATTATATTTGGGAAATGTAGGAATTGAAGGCACAATTCCCGATTGGCTTCCTTCTAGTTTAAGATATTTATTTCTCTCCAATAATAAGATTGATGGAAAATCAATGCCTTTCTTTCCAAACCTCAAGGGTTTATATCTTTCAAATATCAGGCCATCTTCGGTTACAAATGACAAATATGATGCCAAGTCTAGAGTTTTTAGATCTCTCCAATAATTACTTCATTGGCGAGCTTTCATTAAACTTCACAAAGTTACAATATTTGGATCTCTCAAACAATATGTTCTCAGGACATCTCAATCCAACAATCAACAACACACTCTTAAACTTGCACTATCTTGATTTATCTATAAATAGTTTTAGTGGAAGCATTCCCCATTCTCTTTGTCAAATGAATTTATTACGTACACTCCGCATTTCCAAAAATAGTTTTTCAGGTCAACTTCCCAATTGTTGGAATAGTTCCTTTCATGTGGATTCCTTAGATTTTTCAAACAACCAAATTTCTGGAGAAATTCCAAACACCTTTTGTAAACTAAGGAGCATAAAATTCCTACATCTTGCCTACAATCATTTATCTAGTAGAATTCCCCTTTGTTTACATGATTGTAAATATTTGACTACTCTTGATGCTGGACATAATTACTTAATAGGAAATATACCATCTTGGTCTAATAAGAGTTTTCCTCATTTAAAAGTTCTCAACTTACGCTCTAATTCTTTGAGTGGCATCATTCCCGAATTGTCTAAGCTTACGTGTCTTCAAACATTAGATCTCTCTAATAATAACCTCTTAGGATCAATTCCACCAACCTTTGGCAACTTTACTTCAATGAGAAACTCAGAAAATTACTGCAACACCATCAATAGTGAGTTCAATTTTGATAGATTATGGCTCTTTATAAAAGGAAATGAGTACGAATACATGACATTAGATTTACTTGCCAAATCTATTGATCTCTCCAATAATCACTTGTCAGGATATATCCCTGAGGAAATAGGGAACTTATATGGATTGCAAAACTTATATCTATCCAGAAATAACTTAACAGGGGAGATACCAAGGAGCATTGGTGGAATGCAGAATCTAGAAGCTTTAGACTTTCAAGAAATAATTTGTCAGGTGCAATTCCTTCATCATTTAGATATTTGACTTTTTTGGGCATCTTGAACTTGTCATACAATAATTTGTCGGGTAGCATTCCCACTGGCGGACAACTACAAACATTTGAGGCATCTACATATATTGGAAACCGATACCTTTGTGGTTTTCCCCTTACAAAAAACTGTACAAATGACAAAGCAAAAGGCAATGCAGAAGAAGAAAACAAAGATCGTGACGGTAGAAGGGACATCATATGGCTATGGAGTAGCATCACACTTGGATTTATTATGGGATTTTGGGGAATTTCGGGTACTCTTCTATTGCATAAAAGGTGGAGGATCTTTTACTTTCGTACTATTGATAACACCTACGAGAAGCTTTGCATGGAGATTGTCAATATTTGTTGGAAACAAAGGATAAAACTGATTAGTCCTTACTTCAGTCAAGCAAATGAATACTGATATTGATTTGAGCGTGTCATTTCTTCTTTTTCCTTCACAGCCACGTAATCAAACTAGATGAAATTGAGTGAATGGTGAGACCATCAATCCATTATCAAATTAATGTTCATCTTTTACCTTTTAAAGAAAAAATATATTCATTCTATGGTCCTATCCATCAAAGGTCTACACACATTTTTCTCTACTTTACAATGTATAGAAAAAAATCTAGAAGACAATGATATTAATTAGTAATTAAGATGTAGATGATAAGTTACCTTTGACGGGAAAAATAGAATATATATTACTTTGTGAAGTAATTTTATTATAGGATTTTAGGAAATTTGAGATTCTCCTTCGCTAAATAACAAAATAGAGGATTACTTTTATGCTATTGATAACATCTTGTCTTGACGGGAAATACAAGCGAAGATTAAAAGTTTTTTTTAAAAAAAATATTTTAGTACAACATTAATTGATTTTGATTAGTATTTATTAATTATTTATTAGCCCGTAACACCTCATTTCTTAAATATTGAATAAATATATTTTTAATCGATTTGGGCTGATCATTTTGTAAAACTCACTAGTATATAGGGATGACAACGGGGCAGGTCGGCGTCGGGTTTTGCCATCTCTGACTTCCCCAAACCCTTCTCCGACCTTGACCCTGAACTCAACAGGTTTAGAAAACCTAACCCCACACCCGACCCCGCGGGGAAACCCGACCCCGGCCGGCCTAAAAAATAAAGATATATTATAAATAATATTTTAAAATTATTTTTCATTCTATATTCATAATATATAAATAAAAAATATTTAACATAAATTATACAATCATTTTTATATCAAACTACTATACATTTAGTACCTAAATTATAACTTAGAATGGGTAAATTTATCATTTTAATGATCGGGGCGGATTCAGGGTCGAGTTCGAGGCGGGTACTTGAATTCTCATACCCAACCCCGACCCAACTTTATCCTGTCGGGTTTTCCCCGAACCTGACCCAAGACCCAGTCAACTCGGGTTTTCCCCGTTGACTTCGGGTCGGGTTGGGTCGGGGCAGAGCGGGGATGAGTTTTCTTGTCATCCCTACTCGTATATTAACTTTACGGTGGGATATTATTAACTCACTTTTCCCTCATCCATTGAGTTTGAGAAGGGATGATACGACGATGGATGCAAGTGAGATGCAGGACTAAAGAAAATAGAGAGAGAAAAAAAGATAATATTAAGCAAACGAGCTCTTTTTTATGTTGAAAAGGCACATTAACAGTAATCTCTCTCGCTAAGTAGTGGTTGGTTTTCTTTTTTAAAAAAAATGTGTTGTTTTTAGTTTTCACTAATTGGGTTAATTGTATGACTGTAATAATTGATAACAAGATTTTGGAATTAAATTCTATCTTCATTTTGAAAAGTTAATTATATGATTGAGATCAAATACATAATTAGAAAATCATTTGTGGCATGATCAATTTGATTTTTGGATAAATCTTAAGAATTAATTAATTTTCATTTTGACAAGTAATGATAACATTATCTTTTTTTGTTGGATAGTTAAGAATCAAATTATCTTAAGATTAATTGATTTTCATTCTAAATTATGTCTATTTTTGTTTGTTGAATAGTTAATTTGTTACAATTACTATGATAAGTACATAATTGAGTATTCATTCTTGATCTGAATGTGCGAACTTTTGGATATAAGTTGGAGGGCTCATTGAGATTGATTTTGGATGATAGAGATTGATTTTGGAGGGCCTATTATCAATCTTTGCTCAAGACAAAAAAATAAATACACGATAGAGATTCAAGTGTATTATTTATTCCCATTTTTCTCTCTATTGCAATAAAAAATAGACCGATTAAAAATGATAGAGCAAAAAAACACTAAAAGAATCCAATAATACACATTGATATTAAGTGAGATAGGTGGCATGAAGAATCCAATAATACACATTTATATTAATTAATTAGAAAAGGGGTGGATGATGACTACTTTTGTGTGCATTAACAAGCCTCACTTAAGAGTTGACCGACTTTGCTCAAAAGTCAAGACACATGCAGACGGATAGTTTTTACTAGTCTTTGCAAATTAAAATATGCAGCAACTGGAATTTTCAGATTAGCAGGTTCTCTTATATAAAAACCATGCGATGAGCCATCCCTAGCATATCCAACAAACACTCAAATGATGAGCAAATCCCCAAGCTGCCTCTTCTTCTACCTCTCGCTTGCTTTTGCAGCGGTGGCATGCATGCCACCGCTGCAATGATCTGCTGCCACAACGTGAAGAGGCAAGCTGTTACGGCACTCTTGTGGCAATAGTAGAAACTCAGCTGTTACGGCACTCTTGTGGCAATAGTAGAAAAAATCCTTCCAACAGTAATTTGGATTGTGAGAAAATTTCGTGGTGACTCCAGTCTCGGTCGTCGCTCAAGTCAGTTAAATAAACACATGATAGAGATTTCTAACTATCTTTATCATCATTTTCTTCTCCATTCCGATCAAAAACAGTGATTAATGATAGAAGCAAGCAACTGATAGAAATTATGAAAACAAGTAATGGATGAGTGTGATTTAAGTATCCAATAATACACACTGGTATTAAATTAATTAGTAAGGGATGATGACTACTGCACGACTTTGATAGAAAGTCAAAGTCGCATGCGGTTGGACGATTAGTAAACGAATCCTTTTTTACGGGCGCGTTTTTCGGCTGCCTAAAATTTTAGGAAGCCGCAGGTGTAGTCTCGAGGCTTTTTTAATCCTAATATTAATATTAATACTAATTTTAATTTTAATGCTAATATTAATATTAATATTAATACTAATGCTAATATTAATATTAATACTAATACTAATGCTAATATTAATATTAATACTAATACTAATACTAATATTAATATTAATACTAATCCTAATTCTAATATTAATTACTCATACTAATATTAATACTAATGTGAACGGTGCCTTGGGATTGGAGTGGGTAGTATACAGATCAACGGCATGGAGCCCTGGCTTCTTAATTTTTTAGGAAGCCGCGTCTTCCTAAAAAAATTTTCCATTTTTTACCATTCTTTGCAAATTGACGTTTGCACACTATCAGGAATTTTGAGATAACCTGGTGTTGCTTGCTTATATAATAATAATGTGACGAGCGTTCCTGAATGCATCGCATCCCATTTCCCAGTAAGAGGGATAAGCACTGAAATGATGTGGCGCAGGATGAAATTCGCATGCGTTCTCTCCTTCTCTCTCGCCTTGCACAGCGGCATGTCATTGCCTCCTGTCACCCGTGCAGTGATCGGCTGCCATGAGGCTGAAAGGCAAGCCCTGCTGGAGTTGAAGCAAAGACTCCATGATCCTTCCAACCGCCTCTCTTCCTGGGTCGGGGAGGATTGCCCTGCGTGGCAGGGCGTCGGCTGCAACAACATCACTGCCCACGTCATCAAGCTCGACCTTCGGAATGATATAAGTAATCCTTCATCTTTTTTACCATATTTCGAATGGGAAATGTTTCAATTGCAGGGTGATATAAATACTCCATCGCTGCTATCTCTTGAGCAGCTTACTTATCTCGACCTCAGCGGCAACGACTTTACCGGGCCAATCCCTGTGTTCTTGGGATCCTTTGCTAGACTAACATATCTTGATCTCTCCGATGCAAGCTTCAGCGACAAAGTACTAGACCAACTTGGAAATCTCTCCACCTTGCGACACCTCGACCTCAGCAGCAACGCCTTTACTGGGCCAATCCCTACCTTCATGGGATCCTTTGGCAAACTAACATATCTTGCTCTCTCCCGGGCAGGCTTCATCGGCAAAGTACCGGACCAGCTCGAAAATCTCTCCACCTTACGATACCTCGACCTTTCCTATAATTATAATTATGAGAATTCAAGTTACAACTTGTACGTTGAAAACCCAGGATGGATCGCTCGCCTCACTTCCCTCCGACACCTCAACATGAGCCGGGTTAATTTTGGAGGTGAGTCTAGCTGGTTTCAAGTGCTTAATGCGCTCCCTCACATTCAAGATGTCAAACTGGCTGGGTGTGAATTGGGGCACTTCCTCATTCCCCACCTCATCTCAATTTCACATCGCTCCGAATACTTAGTTTGTCAGGTAATTTATTTACATGAAGTATTTTAATTTTGATTGGAAAGATATGATCTAATATATACCACCTTTCTTTAATATTTGTCAGGTAATAATATAAGTGGCACGGAACCAGTGTGGATGTACAATATAACTACCTGGCGAGTCTTTATTTTAGTTGGAGTAATATATATTGGTCGTCCATGCATAACTCCATAACAAGCTTTGCTTCTCTAAAGGAACTAGGTTTGTCTCGAAATATAATATATAAGAGTTTCCTATCATTGTTGGCCAATCTATGCAAGCTCCAAATTTTGGGATTAGTTGAAATCACAATCAAGGATAATCCATCCAATCTAGAGATGCTCTTTTCAGGATGTCTTATGTATAGCTTGGAGTTGTTATATCTTTCTGGCAACCAACTCAATGGTTCTCTTCCTAATTGGTTTGGAAACCTAAGAAATATCAAGCATATTGATTTTTATAATTACTCACTCCATGGCTCTATACTAAATTCTCTTGGAAGGTTGACATCATTACAATATTTGGATTTGAGTTACAACAACTTGAATGAGACTTATAACTCGCTCCATAGTGGCTCTATACTAAATTCTCTTGGAAGCCTGACCTCATTACAATATTTGGATTTGAGTTATAACTCGCTCCGTAGCTCTGTACTAAATTCTCTTGGAAGCCTAACCTCATTACAATATTTGGATTTGAGTTACAACAACTTGAATGAGACTTATAACTCGCTCTATAGTGGCTCTATACTAAATTCTCTTGGAAGTCTGACCTCATTACAATATTTGGATTTGAGTCACAACAACTTGAATGAGACTTATAACTCACTCTATGGCTCTATATGCTAATTCTCTTGGAAGCTTACCCTCATTACAATATTTGAATTTGCGGTACAACAACTTGATTGAGGCTTATAGCTTGCTCCATGGCTCTGTATTAAATTCTCTTGGAAGCCTGACCTCATTACAATATTTGGATTTGAGTTACAATAACTTGAATGAGACTTAAAACTCGCTTCATGGTGGCTCTATACTAAATTCTCTTGGAAGCCTAACCTCACTACAATATTTGGGTTTGAGTTACAACAACTTGAATGAGATAATTGGAGAAGTCATTGGACAACTAAAGAAACTTATCCGTTTGGATCTATCCGGTAACTTATTGAGTTTTCCCCTAGTCCATTTGGCTAATTTATCAAGTTTAAGGAACTTGGACATTTCAGATAACTTCTTATTTATAAATGACACCAATGATTTGACACCAACATTTCAGCTTCAGCAACTTTCTATGTCTTCATGCAAAATAGAGCAAAGGCTTGGTTTCCGAAAATGGTTCCAGTCTCAAAAGAATCTTTTATATTTAAAATTAGATAATGTAAGAATTGAAGGCTCATTTCCAAGCTTGCTTCCGTCTAGTTTTGAGGTTTTATATCTCTCAAACAATTCATTCTCCAGCCAGCTTCCACCAAACATTGGGAACACACTTCCAAACATTGAATATCTTGATTTACAATTGAATAATTTTAATGGGAGCATTCCCCATTCTCTTTGTCAGATGCATAATTTGATGCTACTCCAACTTTCCAAAAATAATTTTTCACGAGAGCTTCCCAATTGTTGGAATAGTTCCTCAGCTGCAATTCATTTTGATCTATCAAACAATTTATTTAATGGAGAAATTCCATACACTTTTTGTAACCTACAAAGCATACAATCACTAGCTTTGAGCTACAATCGTTTATCAGGAAGAATTCCTCTATGTTTACAAAATTGTAGAAATTTAATCATTCTTGATGTAGGATATAATAACTTCATAGGAAATATACCAACTTGGTCCAAAAAGAGTATGCCTTTCTTAAGAAATCTTAGCTTAAACTCTAATTTTTTGACAGGCAACATTCCTGAATTATCTCATCTTGTATGTCTTCAAACATTGGATCTTTCCAACAACAACCTATCAGGATCTATTCCAAAAAGCTTTGGCAACTTCAATGCATTGAAAAGCTCATATGAGGAAATTATAGGTACGAGTTCCCTATCTTTTGCTATTGAGTTATGGTTTCGCATAAAAGGAATTGAGTATGAGTATAAGAGCTTATATGGATTAGTCAAATCTATAGATCTCTCCAACAATGCCTTGTCAGGCTATATCCCTGAGGAACTAGGGAACTTACATGGACTACAACACTTAAATCTATCCAAAAATAACTTAACTGGAAAGATACCATGGAGCATAAATGGGATGCAAAATCTAGAAGGCTTAGATCTATCAAGAAATAGTTTGTCAGGTAAAATTCCTTCAACTTTGGCATATTTGAACTTTTTGGAGAAATTGAACTTACCATATAATAATCTCTCGGGTAGTATTCCCACTGGCACACAGTTGCAATCATTTGATCCATCTACATATATTGGGAACCCATACCTATGTGGTCCTCCTCTTACAAAAGGATATACCAGTGACATTGTAAAAGGCATTCCAGAACTAGAAAACAAAGATGGTGATGGTAGAAAGGAAACTATTTGGCTATTCACTAGCATTGCACTAGGATTTATTATGGGATTATGGGGAATTTGGAGTACTCTTCTGTTGCATAAAAGGTGGAGAATCTTTTATTTTTGTGCTATTGATAACACCTTTGATAAGCTCTACATGAAGACGCTACTGAAGATTAGAAAAAAAATTTTGTAGAAGTTTATGATAGTTTATAGTAAGCACTTTTATAAGTGGTAAGATTATGTGTACATAAAAAGTTATCTATTCTTGTTATGAAGAATGATTAGAATATTTGCATTTACTCTACTTGTTAAACTACTAGTATAATAGAAATTGTGGATCTAAATCAAAAAGTAAATTTTAGTACAAAATTTTCAAATCTCATTAATGTTTAATGTTTTTCCGGAAAAGTAACTCTATCCAATCTAATGACTTCATTCAAAGTTAGATTACTCTTCAATAAAAGAATGATTAAAAATTACATTTAAGTTAGAAAAAGCAAAAAGATAAGAATCACTAATTTTATAACATTTATAAAGTTTTAAATTTGTTTGTGTGGATGGGGGTTGTAAGGGAGAATTTATATAACTTGTCTCATGTTCATGTTTAATGTCCCTTCTAGGAGAAGGCTTAGATCTATCAAGAAATAGTTTGTCATGTAAAATTCCTTTAACTTTAGCATATCTAAACTTTTTGAACAATTTGAATTTATCATATAATAAACTTTCCAACAATATTCCCATTGGCACACAGTTACAATCATTTGATCCCTCTACATATATTGGGAACCCATACCTATGTGGTCCTCTTCTTACAAAAGGAGTAAAAGACATTCCATAACTAGAAAACAAAGATGGTGATGATAGAAAGGAAACTCATTGGCTATTCACTAGTATTGCACTAAGATTTATTATAGGATTCTAGGAAATTTGGAGTAGTCTTCTGTTACATAAAAGGTGGAGGATTTTTTATTTTTGCGCTATTGATAACACCATTGACAAGCTCTACATGAAGACACTACTGAAAGATTAGAAGAAAATTTTCATAGAAGATTAAAATAGTTTATTGTAAGCACTTTTATAACTGGTATACATGAAAAGATGTCTATTCTTATTGTCACGCCTTGAATTAGGGTAATATTTTTTTGAATATTTTACCCGTGAGTCAACGCTTGACTCGAGTCCAAATAAGTCAACGCAAATATCACAACAGTCGAAACCACTGGATTGGGCGCAACTGTCAGAGTCGATTCCTCGACTTAGATCAACGCTGTGGAAGATCGCTGCCGTTCCAACACGACTTAGATTAACGCTGACTAATCACCTGAGGCCGGTGTCGTCAAGTCAAAGCAGGTTCACCCGAACCCAAAAGGGGACTCACCCGTAGCCGACCGCGTCAGACGGGGTCCACAACAGTTACCGAGCACGCACACGTGCCGGAAAGAGAGTCGAGGGGAGTAACCAGATGTTCCCTGACGGGGCGTCAGACTCACCCTCACGTCCGAGGATCAAGCCGGCGCCCGGTGATCACAGACGTTCGTCCACACGACGTCGCACGTCGATGACGAAGTAAGGTCCACTCGGTGTCGCACACCGGTGACAGTAAAAATTCAGCCAGCTCCTCTCTCGCACGGAAGTGAAGAGGTCGGACGATGCTCCGCAAGCTACGTCACTCGTAGGTGACGAGGAAGCTTGCGGCCTTGTCCTTCTCGCGCGTAGATGAGAACGGCCGAAGATAACGGGCCACCCGGAGGCAACCAACCACGTCCGATGGAGAAGGTAGGGAAGGAGCAGGTATCGTACTCCGGCAGCAGGTGGCATTGGCAGGTGGTCCGGCGTCTGGAGGAAGCTCGCGAAAGGCTCTGACTGCTCCAAGCTCCACAACGGACGTCACCGCCTTCAGGTCCACGGCCGGATAGCGACCCCAGGGCCCCAACATCGTCCATCAGTGATGAGCAGAAGAGGCCCGGCTCGGGTCGCTCGTAGGCGACGGTCGGTGCCAGAGGATCAAGCTCGCACGTAGGCGAGCAGAGGGGAGGTAGCAGCTCCGCGCGCAGGCGGAGAGAGCTCGTTCGGCGAGCAACGCGACGTCCGCACGTGGGCGGGTCTGAGCCGGTAGTTCACACACGCAAGTGGCCGGCGTCGGACAGGAAAGAGACGGGGAAGGGAGGTCGCCGGGAGCCACGCGAGCTCGACCGGGGAAGGGACGGCCACCAGGCAGTTCGAGCAAACGCCGGAAAGGAAAAACGGGGGCAAAGGGAGATACCTCGGCGAACACTCAGGCCGCCGGCTCCGTCTAGTCGGTGAAGCTGCTTAGACGCCGCCTTCCGAGGCGATCTAAACGACACTGGCGACGGAGGAGAAGGACGCAACGGCGGAAGGAAAAGGGAAGCTCGGCGCGCTCCGACCACCTGCCCACACCACCGGAGCACTAGCTCGAGCTTGGGCACGGCGAAAGCCGGAGATCCGAACTCCGTCCGGCGACGGAATAGAAGCAGAGAGAGAGAGCACCAGTTCGATTTTTCTCGACGCGAGAGTGCGATCTCGCGCGTCGTCGAAGACGACGGCTTTTGCACGCTGCAAAAGCGCTCAACCCGAGGCCCCTTGACCCATCACATCAGCCCACGCCGCGTCAGCCTGTGTTTGCACGCAAAGACTTTCGCGCGCGCAACACCCATTGGGTGATTAACGGATTCGGATTCACGCAGCGCCCGATCCGATCCAACAACCCTTAATTCCAAAGATTAAATGGGCTAGCTGGGCTAGAATTGGGCCACGCCCAAATTCTAGTTCGCAGGCCTAACATTCTCCCCCTCCGGAGCGAGTTATACTATGTAGCTTCTTCTATCGGAGAACCTTCCCACCGAACAAGAAATTCTGTTCGTCGGTTCATCCTGCTATGTCTCAAAACTCGGTGATCTAGGATCTCCCCGATCCTTTGGTCGAACTCCGTTCGATCCGTCGGAGGCGCGCGAAGCGACTGCGACCGAGTCGGATCCCCTGGATCCTTATGGAACCTCTTTAGAAAGCTTACATGGAATGTCGAATGCAGCTTCATCCTGTCGGGGAGCTTTAGACGATACAAATTTGAGCCAACCTGACTCAATACCTCGAAAGGTCCATCGTATCTCTGTATAATGCCCTGATGTGCTGCCTTCGCAGATATCTTCCTCCATATCTACGGAGTAAGTCAGAGAAGCACTAAGTCGCCCATGGCGAATTCTTCATCCCGACGTCGACGGTTTGCATATTGTTGCATTCGTCGAGCTGCTAGCTCGAGGCTGTCCCTAGCCTCCTGGAGCGACTCCACTAACTCACGAGCTGCCCGTTGAGCCGCAGGATGTCTCCCCCTAGAGGTCCTCATCGCGATATCAACAGGGGTTAGAGGCTGTAACCCTAACACTAGCTCAAAGGGGCTGTGCCCCGTAGACGATGATCTGTGGAGACTGTAGGCAAACTGTGCCGAATCAATCCACTTCACCCAGTCCTTTTGACTCACAGTCACAAAATGACGGAGGTAGTCCTCCACGAGGGCATTCACCCGCTCCGTCTGTCCATCCGTCTGGGGATGGTTAGCTGTGGAGAAGTTCAACTTCGTTCCCAGCTTGTCGAACAATATCGAACAGAATCGTCCGGTGAACCGGGCATCCCTATGTTGGTGTATATGCCCTTAGACCCGTTGTTGGTCTATCTTGTACTACTTGATATTGATATTTATATGTCATTCTGGCATTGTCGTTATTATGCTGTGTTTAGATCTGGGATTATGTACATGGATAATAATGTCCCTGGAGACAGATTGTATCTGTGCTCAAACGGTGTGTCCCCGGTCGAGTACCTGAGTGGATAAGGGACAGCTCTGGTACATGTGAGACTGGTATATGCGCTGGTTAGGCACGGGGTGCTAACGCAGACATATGGATATATCAGTGGTGGATATACTGGACCGACCCGCTGTGAGGCTCTAACTTGGTGTCATGAGTTAAGCTCACAAGTGACAGGAGATGCATTGATCCCTTGACTTGAGGTCATTGACTCTTCTATATAGTTAGCGATATACTTTGATACAACCTAACGTCTCGCCGTAGCAGGGTGGTTATAACGGTTGTCATTAGGTATGTCACGACCCATATGAGAAGATCAATGGACAGACATAGGATTTGCCCCTTCCTGCGGGAAGCTTGATATCCATGGGGCCCCTCTATGGTTGTATGACTGAAAGTGTATGACCATACCCAGGTGAAAGCCTGATTTAGTCATGACCATGAGATTGGATGAAAACAGAGTGGTGACACACTTTGTCCAATCGGATATCAGTTTGGCAAAGAGACTGTAATGCATCGGTATCTTGTTGCGATGATGGGGACGTTGATGCTGATATCCATTCCGAAGACTTGGGTAGCAGCGATGCACTGCTAGGTGCCAGTCACTGCTTGTGATGACCTGAGTTCATCACTGCCAACGTCAGAGGAACCTACAGGGTCGCACAACTTGAAACTCGGGTTCTCGTATTGATCGAGCAGCCTAATAATCGAGTTATTGGATAACTCGGATCTTTTTGGGAGAATCTATCAGCACCATTGTGCCAGATGAGATGGAAGGGACTTACCAGAGCTAAATTTCATTTTTTGGCATGTTGACCCCGAGTTAACCACGGTTAGCTGTATTTAACTAAGGGTTGCATCGGATTGGATTCAATGACTTAATCAACAACTTAATGAAGTTGAATGAAACCAAATGGGCCCTATAGGCCAAATGGGCCAAATAAGCTAAATAGGCTAATTGGGCCAAATGGGCCAAATGAAGTGTTAGCATGGAGCATGGACCAATGGGCCTCCAAGCCCAATGGGCATGAAGCCCAGTTGGGGCGTGAGGCCCAATGGGCTGTCAGGCCTAATGGGTCATAACAATAAGTTGTTTGGCCCAATAGACATCATGGTGAATTAAATACTATATTTAATTCTGGGAATTAAAGTTTGTATTTAATGTTGTATTTAATTCTGTAATTAATTCTGAGATTAATAATGAATTTAATTCTAAATTTAATTTTGAATTTAATTCTGAATTTGAAGAGTCACATCATTAATGATCATTATGAGACTTTAATTCAAAGTTTTAATGAGTCATTATGAGACTTTAATTCAGAGTTTAATTTTGTAATTAATTCTGAATTTAATTCTATAATTAATAATGAATTAATTCAGAGATTAATTGTGGAATTCCAAAGGTCTCAGTGGAATTCCAAAGGTCACCAGGATTTCTATAAAAGAGAGGGTTGAGATGAGATGGGGCCTAAGGCTTTTGGAAAGCTCTCCTTGGCGTTTTCTTCTCCCTTTCCTCTGGGCGGCTGCAAGGTAGGACCTTGGCAGCGTTCTTCCATCATCCTTCCACTCCTCTTGGCGCATTCACTATGTGGGTGGCGCAAGTTCTTGAGGATTTCTCCCAAAGGTGTGGATCTTCTTCCCGAGGCTAGCACTGGGCGTGGAAGAAGAGAACTCAAGCGTCGGTTGTGTGCGAGACTGCAGAGGGCGGACATTTGGACGCCTGCATCGCATCCTTCTTCTTCGCTACAAGGTATCATCTCCTACTCACCGTGTCGATTCCTTCGCATGACTCGATCTTCTGGGTTTTTGGGATTGGCCTGTTTCGGGGATTGCTTCCGCTGTGCTTGTTCTAAAATTTTAAAATCCCCGGGGTTTCCCAACAGTGGTATCAGAGCCAACTTGCGAACTCGAACGGTGTTTTATGCTTTGATTATATGCTCACATGCCATCTGAAATTTTTGAAAATTTGCATATGCGCATGAGTTTTTTTAAGTAGGAAAAACAGTAAGTTTTTCGTTCCTGACATCTATTCAATTTCTCTGATTTTTCGCTTTCTTCACATGGTGGAATAGACCCATATGTGAGAGAATTAATTTCTCCCCACGCATGTAGGATAGACCTACTATGTGGGACTTGTCGAAGATTATGGGGCATGGTGATTGTCCTAATCTTGGCAGGTTAAGGATTGCAAGGGTAGACGGCAAGCGTGCTTGGAGCATGCATGCGTCACTTGTAGACTCCCGAGAGAAACGAAAAATCCTAGATTTGTGAACAGACGTTGAGGTTGAAATACATGTTTTCTAAGAAACTAAAACTAAAGTTTTATGTTTCCATGAGCATATAGAAAAGCGTGAGATGATTGTGCATCGTGTTGTGGTCATAGTCAAGCCCCTTGTATGCCTGTGATGTATTATGTGTGAGGCCTGTGTGCCGCCTTTTCTTTTTGTTTTGTAAACGCATAAAGAAGATTAGGGGCGCATCCCTCATAGAGCTTGCATCTTGGCGCATCAACCATGATGGCACATCTTGCTTGGTGGCGCAAGTAAGGGCTTGGCCGAACCATAGGGTTCGTGAGTTATCCCTTTTGTCACAAGCATGATGGTGCATTATGCATGGAGGAGCCATCAAGGTCTTGGCCGAACCCTAGGGTTTGTGTGCTATGCCTTGGTGTGGAGGACCTTGGAGCCGCACTTGAAGATAAAGCTTAGTGGCGGCTAAGTTAGGTCTGGTTGGGGCTTGTCACCTAGGTCAAGCATTGAACATCTTTTGGCATGTGATGGTTCAATGTGTTGATTAGGCTATGACCACATCGCTTGTTTACTACTTTTGATATCTGTTAATGCATGCCTGGATGTGTTTTATCATTTTGTTATCACTATAGGATTGCATGCCTGTAATATTAGTCAAAAGATAAAACTAAGAGGATGAGACCTCAAAAACCCTCAAAATAATATCAAGTATATAGCCTTTTGACGCGTAGCCCTCGTCAAGCTATCGATCAGTGGTGTTGTGCACTGTTTCCCACCCTTGTGGGATACACTCACTTATCTTTAGAAGGCGTGTGGTGGCAATGGTTTCCCCGGTCCAGTTAAAAATCTGGGCGTGCCTTCGCAAGGAAATTGTTGGCCCTAGGCATAACGGCCAGATTCGATTTGACTAGTTTTTCATATGTGGTAGCCACATGATGGAACTCTAGAGGCGGCCTCGAGAGGTTAGGGTTTTGTGTTGTTCCAGCCCTCGCTGGGCACAAAACGCTTGAACTGTCTTGAGAAGGGGAATTGCCTCGGTGCAATCGGCCGGCGTGCCTACCTTACAAAGCATGAGTCACTTTGTGTATCTCATCCCACCCTCGTGGGATGCGAAGCCTCATGTGGAATAAGAATCTCATCTCACTAGGAAATCTCGGATTTCCCGATTGACTTTGTGGGTTGTCAATTCGATTAAAATAGTGGGAGCCATAATCATTTAATGCAAGTCCAGATTAAATGATTCAAAGTAGTACTAATTTGCTATCTTGGTTGTTGTAGAACAATGGCTACGAACAATAGCAGATGGTCACTGCGATCTATCCTGGAAAAGGACAAGTTAGTTGGATCCAACTTGATGGACTGGTATCGGAACTTGAGGATTGTCCTTAAGCTCGAGAGGAAGCTCTATGTCCCTGAGCAGCCTATTCCAGAGCCACTTCCATGGTCGGCCTCAGCGGCTGAGAAGGATGCTTTTGATAAGCATCAGGCTGATACTTTGGAGGTTGCTAATTTGATGTTAACCAACATGTCGCTGAATTTAGAGGGCAATATGAATCTAAGAGTGCTTTTGAGATTATTTATAATCTAAGGCAGCTCTTCAATGAATTGGTTGAGCTCAACCCTCCCAAAGTAGTCATTCAGTGTGGTGAACCGAAAGGTTTAGCCAAGGAATTGAAACTAAAGATGGAAAGGATCAGGAATAACAGGTGCTATTCATGTGGAGGGCCACCTCACATGTTGAAGGACATGGTGCGACTTCAGAACGAGGAGAAGAGAAGTAGGGCTTCGTCTTCTAGCTCAGGTATTTATGTTACCAAAGTCAACCTTTCTACTTCTATGTCATGGGTATTGGATACCGCATGCGGAACTCATATTTGTATAAATATACAGGGGCTCAAGAGAAGTAGATTGGTGCGGGCTGGAGAGATTGACCTATGCATTGGAAACGGAGCATAGGTTGCTGCTGTTGCCATAGGACTTTTGACGCTCTCCCTGCCTTCTGGACTTCAACTAGAGTTAAATAATTGCTACTATGTACCTTCTCTTACCAAAAATATTGTATTTATCCCTTGCTTGGCAAGGAAATGATTTAAATTTGAAATAAAAGAGGACTCTTGTTCTTTTTCATTTGCAAAGGTGTTTTATGGGAAGGGTACATTGTGCAATGGATTATATGTCTTGGACATGAATAACTCTATATGTAACATAAATCACAAAAGGATCAAACTGAGTGGTTCAGTTGGTGCGTACCTTTGGCATTGTCGATTAGCTCATGTAAAAAAAATCACATTCAACAACTCCATGCAAATGGATTATTAGATTCAACCTCCATTGAGGAGTTTGATACTTGTGAGCCTTGTTTATTATGGAAGATGACAAAAGTGCTCTTCACCAAGATTGGTGAGAGGGCAAGAGGTTTGTTGGATCTCATACATAGTGATGTGTGTGGGCCATTCAGTAAACAAGCTAGAGGAGGGTACAACTATTTTATCACATTTACTGATGACTTTAGTAGATACGGTTATGTCTATTTGATGAGACATAAGTCCGAATCCTTTGAGAAATTTAAGGAGTTCAGACACGAAGTAGAGAACGAGCTTGGTAGATCTATTAAGGCTCTTCGATCAGATCGTGGTGGAGAGTACCTGAGTGGTGAGTTCTTTAACTATCTTAGAGAGTGTGAGATTCTATCCCAACTTACTCCTCCTGGAACACCTCAGTGGAATGGTCTGTCTGAAAGGAGAAATCAAACTTTGTTGGACATGATTTGATCTATGATGAGTCATGCAACTCTACCTCCGTCGTTCTGGGGCTATACACTTGAGACAGCTTCTCTCATACTGAATAATGTTTCATCTAAGAGTGTCTCCAAGATTCTGTACGAGGTATGGAGTGGGAGACGCCCGAATCTCTCTTTTATCAGAGTCTGGGGATGTGAGACTTATATCAAATGTCAGGATTCTAGCAAGCTAGAACCCAGATCTGATAAATGCGTGTTTGTGGGATATCCTAAGGAAACTAAAGGATATTACTTCTATATTCCCAGCGAGAACAAAGTTTTTGTTGCTCGGGGTGCTGTCTTTCTCGAAAAAGAATTTCTCATGAAAGAAGTCAGTGGGAGGAAGTTTGACTTGGACGAGGTCCAAGTGCAACCACAAGACATTGAGATGGAACCTGAGCCACCTGCACCAGTTGCTGGGCAACTAGAGGCTCAGACACAAGCCCTACGTAGGTCTGGATGGATTCGTCGTGCACCTGAGAGGTACGGGTCGCTGCCGACCCAACACGATGAGATCTTCATCATTGAGCATGAACCCAGGACCTATGATGAGGCGGTCACTGGACCGGACTCCGAGAAATGGCTTAAGGCCATGAGATCCGACATGGATTCCATGTCGGCTAACCAAGTCTAGGATTTGCTAACCAAGTCTGGGATTTGGTTGAGCTACCTGATGGGGTAAAGCCCATAGGGTGTAAATGGGTCTTTAAGAGGAAGACTGACATGGATGGCAACATAGTTACCTATAAGGGTAGACTTGTGGTTAAAGGATTCAGACAAGTCCACGGGGTGGACTATGACGAAACCTTCTCGCCAGTTGTCATGTTTAAATGCATTCGAATCTTGCTTGCTATAGCTGCATATCACGATTATGAGATATGACAGATGGATGTGAAGATAGCATTCCTTAACGGAAAGCTAACTGAGGATGTGTTTATGACACAGCCTGATGACTTCATCCATCCTGCAGAGACCAATAAGGTCTGCAGGCTTAAGAAATCCATTTATGGATTAAAGCAAGCTTCTCGAAGTTGGAATCTTCGATTTGATGAGGCAGTAAGAGATTACGGCTTTATCAAGAGCGAAGATGACGCATGTGAATACAGAAAATTCAGTGGGAGTTTGGTGACATTTCTGGTCTTGTATGTCGACGACATACTACTCATCGAAAACGACATCCCTAGTCTTCAAGCTGTAAAGACATGATTGGGGAAGTGTTTCGAGATGAAAGACTTATGGGAGGCCGCCTATATCCTAGGCGTGAGGATCTACCGGGATAGATCCAAGAAGCTCCTGGCCCTTAGTTAGAGTACTTACATTGATAAGGTCCTGGAGAGGTTCAGCTTAGAGCAATCTAAGAAAGGATACCTTCTAGTGAGACATGGTCTTATTTTCTCCAAGAGCCAGTGTCCCGTCACACAAGCTGAGAGGGACGACATGAGTCGAGTCCCCTATGCTGCGGCAATAGGTTCGATCATGTATGCGATGTTGTGTACTAGACCAAACGTGGCTTATGCTGTGAGCATAACCAGCCGATACCAATCCAATCCAGGTCTGCAGCACTAGGTGGCTGTAAAGAACATTCTATGTTTCTGAGAAGAAGTAAGGAATGGTTCTTGGTCTATGGGGGACAGGAAGAGTTTAGTGTTCAGGGCTACACTGACACGTCGTTCCAGTCTGACCCTGATGACTTAAGATCGCAGACAGGCTATGTGTTCAGATTAAGTGGAGGTGCTATGAGCTGAGAGAGCTCTAAGCAGTCCATTGTAGTTGATTCTACGACTGAAGCTGAGTATGTCGTTGCTTCTGAGGCAGCCAAAGAAGCCGTTTGGATGCGGAAGTTCATGTCTGAACTTCAGGTGGTTCCAACTGCTGTGGATCCGATTGAGCTCTATTGTGACAACAATAAAGCGATGGCACAGGCAAAGGAATCACGGTCTCATCAAAAATCCAAACACATACTCAGGAGATTTCACCTGATCTTGGAGATCATTGACAGAGGTGATGTCAAGATAAGCAGAGTTGACACTGACAACAATCTGGCAGACCCACTGACGATGGCTTTGACGCAGCAGAAGAGTGTTGGTCACACGAGGGACATGGGGTTGAGTTTTCTCAATAACTAAGTCTAAGTGCAAGTGAGAGATTGTTGGTGTATATGCCCTTAAACCCGTTGTTGGTCTATCTTGTACTACTTGATATTGATATTTATATGTCATTCTGGCATTGTCGTTATTATGCTGTGTTTACATCTGCGATTATGTACATGGATAATAATGTCCCTGGAGACAGATTGTATCTGTGCTCAAACGGTGTGTCCCCGATCGAGTACCTGAGTGGATAAGGGACAGCTCTGGTACATGTGAGACTGGTATATGGGCTGGTTAGGCACGGGGTGTTAACGCAGACATATAGATATATCAGTGGTGGATATACTGGACCGACCCGCTGTGAGGCTCTAACTTGGTGTCATGAGTTAAGCTCACAAGTGACAGGAGATGCATTGATCCCTTGACTTGAGGTCATTGACTCTTCTATATAGTTAGCGATATACTTTGATACAACCTAACGTCTCGCCGTAGCAGGGTGGTTATAACGGTTGTCATTGGGTATGTCACGACCCATATGAGAAAATCAATTGACAGACATAGGATTTGCCCCTTCCTGCGGGAAGCTTGATATCCATGGGGCCCCCCTATGGTTGTACGACTGAAAGTGTATGACTATACCCAGGTGAAAGCCTGATTTAGTCATGACCCTGAGATTGGATGAAAATAGAGTGGTGACACACTTGTCCAATCGGATATCAGTTTGGCAAAGAGACTGTAATGCATCGGTATCTTGTTGCGATGATGGGGACGTCGATGCTGATATCTATTCCAAAGACTTAGGTAGCAGCGATGCACTGCTAGGTGTCACTCACTGCTTGTGATGACCTGAGTTCATGACTGCCAACGTTAGAGGAACCTATAGGGTCGCACAACTTGAAACTCGGGTTCTCGTATAGATCGAGCAGCCTAATGATCGAGTTATTGGATAACTCAGATCTTTTTGGGAGAATCTATTAGCGTCATTGTGCCTGATGAGATGGAAGGGACTTACCAGAGCTAAACTTCATTTTTTTGGCATGTTGACCCCGAGTTAACCACGGTTAGCTGTATTTAACTAAGGGTTGCATCGGATTGGATTCAATGACTTAATCAACAACTTAATGAAATTGAATGAAGCCAAATGGGCCCTATAGGCCAAATGGGCCAAATAAGCCAAATAGGCTAATTGGGCCAAACGGGCCAAATGAAGTGTTAGCATGAAGCATGGACCAATGGGCCTCCAAGCCCAATGGGCATGAAGCCCAGTTGAGGCGTGAGGCCCAATGGGCCGTCAGGCCTAATGGGTCATAACAATAAGTTGGTTGGCCTAATAGACATCATGGTGAATTAAATACTATATTTAATTCTGGAAATTAAAGTTTGTATTTAATGTTGTATTTAATTCTGTAATTAATTCTGAGATTAATGATGAATTTAATTCTAAATTTAATTTTGAGTTTAATTCTGAATTTGAAGAGTCACATCATTAATGATCATTATGAGACTTTAATTCAAAGTTTTAATGAGTCATTATGAGACTTTAATTCAGAGTTTAATTCTGTAATTAATTCTGAATTTAATTCTATAATTAATAGTGAATTAATTCAGAGATTAATTGTGGAATTCCAAAGGTCTCAGTGGAATTCCAAAGGTCACCAGGATTTCTATAAAAGAGAGGGTTGAGATGAGATGGGGCCTAAGGCTTTTGGAAAGCTCTCCTTGGCGTTTTCTTCTCCCTTTCCTCTAGGCGGCTACAAGGTAGGACCTTGGCAGCGTTCTTCCATCATCCTTCTGTTGGGGTATGCCCTTAAGGCTAATGTTTGAGGCCTTGGGATTGTATCAGTATCATGTATAAACTTTATGTTTATAAAGGCAATGGTTGTTATTCAGGTTGTTACATTATGTGCTGCAATATGTATACTTCTGAATAATGTCTCAATGCTGTTCAGCTTGGCTGACATGCAGTATCATCCTTAGTCGAGATATCTTGGTGAACATGAGACAGCTTTGATATGATTAAGACTAATATGTGTTCTACTCTTATAGGATGCTTTGAGCATGGAATAAGAAGTAGACTCATGGGTACATTGGATGTACTGGACAGACCCTACATAGGATGTTCAATTTTTTGTCACAATGTGAATAATCCTTGTATGCAAACAAGTGGCATATTTCCTCTGACTTGAGATCACTTGTGTTTCTAAATGATGATTGGCATTGTTTTGAGGTAGTTCAATATCATTTGAAATATAATGGTTATAGTCTATCTTGGATAATGAGCATGAGTCAGGTTAGGGCACTAGTGATAGATATAGGATTGCCGTCTCCTCGTTTGGAGTGTGATGTTCTAATGGGGCCCCCCCTTGGATGAGATGATTGAGAAAGTGTATGGCCATACCCAGATGACTATGTTCATCTGATCTAATCATTCTCATCATATTGGAGTTACAGGCTTGACACACTTGTCCAATAAGAACATCCAGTGGCAAAGGAAACATGTATGTCTAGTGAAATGAATTCACACTTGTGCTATGGTTTGGGTGTAGTCTTGGAAGACTCTTTCCTTTATATCGGGAGACAGTGATGTGTTGCTAGATACCCCTCACTGATCGTGATAACGTAAGTTATCGTTACCGACATTTAAAGGAAACCCTTAGGGTCGCACAATTTGATGATATGACTTACTTATGTCAGATCGTGTGGACTGAATTGTTTTGGTTCGGTTTAAAGGAGTTTAGACTCTGATTGGAAGTGAGATCTGGTCTGATCATGTTTGATTGATTAGGGCTTGAGATCGGTAAGCTTCGATCGAGAGATCTGATGCTTGATCGATGAGATCAAGAGCATCAAGTGATGTGTGGTTAGATCTTGAACCCTTTTTGGTTTAATGAGATCTAGACCATGTCTTGGTTTGGTCTTGCTTTGATTTGGTTGTCGAACCAAAATCAATTGAACCGGTTCACTTATGTGAACGCATGGTTCAAATGATGGGGCGTTTTGATTAGTTCACTAAGCGTGAACGTGTGGAGTAAAGACTTACCATATGTGGAAGCCTCAACGCCTAAACGCCTCAAGGCCAAGAAAACGCCTAAATGCTTCAATGCTTTTGCTCTTGCGTAGCTCTCTCTTGAGTGTGTCTTGTCTCGAAGAGGAAAAGAGGTGAAGGCATTCGGCAATCCAAGAACACATCCGATCTCCTTCACACGGTTAGGAGACTTGGAGTTCCTTGCTAGCACAAGGAGAAACAAGAAGGAGCTATCTCTCATCTTGTGTGTGTCATCTTTGGAGGAGAGCCATATCGCCCTCTAGCTTCCAAGGCACCATCTAAACGATGGCTATGGTATGATCTCTTGTTGATTCTATGCAATCCTTGAACAAGTTGATCATGTGTTCATGCTAACCGATCTTGAAGCCCTAACTTCCGCTGTGAAAATATATATGCGCCCCTTAGGGTTTCGCCCCCCCCCCCCCCCCCCTTTTGCTTAGGGGACTTTCACCTTCCACTCCTCCTGGCGCACTCACTGTGTGTGTGGCGCAAGTTCTTGAGGATTTCTCCCAGAGGTGTGGATCTTCTTCCCGAGGCTAGCACCGGGCGTGGAAGAAGAGAACTCGAGCGTCAGCTGTGTGCGAGACTGCAGAGGGCGAACATTTGGACGCCTGCATCGCATCCTTCTTCTTCGCTACAAGGTATCATCTCCTACTCACCGTGTCGATTCCTTCGCATGACTCGATCTTCTGGGTTTTTGGGATTGGCCTGTTTCGGGGATTGCTTCAGCTATGCTTGTTCTAAAATTTTAAAATCCCCGGAGTTTCCCAACAGTGGTATCAGAGCCAACTTGCGAACTCGAATGGTGTTTTATGCTTTAATTATATGCTCACATGCCATCTGAAATTTTTGAAAATTTGCATATGCGCATGAGTTTTTTTAAGTAGGAATAACAGTAAGTTTTTCCTTCCTGACATCTATTCGATTTCTCTGATTTTTCGCTTTCTTCACATGGTGGAATAGACCCATATGTGAGAGAATTAATTTCTCCCCACGCATGTAGGATAGACCTACTATGTGGGACTTGTCGAAGATTATGGGGCATGGTGATTGTCCTAATCTTGGCAGGTTAAGGATTGCAAGGGTAGACGGCAAGCGTGCTTGGAGCATGCATGCGTCACTTGTAGACTCCCGAGAGAAACGAAAAATCCTAGATTTGTGAACAGACGTTGAGGTTGAAATACATGTTTTCTAAGAAACTAAAACTAAAGTTTTATGTTTCCATGAGCATATAGAAAAGCATGAGATGATTGTGCATCGTGTTGTGGTCATAGTCAAGCCCCTTGTATGCCTGTGATGTATTATGTGTGAGACCTGCGTGCCGCCTTTTCTTTTTGTTTTGTAAACGCATAAAGAAGATTAGGGGCGCGTCCCTCATGGAGCTTGCATCTTGGCGCATCAACCATGATGGCACATCTTGCTTGGTGGCGCAAGTAAGGGCTTGGCCGAACCATAGGGTTCGTGAGTTATCCCTCTTGTCACAAGCATGATGGTGCATTATGCATGGAGGAGCCATCAAGGTCTTGGCCGAATCCTAGGGTTTGTGTGTTATGCCTTGTTGTAGAGGACCTTGGAGCCGCACTTAAAGATAAAGCTTAGTGGCGGCTAGGTTAGGTCTGGTTGGGGCTTGTCACCTAGGTCAAGCATTGAACATCTTTTGGCATGTGATGGTTCAATGTGTTGATTAGGCTATGACCACATCGCTTGTTTACTACTTTTGATATCTGTTAATGCATGCCTGGATGTGTTTTATCATTTTGTTATCACTATAGGATTGCATGCTTGTAATGTTAGACAAAAGATAAAACTAAGAGGATGAGACCTTAAAAACCCTCAAAACAATATCAAGTCTATAGCCTTCTGACGCGTAGCCCTGGTCAAGCTATCGATCAGTGGTGTTGTGCACTGTTTCCCACCCTTGTGGGACACACCCACTTATCTTTAGAAGGCATGTGGTGGCAATGGTTTCCCCGGTCCAGTTAAAAATCTGGGTGTGCCTTCGCAAGGAAATTGTTGGCCCTGGGCATAACGGCCAGGTTAGATTTGACTAGTTTTTCATATGTGGTAGCCACATGATGGAACTCTAGAGGCGGCCTCGAGAAGTTAGGGTTTTGTGTTATTCCAGCCCTCGCTGGGCACAAAATGCTTGAACTGTCTTGAGAAGGGGAATTGCCTGGGTGCAATCGGCTAGCGTGCCCACCTTAAGAAGCATGAGTCCCTTTGTGCATCTCATCCCACCCTCGTGGGACGCGAAACCTCATGTGGAATAAGGATCCCATCTCACTAGGAAATCTCGGATTTCCCGGTTGACTTTGTGGGTTGTCAATTCGATTAAAATAGTGGGAGCCATGATCATTTAATGTAAGTCCAGATTAAATGATTCAAAGTAGTACTAATCTGCTTTCTTGGTTGTTGTAGATCAATGGCTACGAACAATAGTAGATGGTTACTGCGATCTATGTCATGGAAAAGGATAAGTTGGTTGGACCAACTTAATGGAATGGTATCGGAACTTGAGGATCGTCCTCAAAGCTCGAGAGGAAGCTATATGTCCTTGGGCAGCCTATTCCTGGGCCACTTCCATGCTCGGCCTCAGCAGCTGAGATGGATGCTTTAATAAGCATCAGGTAGATACTTTGGAGGTTGCTAATTTGATGCTAACCAACATATCGCCTGAATTTCCAGGGCAATATGATCGGAAGAGTGCTTCTGAGATTATTTATAATCTAAGGCAGCTTTTCGATGAATTTGTTGAGCTCAACCCTCTGAAAGTAGACATTCAATGCATTGAGCTGAAAGGCTTGACTAAGACATTAATGATAAAGATGAAAAATGTTAGGAATTATAGGTGTTATTCATGTGGAGTACCAATTCACAAGATTGACATAGTGCGACTTCAGAACGAGGAGAAGAGAAACAAGGCTTCGTCTTCTGGCTCAGGTATTTATGTTACCGAAGTCAACCTTTCTACTTCTATGTCATGGGTATTGGATACCGTATGTGGAGCTCATATTTGTACAAATATGCACGGGCTCAAGAAAAGTAGATCGGTACGGCCTGGAGAGATTGACCAACGTGTTGAAAACAGAGCACATGTTGTTGCTGTTGCCGTAGGACTTTTGACACTCTCCTTGCCTTCTGGACTTTAGTTAGAGTTAGATCATTGCTATTATGTACCTTCCCTTACCAAAAACATTATATCTATTCCTTGCTTGGCAAAGAAAGGATTTAAATTTGAAATAAAAGAGGACTCTTGTTCTTTTTCATTTGCAAATGTGTTTTATGGAAAGGGTACCTTGTGCAATGGATTATATTTCTTGGACATGGATAACTCTATATGTAACATAAATCATAAAAAGATCAAACTAAGTGGTTCAGTTGGTGCGTACCTTTGGCATTGTCGATTAGCCCATATAAACAAGAATCGCATTCAACAACTTCATGCAAATGGATTGTTAGATTCAACCTCCTTGGTGGAGTTTGATACTTATGAACCTTGTTTATTAGGGAAGATGAAAAAAGCGCCCTTCACCAAGATTGGTGAGAGGGCAGGAGGTTTGTTGGATCTCATACATAGTGATGTGTGTGGGCCATTCAGTAAACAAGCCAGAGGAGGGTACGACTACTTCATCACATTTACTGATAACTTCTGTAGATATGGTTATGTCTGTTTGATGAGACATAAGTCCGAATCCTTTGAGAAATTTAAGGAGTTCAGACATGAAGTAGAGAACCAGCTTGGTAGATCTATTAAGGCTCTTCGATCAGATTGTGGTGGAGAGTACCTGAGCGGTGAGTTCATTGACTATCTTAGAGAGTGTGGGATTCTTGA
Source organism: Costus lasius (assembly GCA_027563935.2). NCBI lineage: Eukaryota > Viridiplantae > Streptophyta > Magnoliopsida > Zingiberales > Costaceae > Costus > Costus lasius. Next base: position 243,312 of record JANVAS020000102.1, on the reverse strand, counting down.
AAGTCACTAAAGGGGTGGGAAACCCTAATATGCACATATATATAAAATCGCAAAGCGGAATCTAGGGTTTCCTACAAGATCGATTGGTATGCAAATATATGATCAACTTAAAAACTTTGTAAAGATCAACACAAAGTCATACCATAGCCATGAGTGGATGGCGATTTGAAAGGGAAAGAGGCGTGTGCTTCTTCTCCAAAGTAGACGCACACAAGGTGACAATAGCTACTCCCTTTTTCCTCTTTGTGCTAGCAAAGATCCAAGGTGTTCTCTTCGTGTGGAGAAGACGAGATCAATTCCTTTTGCTGGCCGAATCCTTCTTTTGGTGTGAAGACAACCCACGAGAGGAGAAGAGGCGAGAGGACCAAGTTATGGCGTTCGAACGTGGAGACGTTTTCTCAAAGAAAACGTCTTCCAAATATAGAAAGTTCATAACTCCACTTAAATCCATCGATCACTCCTCTTCTCTTTGAACCATGCGTTCACATAAGTGAACCGGTTCAAATCAATTCGGTTCACATGCATTTGGTTCAAAGACCAAATCAAACCAGCATTGGTTCAGATCTTATCAAACCAAATGGCTCAAGATCTAACCACACATCTCTTGATGCTCTTGATCTCATCGATCTAGCATCAATTCTCTCGATCGAAGCTTACCGATCTCAAGCCCTAATCAATCAAACATGATCAGACCAGATCTCACTTACAATCAGAGTTTAAACTCCTTTAAACTGAACCAAAACAATTCAGTCCACACGATCTGACATAAGTGTAAGATCCAAGGATCTTAAGTCCTGGTAAGCATTAATTTTGATTTAAATAAAATTATTGACTGAGTTATTATTCCTGAGTATTGATTGTTAATTTATGATAAATTAACTAGAGATTTTGTTGTTAATTAACTGATTTATTGATTGTTAATTTGTAATTAATGGATTTGAGTTTATTTGGTTGTTAATTTATTGTAAATTAATTAGAGATTATTGATTTGATTATTGGCTGTTAATTTATGATAAATTATTATTGGTTGTCCATGATAAATTAATTAGGATTTATGGGTTGTAAATTGTAAGTTAATTAATTAGACCTTATTGGTTAATTAAATCCTTATTGGATATTAATTAAGTCCTTATTGGATTTCGGTTAAGTGAATGGTTAATGGTTAAGTTAATTAAATTAATTGGTTAACTATGGGTTATTGGGTTTGAAAAATTCGAAATTATGAGTTAAATGGGTTAAACCCTATTGGAATTAATTGGTTAATGGGTTTAAAATTTAAAAACCCAAAGTTTAAGTGGTAATATCGACTAGGGTGAGATTGTGGGCGTTTTTTTTGGCTTGAGGAAATCTTGGGGCGGCTAGGGCAAAGAAGAAGGCGATTCTTGGAGTTGTTGAGGTGATTTTCTTCATCTTCTTCCCCTTGGCGATTTTTCCTTGAAGTGAAGAAATTTCCTTGGTGTTTGGTGGTGACTTCAAAGGCTTTGAACGATTTCTTTTGTGGAAAATTTTCGGTTTAAGAGGTGAGTGGATTTTCTCTTCCACTTAATCCATGTATGCTTGAGATTATTGCTTAGAAACATGGCATGAACCCTTAATTTCAATTTTTGTACATGTTTCTATGTTTTCCCTAAAATTTCGAAAACCCTAGATTGTATGAGAATTAGGGCTTTTCATTTTTAAGGCTTCTAATCATCAATTAGACCTTGTTTAAGCATGTATGTAGCTTTAGTTTTTCAATTGCATGAAGTTTAGGGCTTGAATGAGAATTTCGACCCTTCTTCATGAAGTTACGCCCAAATGCATGGGTAAAATTTGGGGAAAACTTGATATTCATGAAATTAGGTATATGAGGACTCTACTGTAATTTTTTGAGAATTTTGAGAAATAAAAGTTTCTGTTGACTGACATTGACCTAGGGGTAATTCGGTAAATTTTCTAGTTAAAATTGGGGGAAAACTTGAAATTTCGAATCTAGGGATCATGAGGGATGTAATGAATATTTTTACGAAATTTTTGGATAACTTTTCCTGCATGACTTAAACTTTGAACTAGGGGTATTTCTGTCTTTTGTTATCAGAACTAGTAGAAAACTATGAAGTTGTGATATTCTACATTTATGTTAATTGTGAACGAAATTTGGTGAATTTTTATGTATTTTTAATTGAATGGTGTATGTAGAAAGTAATGACATGAAATATTGATAGAGAACATTGGTTGATAACTTAGCAAAATTACACTGAACTGACCAGCCTGAAATTTAAGGACTACACTATGTTATGTGATTTTTAAATATTGTGATTTGTGATTTTTGGCATGTTAAGTGATCTTTGAATATGTGAATATTATGTGGTTATGTGAAATTCAAAAATTATGTGGTTATGAGGTTCGAATATTATGTGTTGTGATTATGTGATGGTTAGGACTAAGGCTAGGTGTAACTATGAACTCAAGGGGATAGCCCTGTTATGTGATATGTTAAGGGTTTGAATTTCAGCCCTGTATTGTGATATGTGAGGAGGTTGATGTTCAGCCTGCCTATTGTGATTATTGTGATGGGGGTTGATGTTCAGCCTGCCTATTGTGATTATTGTGATGGGGGTTGATGTTCAGCCTGCCGATGTGATTTTGTGATGGCTATCCTAGAGTCTAGTTGACACTTAGGAGTCCACCTTTGTGAAATGTGAAATAAGATATGTGTGTTGTCCAGTAGGAACCTTTTGGGAGAACGGGTTTTGACCCAAAGTGCCATGTCTTGGTCAGACAGGGGCCACCTCTTGATGTCATTACTCTTTTATATGTTGGGAATGGTATAAGACCCAAAGTGCCATGTCTTGATCAGACAGGGGCCACCTCTTGATGTCACCATTCTCGTTTTGTGTTGGGAATGATATAAGACCCAAAGTGCCATGTCCTGATCAGACAGGGGCCACCTCTTGATGTCATCATTCTCGTTTTATGTTATGGCGTGATAGACCAGCGTGCCACGTCGTGACCTGACGGGGGCCACCTCCTGATTCTATTCACTGTCCATGTTGATGTGTTGCACGAGATTTTGCAGCTCCCAGTGCTTTGGCCAAGCCGGGTTAGACCATATTGGTCACTACTGAATATGCTGGACAACTAGGTTAATTATGTGTTGGTATGTTTAGTTGTGTTAGAATAAGTGTGTTCGATTGGTTTAGAGTATAACTCTAGAACCTAAAGTTATTCTATGTTAGTGTGTACATTTGACTGCTTATATGACTTTTGTATTGAAATTGTTATTATATGTTGACATGATATCCTGTTAAAGATTTTAAAAAAAAAATAATTTGCCTATGTTTTTGTGTGTATGTTATGGATGGTCAATTAGACTATCCACTCACTGAGCTGTGTAGCTCACCCCTCACTGTTTTCAGGTATAGAGCAGGGGCGCAGTTAGCATTATATGGATGCTGTGAACCTTGTGTAATGAATTTATGATGCCGGGTGTGGCTTTAATGTGTTTATGCTTATGAGGCCGGTTGTGGCTAAACTCTATGAGTTATATGAACTTTGTGAGTCATGTGAATTGTGTGAATTTGTGTTGCCAGACTGTGGCAGTTAAATGATGTTGATTCTTGTGTCACCGCGGGCTTCAGCCTGGTTTCGGTGTTTGGTATTAGTTTATAAAATCGATTTTGTGGATTTGTTTTGAAATTGGAGTTGATGTGTATTTTTGCAATCGGTTTTGATACAACTGTAACGTGCATATGTCTAGTGCACGTATTGCGTGGTGGCAGGTACCTTTATGAGATTTATGATTTGTGATTCGAAGATTTTATGTGTTTGGAGTTTTGAAAATTTTCAGATCGTGTTTTCTTGAACTCGGTTTTACCTAGCATTTGATCGATCTTATATGAAACATCCTGTATCGTGTATGAATTGTGTCATTTGTTTGGGGTTAAGAACATGGGATGTTACAATAAGTAAGTCATATCATCAAATTGTGCGACCCTAAGGGTTTCCTTTAAATGTCGGTAACGATAACTTACGTTATCACGAACAGAGGGGTATCTAGCAACACATCACTGTCTCCCGATATAAAGGAAAGAGTCTTCCAAGACTACATCCAAACAGAGCACAAGTGTGAAATCAATTCACTAGGCATACATGTTTCCTTTGCCACTGGATGTTCTCGTTGGACAAGCGTGTCAAGCCTGTAACTCCAACATGATGAGAATGATTAGATCAGATGAACATAGTCATCTGGGTATGGCCATACACTTTCTCAATCATCTCATCCTGGGGGCCCCTTAAGAACATCACACTCCAAACAAGGAGAAGGCAATCCTATATCTATCACTAGCGCCCTAACATGACTCATGCTCATTATCCAAGATAATCTATAACCATTATATTTCAAATGATATTGAACTACCTCAAGACAATGTCAATCATCATTTAGAAACACAAGTGATCTCAAGTCAGAAGAAATATGCCACTTGCTTGCATATAAGGATTATTCACATTGTGACAAGCAATTGAACATCCTAAGTAGGGTCTGTCCAGTACATCCAATGTACCCATGAGTCTGTATCTTAGTCCATGCTCGAAGCATCCTATAAGATTAGAACACATATTAGTCTCAATCATATCAAGGCTGTCTCATGTTCACCAAGATATCTCGACTAAGGACAATACTGCATGTCAGCCAAGCTGAACAGCATTGAGACATTATTCAGAAGTATACATATGACAGCAGATAATGCAACAACCTGAATAACAACCATTGCCTTTATAAACATTGAGTTTATACATGATACTGATATAATCCCAAGGCCTCAAACATTAGCCATAAGGGCATACCCCAACAATTCTATCCCAACTCACTCCTCCTAGAACACCTCAATGGAATGGTGTGTCTGAAAGGAGAAATCGAACTTTGTTGGACATGGTTCGATCTATGATGAGTCATGCAACTCTACCACCCTCGTTTTGGGGCCTTGCACTTGAGACAGCTTCTCTCATACTGAATAATGTTCCATCTAAGAGTGTCTCCAGGATTCCGTACGAGGTATGGAATGGGAGACGACCGAATCTCTCTTTTATCAGAGTCTGGGGATGTGAGGCTTATGTCAAACGTCAAGATTCTAGCAAGCTAGAACCTAGATATGATAAATGCGTGTTTGTGGGATATCCTAAGGAAACTAAAGGATATTACTTCTATATTCTCAGTGAGAACAAAGTTTTTGTTGCTCAAGGTGCTGTCTTTCTAGAGAAAGAATTTCTCATGAAAGAAGTCAGTGGGAGGAAGTTTGACTTGGACGAGATCCAAGTGCAACCACAAAACACTGAGGTGGAACCTGAGCCACTTGCACCGGTTGCTGGGCAACCAGAGGCTTAGACACAGGCCCCGCGTAGGTCTGGGAGGATTCGTTGTGCACCTGAGAGGTACGGGTCGCTGCCTACCCAACACGATGGGATCTTCATCGTTGAGGATGAACCCAAGACCTATGATGAGGCGGTCGCTGGACCGGACTCCGAGAAATGGCTTGAGGCCATGAGATCAGATATGGATTCCATGTCGGTTAACCAAGTCTGGGATTTGGTTGAGCTACCTGATGGGGTAAAATCCATAGGGTGTAAATGAGTCTTCAAGAGGAAGACTGACATAGATGACAACATAGTTACCTATAAGGGTAGACTTGTGGCTAAAGGATTTAGACAAGTCCACGGGGTGGACTATGACACAACCTGATGGTTTCATCCATCCTGCAGAGGCCAATAAGTTCTGCAGGCTAAAGAGATCCATTTATGGATTGAAGCAAACTTCTCGAAGTTGGAATCTTCGATTTGATGAGGCAGTAAGAGATTACGGTTTTATCAAGAGCGAAGATGACGCCTGTGTATACAGAAAATTCAGTGAGAGCTTGGTGATATTTTTGGTCCTGTATGTCGATGACATACTACTCATCGGAAATGACATCCCTAGTCTTCAAGCTGTGAAGACATGGTTGGGGAAGTGTTTCGAGATGAAAGATTTAGGGGAGGCCGCCTATATCCTAGGCGTGAGGATCTACCGGGATAGATCCAAGAAGCTCCTGGCTCTTAGTCAGAGTACTTACATTGATAAGGTCCTGGAGAGGTTCAGCTTGGAGCAATCTAAGAAAGGATACCTTCCAGTGAAATGGCCTTATTCTCTCCAAGAGCCAGTGTCCCGTCACACAGGCTGAGAGAGACGACATGAGTCGAGTGCCCTATGCTTCGGCAGTAGGTTCGATCATGTATGTAGTGTTGTGTGCTAGACCAGACGTGGCTTATGCTGTGAGCATAACCAGCAGATACCAATCTAATCCAGGTCTGCAGCACTGGGTTGCTGTAAAGAACATTCTGAAGTATCTGAGAAGAACTAAAGATTTGTTCTTGGTCTATGGGGGACAGGAAGAGCTCAGTGTTCAGGGCTACACTGAGGCATCGTTCCAGTTAGACCCTGATGACTTAAGATTGCAGACAGGCTGTGTTCAGATTAAGTTGCGGTGCTGTGAGCTAAGAGAGCTCTAAGCAGTCCATTGTTGCTGATTCTACGACCAAGGCTGAGTATGTCGCTTCTGAGGCAGCCAAAGAAGCCGTTTGGATTCGGAAGTTCATTTCTGAACTTCAGGTGGTTCCAACTGTTGTGGATCCGATTGAGCTCTATTGTGACAACAATAAAGCGATGGCACAGGCAAAGGAACCACGGTCTCATCAAAAATCCAAACACATACTCAGGAGATTTCACCTGATCTGGGAGATCATTGACAAAGGTGATGTCAAGATTAGCAGAGTTGACACAAACAACAATCTGGTAGACCCACTGACCAAGGCTTTGGCGCAGCAGAAGCGTATTGGTCATACGAGGGACATGAGGTTGAGATTTCTCAACAACTAAGTCTAAGTGCAAATGAGAGATTGTTAGTGTATATGCCCTTGGACTCGTTGTTGGTCCATCTTGTACTACTTGACCTTGATATTGATATATCATTCTGGCATTGTCGTTATTATGCTATGTTTACATCTGTGATTATGTACATGGATAATAATATCCCTAGAGACAAATTGTATCTGTGCTCAAACAGTGTGTCCCCAGTCGAGTAACTGAGTGGATAAGGGACAGCTCTGGTACATGTGAGACTAGCATATGAGCTGGTTAGGCACAGGGTGCTAACGCAGACATATGTGTATATCAGTGGTGGATATACTGGACCGACCCGCTGTGAGGCTCTAACTTGGTGTCATGAATTAAGCTCACAAGTGACAGAAGATGCATTGATCCCTTGACTTGAGGTCATTGACTCTTCTATATGGTTAGAGATATACTTTGATACAACCTAACGTCTCACCGTAGCAGGGAGGTCATAACGATTGTCATTGAGTATGTCACGACCCATATGAGAAGATCAATGGACAGACAGAGGATTTGCCCCTTCCTGCGGGAAACTTGATATCCACGGGGCCCCCCTATGGTTGCATGACTGAAAGTGTATGGTCATACCCAGGTGAAAGCCTGATTTAGTCATGACCATGAGATTGGGTGAAAACAAAGTGGTGACACACTTTGTCCAATCGGATATCAGTTTGGCAAATAGACTGTAATGCATCAGTATCTTGTTGCGATGATGAGGATGTTGATATTGATATTCATTCCGAAGACTTGGGTAGCAGTGATGCATTGCTAGGTGCCACTCACTGCTTGTGATGACTTAAGTTCATCACTGCCAACGTCGGAGGAACCTACAGGGTCGCACAACTTGAAACTCGGGTTCTCGTATTGATCGAGCAGCCTAATGATCGAGTTATTGGATAACTCGGATCTATTTGGGATAATTCATCAACGCCATTATGCCTGATGAGATGGAAGGGACTTACCGGAGCTAAACTTTATTTTTGGCATGTTGACCCCGAGTTAACCACGGTTAGCTGTATTTAAATAAGGGTTACATCGGATTGGATTCGATGGCTTAATCAGCAGCTTGATGAAGTTGAGCGAGGCTAAATGGGCCATGAGGCCCAATTGGCGGTGAGGCCCAATTGGCGGTGAGGCCCAATTAGCAGTAAGGCCCAATGGGCCATGATGGTAAGTCGCCTGGGCTCAATGGAAATCATGAGAATTAAATACTACATTTAATTCTGGGAATTAATTCTGTATTTAATTCTGTAATTAATTCTAAATTTAATGATGAATTTAATTCTAAATTTGAAGAGTCATGCTATTAATGATCATTATGAGACTTTATTTCAAGGTTTTAATAAATCATTATGAGACTTTAATTCAGAGTTTAATTCTATAATTAATTCTGAATTTAATTCTACAATTAATGATGAATTTATTACGGAGATTAATTCTGAATTTATTTCAGAATACCAGAGGTCATCATGATTTCTATATAAGAGCTAGGAGGGTTGAGAGGAATGGTTCTGGATGAGGAGAAGTCTCCGAGAGACTCCCAGACTTCATTCGCAAGCTTGGAGTTTGGCGATTTTCCCTTTGAGACTCTCACTTGAAGACTTGATTCGCAAGCTTGGAGCTAGGTGATTTCTCCTTCTTCCTCTCCTCTTGGCATTCGCAAGGTTGGACCTTGGCGAGTTTCCATCATCCCTCTCCTTGGTGCCTTCTACTTGTGAGCGGCGCAAGTTCTTGAGGAGGACTCCCAAGAGGAGTGGATCTTCTTCCCGAGGCTAGCACCAGGCGTGGAAGAAGAAAACTCGACCGTTGGCTGTGTGCGAGACTGCAGAGGGCGAACATTTGGACGCCTACATTGCATCCTTCTTCTTCGCTGCAAGGTATTATCTCCTACTCACCGTGTCGATTCCTTCACATGACTCGATCTTCTGGGTTTTTGGGACTGGCCTGTTTTGGGGATTGCTTCCGCTGTGTTTGTTTCTAAAATTTTAAAATCCCCGGGGTTTCCCAACATAAGATAGCTTCGTAATCTGAGAGTTTTAGAATCTTCGCATGGCAGTGGCCCTGCCAACTGCCGATAACGATATCCACATCGTACGATACCCCTAAGACCTCGGGGTCTACTGCACCAACAGACCTCACTCAGTCCTATGCTGGGGACATCTTCAGTCCAACTCTCTTAGCCGTAGCTTCGCTAATGAAAAGGTGCAAGGCACTTGTATCAATCATAGCGTTCACCGGTAGAGAGTTTATAAAGGAGGCAACGTAGAGAAGCATAGGTCTTCCACTACTAGTAGAGGCAATGCCCAATACCAAGGGATTCAGGAGCGCCTCCTGATCCCACACGCTCTCACCTTCTGCTAAAGTAGTGGGTGGGCGGTCCCCGACCGCCTTCATCGACACTAGAGTCGTGGGCCAACTCTTCTGCGTGAATGGCTCTTTGCCCTTCACGGTGAACGAACTCTTTGTTCGCGAGGTAGAAGCCATACCACTCGCAGTGGCCGAGGCTAAGAAGGGGACATGTTCCCCGGACCCTATGTGGTCCATCATAGCTTCCGCAGCTCGATATAACTACTGCGCATAGTTCCGGATGTTCGCAACATACCGGACTTTCTCGAGGGCGCCCCTCGTAGAAGACCTGAAGTTCCTCGGATGGAACTGAGTCACGATCTCTGTTTTAAGCTTCTCCAAAGAGAGCTTACGGGCTAGATCAATCCCACATAAGTTGGGAGCGGTCTGTATTCGTCTCGACAATTTCGCGTCTCCGGAGAGATACGCAACGCAAGCTTGGGCTTGCTCCCCCTCGGGGATCTGAATATCCTGAGAATATGTTTCCATATCCCAAAGGAGCAACGCACCTCTCGAAAGGGGGCAAGCTTCGGGATAAGTCGTCGCACGACAGTCCCCTGGCCGTGATCGGCCGCGGTTGGTGCTATCGAAGCCGCCGTAGCATGCTTCAGCAAAACGACCTCTGCCTGGGATGCCTCTAGCTCCTCGGTGAGCCACGCCACCTTAGCTATGAGGCGCTCGTTGGAGATGATCTCCACTAATATGCGGGGATCCAAAACCCCATCTCCGACTATGTCCAGGAGGGACAATAGTCTGCTATTGGTCGAAGACTCCATTTGCACGTAGGCAAGAAGGTCAGTCGATGTACAAGTACGACGCACGTACAAGTTGGAACGCGCAGACACCTGGCTCTGATACCAAGCTGTCACACCCTGAATTAGGGTAATATTTTTTTTGAATATTTTACTCGTGAGTCAACGCTTGACTCGAGTCCAAATAAGTCAACGCAAGTATCACAACAGTTAAAACCGCTGGATTGGGCGCGACTGGCGGAGTCGATTCCTTGGACCGACTCCCAGCCCGACTATGGACTCTGCGGAAGATCGCTGCCGTTCTAACACGACTTAGATCAACGCTGACGAATCACCTGAGGCCGGTGTCGTCGAGTCAAAGCAGGTTCACCCGAACCCAAAAGGGGACTCACCCGTAGCCGACTGCGTCGGAGGGGGTCCACAATAGTTACCGAGCACGCACACGTGCCGGAAAGAGAGTCGAGGGAAGTAACCAGACGTTCGCTGACGGGGCGTCAGACTCACCCTCACGTCCGCGGATCTAGCCGGCGCCCGGCGATCGTAGACGTTCGTCCACACGACGTCACATGTCGATGACGAAGTAAGGTCCACTCGGTATCGCACACCAGTGATAGTAAGAATTCAGCTGGCTCCTCTCTCGCACGCAAGCGAAGAGGCCGGACGACGCTCCGCAAGCTACGTCACTCGTAGGTGACGAGGAAGCTTGCGGCCTCGTCCTTCTCGCGCGTGGACGAGAACGGCCAAAGACAACGGGCCACCCGGAGGCAACCGACCACGTCCGATGGAGAAGGTAGGGAAGGAGCAAGTATCGTACGCTGGCGGCAGGCGGCGCTGGCAGGTGGTCCGGCATCTAGAGGAAGCTCGCGGAAGGCTCCGACTGCTCCAAGCTCCACAGCGGACGTCGCTGCCTCCAGGTCCACGGCCGGACAGCGACCCCCGGGCCCCAACGTCGTCCATCAGTGACGAGCAGAAGAGGCCCAGCTCGGGTCGCTCGTAGGCGACGGTCGGTGCCGAAGGATCAAGCTCGCGCGCATGCGAGCAGAGGGGAGGTAGCAGCTCCGCACGCAGGCGGAGAGAGCTCGTTCGGCGAGCAATGCGACGTCCGCACGCAGGCGGGTCCGAGCCGGTTGTTCACGCACGCAGGCGGCCGGCGTCGGACAGGAAAGAGACGGGGAAGGGAGGTCACCGGGAGCCGCGCGAGCTCGACCGGGGAAGGGACGGCCACCAGGCAGTTCGAGCAAACGCCAGAAAGGAAAAACGGGGGCAAAGGGAGATACCTCGGCGAACACTTAGGCCGCCGGCACCATCGAGTCGGTGAAGCTGCTGAGACGCCGCCTTCCGAGGCGATCTGAACGGCACCGGCGACGGAGGAGAAGGACACAGCGGCGAAAGGAAAAGGGAAGCTCGGTGTGCTCCGACCACCCGCCCACACCACCGGAACGCTAGCTTGAGCTTGGGCACGGCGAAAGCCGGAGATCCGAACTCCGTCCGGCGACGGAACAGAAGGAGAGAAAGAGAGCACCGATTCGATTTTTCTCGACGCGAGAACGCGATCTCGCGCGTCGTCGAAGGCTTTTCCACGCTGCAAAAGCCCGCAACCCGAGGCCCCTTGACACATCACATCAGCGCACGCCGTGTTAGCCTGTGTTTGCACGTGAAGACTTTCACGCGGGCGACGCCCGTTGGGTGATTAACGGATCCGGATTGCTGCCCGAATCCGATCCAACAACCCTTAATTCCAAAGATTAAATGGGCTGGCCGGGCACGCCCAAATTCCAATTCGCAGGCCTAACACTTATTATGAAGAATGATAATAGCATTTGTACTTACTCTACTTGTTAAACTAGCAATGGAATAGAAATTGCCGATGTAAATTTTACTATAAATTTCTCAAATCTCATTAATGTTTAATATTTTTTTTCCTTTTTAGTTGTTAAGTTAACTATGGAAAAGTAACCCTTTGAAATCTGATGACTTCATTCAAAGTTAGATGACTCTTGCATAAGAGTATGATTAAAAATTACATTTGAATTAGAAAAAGCAAAAAGATAAGAATTACTAACTTTATAACATTTATAATGTTTTAAATTTGTTTGTAGGGATGGGGTTGTAAGGGAGAATTTATAACTTGTCTCATATTTATGTTTAAAGTCCCTTCTAGGAGAGACAATGGGCCGTTACTTTTCATTGTGACTAATTACAAGCCATATTTACATCATAAAGGCCAAAATAAATAGAGCTAAGTCATGAGGTTGGGTTAGAAGTGAATCACGTGATCATTTCATGGATTAAAGGCATGCACTTTATTCTCATGTTTAACGAAACTAGAAGACTTAGAATTTTTACGTTCAACTAATATTGGTGATGAGAGTTTTGACTTACAATTAGGTGGTGCTTTAGACCATACAACCAGTGATTTTTTTGATTTGCATAAATCACCCAATTCACATTTTAGAAATAAACATAAAATTTACATGAATTAAATTAAAATATAGGTAAATAAGTGTGCAGGGTGTAATTTTGCCTATCTCATGCATTAAGGATAAGAAGACTAGCATTACATTGAAAATTTCTTTTGAGAATCCACATTTTTATACCGTAAAGTTTTTTTTGCTTTATTAAGTCTAAATTTTCTATCTAGTCGTAGGATTGAAACCTTGGAATTTTCTGCCCTACCTAGTGGATACATTTGATTCTATTTTGTTTTAATCTTTCTGGCAATTTTAGTATATTTAATTTAGGTCCATAAACTATTGAATATATTTTAATTCCGTAATCTCATTAAAAAAAAATCAAAGCAAATGGATCGCTCAAATGGATGATGACAAGTTGAGTAATCTACTTTATTATATCCAATGTGAGTAAATTTAACTCAATTCAAAAAAATTATTTGAATGATCAAACCTTTTAGTAATTTTACCTTCATTTGACTCTCACTCTTTTATAACACCAAGCACTTAATAAGGAAAGAAAAGTAGAAATTCGAGAAAAAGAAACCAAAGAAGGAGAAGAAGGAGAAGAAGAAGATGACAAAATGAATGCAAGTGAGAGAAAAGAAGAAAAGAGGGAAAAAAAAGAAATAAAGAAATATTTTTAAGAAAAATGCAAAGATAAACACTTATTCTATAATGCCAATATTTCACATAAAAATTAATTTGAATGTCAATAAAATCAGAGTCGTAATTTAGAAATAGCATATATAATTAGCATCAAATTTCAAAATGTTATTATTGTTATTTTGAGAAATAAACTCATTCCATTATAGACAAAATATCAATATTAGTTGAAAGGAAAAGATAAATTTGGTTAGTCAATTATTTGAGTATGTCATTTCTTCTTTCACTTGCAAGTAATCAAACTAGAGTACATCGAGCAAATCATGAGACCATGAATCCATCATCAAATTAAAGGCCATCTTTGACCCTTAAGCAAAAAAGAAACATATTCATCTCATGACCTTATCAATCAAAGGTATACACATAATTTAAAATAAAAATATAAATAAAATTAGAGTTATAATTGAAAAATGATACTCATGATTTATTTCAAATTCAAATCATTAAATTTATAATTATAATTTAAAATATAAATATAAATAAAATTATAATTATAATTGAGAAATGATACTCATGATTTATTTCAATTTCAAATCATTAAATTTATAATTATTATTGTGTGAATGAATGAGCTTACTTATTATTTGGAAAAAAAAGTTGTAAAATTAGAGTTATAATTGAAAAATGATACTCATGATTTATTTCAAATTCAAATCATTAAATTTATAATTATTGTTGTACGAATGAATGAGCTTACTTATTTTTTTGGAAAAAAAAAGATAAAACTACTCAGTTGTAAAATATGTTATTGTTATTTGGAAAAATAAACTCACTTAAAATTGGTTAGTCAGTACATGAGTCAAGCAGATGAATAATGACAATGATTTGAGTGACATGCTTCTTCCTTCACTTACAGGTAATCAATCTAGAGGACATTGAGCGAATGATGAGACCATCAATCCATCATCAAATTAATGGCCATCTTTGACCCTTCAAACAAAAAAAACATATTGACCTTATCAATCAAAGGTATACACATAATTTAAAATATAAATATAAATAAAATTATAATTATAATTGAGAAATGATACTCATGATTTATTTCAATTTCAAATCATTAAATTTATAATTATTATTGTGTGAATGAATGAGCTTACTTATTATTTGGAAAAAAAAGTTGTAAAATACATTATTGTTATTTGGAAAAATAAACTCACTTAACTATAGACAAAATAAGTAAAAGATAAAACTGGTTAGTCAGCAGTCGAGTCAAGCAAATGAATAATGACAATGATTTGGGTGTGTCATTCTTCTTCCACCTTCACTTGCACGTAATCAATCTAGAGGACATTGAGCGAATCATGAGATCATCAATCCATCATCAAATTAATAGCAATTTTGAACCATTCAAAAAAAAAAAAAAAACATATTCATCTCATGGCGTTATCAACCAAAGGTATACACATATTTTTCTCTTCTTTACTATAAAAAAAAATTGGGATAATTGTATGACCGTAAATTATTAATGTATATATTTTAACTATATATATATATATATACACGCTAAATTATTAATGTATATATATTAACTAAAATATTAATTAAATATATATTCAATTTGCTATAAATATTAAGATAAATTCACTTGTATATATAAATATATAAATATAATATATAAAAATTAATGTTGTGAAAATTTATTATAACTTTTATAATGGATTTGAAAATAATATCACCTTTAGAGTAATCTCTCTCCTGAGTCGTTGTTTTTTTAAAAAAAAAAAGAAAAAAGAAAAAGACGTGTTATTTTAAATCCGTACTAATTGGGTTAATTGTATGACCGTAACAATTGATAACATGATTTTGAGATTAAAAATTGTCTTTATTTTGAAAAGTTAATTATATGACAGAGATCAAATACATGATTAGAAAATCATGTATGGTATGATCAATTTGATTTTTGGATAAAGCTTAAGAATTAATTGATTTTCATTTTGAAATATGATGATATTGAAAATTGTCATTGTTTGCCGGTAAGTTAAGAAATAATTTAATTGATTTTCATTCTAAATTATCTTATTTTGTTTGCTGGATAATTAATTAGTTACAATTATTGTGATAACTACATAATTGAGTATTCATTTTGTCATCTGAATGTGCGTACTTTTGGACGTAAGTCGGAGGGCTTGTCGAGATTGATTTTGGATGATGGAGATTAAATTTTGAATATTGATTCAGACTATAAGGAAAATTTGTGGTTGACTTCATTTGTCAGTCTTCTCTCTAAGTCAAGCAAACAAATAAATGATAGACATTCAAGTGTATTTTTTTCTCATTTTTCTTTTCCAATAAAAAATAGACCGATTAAAACAAACTGATAGAATGCTGAAAACAAAACAGGGTTATCAACCAATGGATAAGTGGCATGAAGAATCCAATAATACACACTGATATTAATTAATTAAAAAGAGTGATGGATTACTACTTCTGCACGCGTCTAATCAATTCAAGTCATTTATTTGCAAGACTTGGCTTCAGAGTTGACTGACCTCGGCAAAAGGTAAGTCGCATACGGTTGGATGATTAGAAAATAAATAATGGATGATGACTACTTTTGTGTGTATTTGTAAGCCTTACTTCAAAGTTGACCGATTCTACTTAGAAGTCAAGACACAAGCGGTTGTACGTTTAGGAGGCGGATTATTTTTACTAGTATTTGCAAATTGAAATATGCGGCAGCTGGAATTTTGAGATACAAGTGCTGCTTATATAATAATCATGCGATAAGCCTTCCCAAGCATAGCCAACAAACACTCCAATGATGAGCAAATCCACAAGCATCTTCCTCTTCCTCTCGCTTGCTTTGGCATGACGTCGCATGCCACCGCTGCAGTGATCTGCTGCCACAAGGCGGAGAGGCAAGCCCTGCTAGAATTGAAGCACAGGGTCAATGATCCTTCCAACCGACGCTCTTTCTGGGTTGGCAAGGATTGCTGTGCGTGGAAGGGCATTGTCTGCGGCAATTGTCACTGGCCACGTCATCAAGCTCAACCTTCGGAATGAATATTATTTATCGTATCAAGAAAGGCAAGAGTTCGCTCTCCGCGGTGATATACGCACTGCTTCGTCACTGCAATCTCTTGAGCAGCTTACTCGTTTTGACCTTAGTGGCCACACCATCTCTGCCTTCTTCGGATCCTTTGGGAGCCTTACATATCTGAATCTATTCTACGCATGCTTCAGTGGCAGAGTACCAGCTCAGCTTGGAAATCTCTCCACCTTGCGCCACCTTGACCTTTCCTATAACCAGTATTATAGTGATGACTATTGTTTCTCAATTTCATACAACTTGTACGTTGAAAACCCAGGATGGATCGCTCGCCTCACTTCCCTCTGACACCTCAACATGAGCCGGGTTAGTTTTGGAGGTGTGTTTAGCTGGTTTCAAGCGTTGAATGCACTCCCTCACATTCGAGACATCGACTTGAATACGTGTGATCTAATTGGACTGCTTTATCATTCCCCACCTCATCTCAATTTCACATTGCTCCAAACAATTCATTTGCGAGGTAATTTATTTACTTGAATCACCTTTAATTTTGTTTGCAATAATATGATCTAATAGATATCACCTCTCTTTAATATTTATCAAGTAATAATATAAATGACATAGAACCAGTGTGGCTGTACAATATAACTACACTCAAGAGTCTTAATTTTGGTTGGAATAATATATATTGGTCATCCATGCATGGCCCTATATCGAAGTTAACTTCTCTAAGGGCACTACATTTGTCTGGAAATTCAATATCTAAGAATTTCTTACTATCCTTGTCCAACCTCTGCAATCTCCAAATTTTAATCCTAGACGATATGTCAATCAAGGGTAAGCTGTCCAATTTAAAAATGGTTTTTTTCTGGATGTCTTATGTACAACTTAGAGGAACTGCATCTTGGGCACAACCAATTCAATGGTCATTTTCCTGGTTGGTTAGGCAATATGAAGAATCTCAAGCTTATTGATCTTTCTAATAACTTGCTCCGAGGATCATTGCTAGCGTCACCTAGAAGCCTAACATCATTGCAATATTTAGATTTGAGGTACAACAACATAAATGGGACACTTAGAGAAAGCATTGGACAATTAAAGAATCTTATCCATTTGGAACTATCGGGTAACTCATTGAGTTTGTCCCTTATCCACTTGGCTAACTTATCAAGATTAAAGTACTGGATATTTCAGGCAACACTTTCTAATAACACAAACCTACAATTTTTATATCTCTCAAACAATACATTCTCAGGACATCTTAATCCAACAATCAACAACACATTATTAAACTTAATTCATCTTGATTTATCTATATATAATTTGATTGGGAACATTCCTCATTCTCTTTGCCAAATGAATTCATTAGTTGAACTCCAGCTTTCTGACAAAATATATATATATATATATATATATATATATATATATATATATATATATATATATATATATATATATATATATATATATATATTAAATATTAAATATGAGCGACAATGGCGAGGGCAAGCAGTAGCGACATGAACGAGCAATGACGGTGAGCTCGAGCAGCGACTGCAAGGACGAGTAGTCGAGAAAAGCTCGTATTGAGCGAGAATAAGTAACGGTGCGATGAAAAGTTGGTGTGAAGTTAGTAAAGTTAAGTAATAGTTTCAGCTTTCCATCCGATTTGGGCGGAAAGCAAATTGAAGGATTAATAACTAACTTTTCCTCTTATTTTCCCTTTTAAACTATCTATCCGCCCAAGTAAGCAAGTCTATACTCTTTTCCTTCTTATTTTCTTTTTTTTCCTTATAACTTTCCCCCCAAGTAAACAAGGCCTTAGTAACTTCACTACAATGCAAAGCTCACCTAAGAATTATTATAGCTATTGTAATGGAACATACACGGGCATTGGCTGGTTATTGCTCTTCATTAAAGGAAATCAACACAAGTACAAGTATGGGTTCTCAGGTGGATTGGTTCTAGTTATTGATCTCTCCAATAATGACTTGTCAGGTCATATTCCAAAGGAATTAGGAAATCTGCATGGACTACAAAGCTTAAATTTGTCTGGAAACAACTTAATAGGGGAGATAGCAAGTAGCATCAACGGAATGCAAAATCTAGAGGTCTTAGATCTTTCAAAAAATTATTTGTCAGGTAAAATCCCTTCAACTCTGGCAAATTTAACTTTTTTAGGTATCTTGAACTTGTCATATAATAATCTCTCGGGCAGTACTCCCACTGGTGCCCAACTACGAACATTTGATCAATCTAGCTATATTGGGAACCCAAACCTTTGTGGTCCTCCTCTTGCAAAAACTTGTACAAATGATAGAAAAATTGAAGAAGGAAATAGATATGACAATGATAGAAAAGAAACTGTCTCGCAAGTTACTAGCTTCACACTTGGATTTATTATGGGATTTTGGGGAATTTGGGGCACTCTTTTATTGCATAAAAGGTGGAGGATCCTTTACTTTTGTGCTGTTGATTACACCTTCGATAAGCTCTGCGTGGAGATGCTACTGCATATTCGAAGAAAATTCTTTCGATGATTGAGATGGCTTATAAGCATTTTTATTTGTGATCAACGGTTGGTGTGTATGCCTGCATGCAAATATATCTATTCATGCTGTAGTGTTTGTTACGAAAGATGATAAATAATAATATTTGTGTTTACCTCTCTACTTGTTAAGCTAATGGCAAAATGGGAATTGTGGATCTTAAATGAAAGGTAAAATTTAGTATGACTTTCTCAAAATCTCAATAATTTTTAATACTTTCTTTTTTACTTTTTTCATTTATTAAGTAAATTATTGAAAGATAACCCAATACAAACTCACAATGACACTCAAACTTACATTACTTTTGGGTGCTAGAATTATATACCATGGTTATAACTGAGAATCCATTTGTATCACTAGCATTTATCCCAATAAATCTTTATAGTAGTTGATATCCTTTTATCTGTTTTTTATACTACTATGAAAACATTTTTTTCTTTGCACAAGCCTTTTTCCTTCCTAAGCACGAATCATGTTGCAGTCATTGTGCTTTCAATTTATTATGTTAGGTTTCGTTGGCATGCCAGGGTACTGAATATCATTGTTTATCTAGCAGTTGCTTTGTATAACTATGTCTTCCCATTATGATATTTTAAATGTAAAGTAATTAAGCAAAAGGATGAGTGTGATGGCTACCTCATTTGTTTAGTAATCATTTTCATCCTAAATTAGTGTATGAGTATTTTCCTTTTTGTCTTATAGATGATAAAGAAATTCTAATTTTCTCGCTACCATGAAATATTCTTTCTGCTTGAATAAAATTATGGCTGACCCATCTTCCCGCGCTACTATGGATGTCAAATACTGTCAAAGAAAACAACTGGAAAAGATAAGTGATTGTTAAATTCATGGCTGCAGATAATATATTTGCCATGTCAGGTGATAAGTGCTGCAAACTTTCAACTATTTATATGATTGATTGAGTACTAAAATTATTTTGGAATATTTTTTATTAAATCTCTGAAAATGCATAATGTGTGATCTCACCCAACGCCCGTAGCCTCGCCACCCCCTCGTAGCCTATCGCCTACGAGCACCTCACATCCAAGCTGCCGCCGCTCGCCTGTGATCTCACCCAATCGCCTGTGATCTAGCCCGACACCCGTAGCCTCGCCGCCCCCTCGTAGCCTCTCGTTTGCGAGCACCTCACATCCAAGTTGCCGTGGATCGCTCGCGTCCAAGCTGCCATCACGTCGCTCACGTCCAAGCTGCTGCCGCTCGCCTGCGATCTCGCGTCCAAGCTGTCGGTAAATGAGGTGAAAATGTTGGGTGAGATTTGGGTTGATTTTGACGTAGTTTGGGTTGATTTTGACGTAGTCAACAACTCAATTGACTGGTGAAAATTTATTCTTTTCTTCCATTGTGGCCTAAAAAAGAAAATAGTTATTTTTTTTCTTTATTATTTACTTTCTATCATTATTTATTTTTCTTCCTTATTTCTACCTTGCACCGAAACACAACATTAAGTATCCTTTAGTGCATTTCAAATATTTTTTTTGTAGTTTTATATTTTAGGTATATTTGATATAAGTTATCACTTAGATATAAGAGGATATGAAACTTACATAAGTGTTCAATTTCTTAAAGTGATTTAGATGATGAAGAAGAAAGGGAGAGAAAGATGAGAAATTTTTTCCTAAAGCAACAATTAGGCAACCTCAATTTCCACAAGTGATTTAGATGATGCAGTAGAGGGAGAGAAAGATAAGGAATTTTTCGTAAAACAATATTTAGACAACCTAACTTCTAATTGCTCTTGCCAATCAGCAAACCAATTCCATTAAAATTTTCAATTTAAAATTATCTTCCAAACTCATTTTCATTTTAAAGGAAACATGAGATTTGTTTATCTACTTTAATAATTTCCCAAATATAAGAATTATTTTAATTATTATTAAAATAATTAATTTACACATTATGCATATTAGATTCACTATGTACATTATATGTCTTTTATATCACTCTAAGTTCAATATAATTATTAATTATATTATCTACGTAATGTCCAAATTTTTATAATGTTTATTATTTTAAAAATGGTTAAAACAATTAAGTTATATATTATGCTTAAAATGTTTAGCATGTTAATTATATAATAATAAACAGTTATTATTCAACTTTTATATATTGCTTTATTTAATTGCAAGTATAATTTCATGTCTACATTTTTATTGTTTATTATTATATCATGGACACGCTGAACATTTTGAATTCTTTTAAATATTTTTAAAATAATAAACATTATGAAAAACTTGGACATTATGCACATGATATACTTACTAATTATAATGAACGATATGGACAAAAAATACATAATTTTCATAATGACAATGAATATGGTATCCATAATATGCAAATTGATTATTTTAACAATAATTAAAATAATTCTTATATTTTAGAAATTGTTTATGCAGATAAATAAATCTTTTATTTTCTTTAAAATTAAAATGACTTTGGAAGATAATCTTAAACCTAATTTTTTAAAAAAAAATAGAATTGGCATTACTCATGGGCAAGAGTAATTGGAAGCTTGGTTGATCTCTCTAGGTCTAATTGCATTTTTAGGGAAAATTCCTCCTTTCTTTTCTTTTTTTTTTATCATCTAAATCATCTTATGAAATTGAATACATGTAGGTTTTATATCCTATCATCTTCGAGTGATAACTTGTATAAAACATACAAAAACTATACTGATATTTGGAATTCATTAGAAATACTTACTTAAGGGATCTTGAAGGTGCAATCAGATGCATTATTTTAACTCATGTGATGGTTGACCATATTATTATAAATGATCATATTTTCCAAAATATGATTTATGAAACTCATAAGAGTGAAATATCTTTAGTGTATTCTACAAAATCTCTTGTCTATTAAACAATCTTTCTCCCTTGGTTTAACTTTGGGCAAAACATTAGGAGATTTCAAACTCCTCTATCGCTTAGATTTGTAATTTAATCTATAAGAATTAAAGATTAATATAGAATAAAAATATTAAATAAAGATGCTCCTAGTTTAGACTAAATGTAACTAAATTTGCTAAGTCTAATTCAAATAATTCCTTTAAACCTAAAAAAAAGGTTTAATCCTAGAAAAAAATTTAAAACCTTCGAATAATAATAATAAGAATAAGAATTTTAATAATTTAAAAATAAAATAAAAAATTCCTCTATAGGGAATAAGAAATTAAAGGATAACCGATTTTGATTTATATGTGAAAAGACAACCATTTCATCTCAAGTTGCTTCTTTTAGTAACTATGTGAAAAAGATAACCGGCTTTGAGGTTTTTTTTTTTTAAAAAAAAAAAGATTAGCATATTTGATATAAGCATATTTATTTGTGTTAATCAATATGTTTAGTTGTTGTAATGTTTGTTATTAAGAATGACAAAAAATAATATTTACTATATCTTAATATTTGATGAAAGTTAAATTTTATTATATCTTTCTCAAATAATAATAATTTATAATTCTTTTAACCTTTTTCATTTATTAAGGTCGATCTCATAATGACACTCAAAGTTGCACTACAGGAAACAAATTTAGAAAACTGTAAAAATACTATTATTATTGTAAAAATATTATTATTGTAAAAATACTGGAACTTGTTTATAAAAGCATCATAAGTTATTATTATCTAGAAAACTGTACAATATTTAAAATTATTTATTAAATAAATAAAATATTATAAAATGTTAATATGCATATTAAAATGGTAATTTGCCTCAAACACTCATAAGTTGAGTTTACATTTGTATATATACAATAATAAATTTTTACATTTTAACATGCTTAGATAATTTAATATATTAAATTATTAATATATATATATTAAATAAAATATTAATTAAATGTGTATTAATATATATTATATTTATAAATATTAACATATGTATGTAAACATTTACTTGTATATATATATATAAATACATAGACATATAATATATAAACATCAATGTTAACTTTTACGTGTAAGTAGGGATAAAAGTTAAATTTTATATAAATATTACTTATATACATATAAACACAAATTACTCGGTCTTGCGGCTTATTGGGTAAAAATATATGCTCTTGCGGCATGTTGGATATTTGATTTGAGAAATTACTTGGTCTCAACGGCTTATTGGGTAAAGATATTCGGCCTTGTGGCGTGTTTGATATTCGATTTGAGAAATTACGTAGACTCAACGGCTTGTTGGGTAAAGATATCCTGTCTTCCAGTGTGTTGGATATTCGATTTGAAAAATATCTGACCTTGCGGCGTGTTGAATATTCGATTTGAAAAATTTCCGGCCTTGCGGCGTGTTGGATATTTAGGAAAATTTTTTGGCCTTGCGGCTTGTTAGATAATTTGAATTTAAAAAATATTTGGCCTTACGGCGTGTTGGATTTTTAAATTTGGGAAAATATTCGGCTTTACGGCTTGTTGGATATTTCTGTCTTAATAAACAAAACATCATATTTAGGAGTTACGCCCCGACGATAAACGTCGACGTACACACCTTCCAAATAATATTTTATTATGAAAATTAAGGTTTTTCGAAATTATTTATCCATCCTCAATGGCTTATTAGATATTTAATTTAAGAAAATAATGTCTGGCTTTGATGACTTATTGGATATTTCAATTT
Source organism: Costus lasius (assembly GCA_027563935.2). Taxonomy (NCBI): domain Eukaryota; kingdom Viridiplantae; phylum Streptophyta; class Magnoliopsida; order Zingiberales; family Costaceae; genus Costus; species Costus lasius. The sequence continues at coordinate 220,024 of JANVAS020000102.1, read as the reverse complement.
CAATTGACTCGGATCATGTTCATAGCTTTGCTTCAATCCAGCATTCAGATGAAAAATCTAAAAATCACATTTGGAAATATCAGGTTCGATATAGTAGGGATCAACACCTTGATCATGTCAAAAGTCAACCAATTGACAAAGACTCAGGTGAATTAATTTCAATCGTTGAATGTTTGGATTATAAATCTGCTTTGGTCTAGATCTCTAATCGAAAATTGGAGTTCAGATCTAGAAAGATCTAATCCAAATTTGTAAGGATAAACATTCGGATCACTATGGATGTCATCTAATTGGCCGAGATTCAGGAGAATTAATTACGGCCGTTGAAAGATTGATTTGTAGATCTGTTTTGATCCAGATCTCTGATCGAAAATCCAAGGGTAGATCTGGAAATATCTGATCAAAATTTGTATGGATCAATATTTGGATCACTTTGGAAGCTATCCGATTGACTGAGATTTGTGTAAATCAATATTAGCCGTTGAAGTTGTTATTCATAGATTTGCTTAGATCCAGATTTCTGATCAAAAATCTGAGGGCGGATTTGAAAAGATTAGACTTAGATGAGTAAGGATCAATGTTTGGATCACTTCCAAAACTGTCCGATTGGCTGAGATTCTGGTGAATTAATTTCAGCCGTTTAAAAGTCTTATTCGTAGGTCTGCTTATATCTGGGTCGCCACTTGGATCATTTTGGGAGCCACCCGATTGGCTAAGATCTAAGTAAATCAATTTCAGCCGTTAATTGAATTTGAATTTTGATCAATAGATTTTTAGATTGGTTTAATCAGAACCCTTGATTCCTGGGTGATTAAATATGTTCCATTAGTTCTAAGTTTAATCTAGGGCATTTGATTCTGAATGCTTAAATTTGTGCCATTAGATTTACATTTAATCCTGACCATTGGTCTTAAGTGATTAGAACTGAGCCGTTGAACTTGCATTTAATCTTAGCCATCAATCTTAAGTGATTAGATCTGAGCGGTTGATCTTGTATTTAATCTTGGCCGTTGGTCTGGTTTGATCAAAATCGAATCGTTGGATCCGGGAAAATCTAATTACGCCCGTGCGACGCCATCTTCTGCCGCCGGACATCTTCCGTCCGCCGCTCGCCATCCATCCACCAGATGCTTGGTGCCTCCGGCTAGCGATGGTTGGAGTCTAGCGCCGACCGGTGGCGATTCGACGTTGAGCGAAGTCACGCGAGTGGCTTTCGTTCAAAACAGGGTCGCCGGATAAAAATGTTCGATTCCGGTGATCCAACCACCGGATGAATGCATCTTCTTGACCACAGATTCGCACACCTGAAGAGACGCCGTGGACGAAATCTAGGCTCGATCAGGCTGCTGGATGTTGCACGCGGCAGTGACAAGTGATCGCGTGAAAAATCTGCCGATTCCGGTGATCTGGCTGTCGGATCGTCAGATCCTCTCGTCCATCGATTTGCATGACCTAGGATAAGGTGTGGCCAAATTTTGGCTCGATCGGATGATCGGATGTAGAGTTCAACGGGAAGAAGCGTCTGTTGGCGAAGCCTGAAGGAATTACCGGAAGAACCGTTCGTTTCCGGTGATCCAGACGGCGGATGGCTGGATCCTCCCGTCCATCGGTGCTAACATTGAAGGAGAGGGCGTGGTCGGAGTTTGGCCTCGATCAGTTGCTCGGATTCAATGGGAGGATTGTTTGAAGATTCAGCGTCGAGTGAAGGAGGGGGACGAGCGTTGCGTCGAATGTTCGTATGGGTCAACTCATATTTTGATCGAAAATTCGATTATGACGTGAATTCAAATTTAGATTTCACAGCCCTGATTTTTTTCTCTATGCGAAGCCGACTTCTAACTTTATTTATAAATCTCCACCATACTGCGCAGCAAGTATATTTTTTCATCAGAATTGTTAGAGCAATTTTTTTGCCGTGATCACTGAGGTCAGTGTCTTGTGTCTTGTTACGATGTTGTTTTTCTTTATTTTCATAATTTATTTCAGATTTTACTTTTCATCAAAATATTATTTATTTCGTAATTATCTTTCTGTCATATGTGTTATTTCAGAATTATCTCTCAATCAAAATAAATCGAAAGAAGAAAAAAGAATAGAAACATATACCGAACAAAGTCTTCTCGTAAGATTTTTATCGTCAGTGTCTAGGCCTTGTAGAGTCCGTTTTTCACGCTAAGCATCTCTTTTATATAATTCTATTTGCTATTTTCTTTTCACGCCACCTTCTCAAAATATATATTTTTAAATTCTTTTTTTCCCAGGCTCGCACGTTGAAGGTTTCTCATTTATTTTTCTTGCCACATTTAGCTGCACGACATTCATTTAACATCTATTTCCTTTTTTAATTTTTATTTCCTTTTGTAGCTTTTTCCTCCCTAATTGTGGCGCATGCCACTATCTATTTCTCTTGCCATGTGTCCGTGATGCGCAACATCGCATTACGGTCTAAATTAGAATTTTTAAATAAATTATAAAGGAGAGAGATTTTCGTCAATTGCATATATCCTGGTCAAAATTAATTTATGATCAAAATCAAATTCCAATTTCTCCTCTCACTCGTTTTAATTTTTTAGGGGCTGATTGGCTTTAATTTTTGTACAATTGAGAGCCAAATTTGCAGGGATGTCACGTTCCTTCTCTTATGGAATGTTTGATTTTAATTTCCTTCGGTCCAAATTCATCCGCTAATTGATTATTATTTTTTAAAGACAAAAATACCCTCAACAGCCTTCATTCATCTTTCATTTATATGCAACTACATAAAACTAGAAGCAACAAGCTATGCTTCAAATTCAGTCCTTCCAGCTGATATTCAGCAAAATCCAGATGCAATCATTTTACATTATGGAAGTTCATTTGTACATGATTAAATTATTAATTATATTGTTTGAATATTGTGTTGATTAGGCAACATTTTGATTAATTAACATTTATACAAGTTAATACCTCATTTAGATATTTTGAAATGTGGGGATTGTATTTAATAAAACTAAAATATCATAAGCGTATCAAGATACCTACTAAAGCTATTTGCAAAAGGCGCTAGGACAATATCATAATGAAATATAAGGAATAAATGGATGGAAATGAGGAGAAAAATAAATAAAAAATCAGAAGGAATGAGGAAAAATGAATAGATCCATTTTGCTTCATAAGTGAGTTTAATTTAATCAAATATTATAGTTTATGTTTCGATAAATTTGATTCCGTTTTGATTTATTTTCATTTTTAGCTTTTTTTTTTCTTAGATCCAATCTGCCAATTTCTAAATTTTAATTTTTAATTTATCTCTTAGATTAAAATTTATATAATTTGGATCAAATCATTTATGATCTGGCGAATTTAATTTTTGGATAGAACACTACGAATTAATTGATCAACAGTGGTGATATGATTTGAAGATATAAAATAGCTTCTGAAACATTTGGAATACTGATTTTAAATCCTGTCTTATAATTGTTGTGAACAAATGTGTGATTTATACAGATTTTTGGACACACAGGGCTCGTTAATATTGATTTGGAAGGTAGAAATCAGATTTTGAGGTCTAGAAAAAAGCTTTTGAACCGTAATTTGGATCGTGAGAAAAATTTGTGGTTGACTCCATTCTCAGTCGTCGGTCAAGTCAAGAAAATAAATAAATGAGAGTGATTCACGTGTCTTTTTTTCTCATTTTTCTTGTCCGTCCCGATCAAAAATAGAGTGATTACATGGTAAGCTGTTTGTTTGCTCAAAAGTCAAGCCCATGCGGTTGGACGATTAGTAAGCTGTTTGTTTTCTCCACTTTTATTCTTCCCAAAGTATAAATGCTTTCCTTTTTTTTTTCTGCCATATTTTTCTTATTTCTTCTTCCTTATTTATCTTCTAATTATGGCAACCAATCTAACCGGATGAAATCTTTTATTATCTTTTACAATTTTATTTTTATAGTAGAAAATTTCATTCATATTGATATTGGTATGGTTGAATAGATAAAATACGTAAATTATTATACTAATTTTTATTATTTTTTTAAAATTATTTGGGTGGCAAAATTGCCACCCTTCTCATCTATCGTTCGCAAAGTTTGTGTCTAATTATGACAACCAATCTAACCCGTATACTCTTAAAAGCTTGTTTGTCCTTGCTTCAAAGCTGATTTTAAGCAGCTTTTAAGTAGAAAGCAGTTAGAAAACTGTTTGGTAATAAAAAGCAGAAACAGAAAAAAGCAGTAAAAAAGCAAAATTTGGGAAAGCTATGATTTGATGTTTTTACAGCTTCTGCTTCTTCAAAAAAGTAATTTACATAATTTTATTTAAAAATTTAAGTATTATTATTTTAAATAATTTAAAATTTTAACACTAAAAGAAAATATAATATATTATTATTTTAAAATAATATATTTATTTATTATTTTAAATTTTGACAGCAATTAAAAAGTTACTAACCAAACATCTTATAAATTTTAACAGTGATAGGCCTTAATCCCCCCACCACAAACTTTGCGACGAGAAGGGTTTTGCCACCCAAATGATTCTAAATTAGTATAATAATCTATGTACCAATATCAATATGAATGAAATTTTCTACGATGACAAACAAAATTGTAAAAGATAATAGATAATAAAAAAATATTACTGTAGCAAATTTTCTATTATCTTTTATAATCTAATTATCTTTTACAAATTTATTTTTATTATATAAAATTTATAAAAATACGTAAATTATTATACTAATTTTTATTATCTTTTTAAAATCATTTGGGTGGCAAAATTGCCACCCTTCTCATCTATGGCTCGCAAAGTTTGTTCCCCGTCCAAGTAACCGCACATTTCAAATTTAATTAATTTAATAATTTCTCTGCCCCCCTTTTTATTTCTTATTTCTAGGCCCCTTTTTAGTCATTAACACCATAATTTTCTTATCAGCTTCATATACACTTTTCCAGCACTTCGAAAATATTTATTGCCTGTGCTAATATAGCTTTAATGAGGACGTGATGTATTATTCCCAAATCATTAAGAGCTGGCATTTCAAATTAAGCTTGAAGAAGCTATCCATTTACTTCACTCTAACTCTTAGAAACCATGAAGTACTAAGGAGAAAGCATCAGTTTTCACAACATTACCGTAGATGATGTGTCAAAAAAAGCATTTGTAAAGGCGCATCTTTTTTTTTGGGTCAAAAATCAACTTTGATTTCACATGTTTTGTTGTCAAAACTAATTTTCTGGTGAAAATAATTAGTTCAACAAATCCCTCATTGTTTACAAAATTGTACAGAGTTGATTTTTCTTGATGCAGTACATAATAATTTTACAGAAAATATACCAACTTGGTCTTTAGATAGCCTGCCATCTTTGCAAGCCCTCATCTTATGCTCCAATTCTTTGAGTGGCAACATTCATGAATTATCACAGCTTATACGTCTTCGAATATTGGATCTTTCTAACAATCACGTCACAGGATCTATTGAACAAAGCTTTAGTAACCTCACTGCAATGAAATGCGCGCCTGAGAATTATTACGGCTATTGTAATGGAACATACCATGGCGACTTATTGCTCTTCATAAAAGGAAATGAGCAAAGTATAGGTGCTTACTTGAATTGGTTGTAGTTATTGATCTCTCCAATAATGACTTGTCAGGTTATATTCAAAGGAATTAGGAAATCGACATGAACTGCAGAGCTTAAATTTCTCTGGAAACAACTTAATTGGGAAGATACCAAGTAGCATCAACGGAATGCAAAATCTAGAAGTCTTAGATCTTTCAAGAAATAATTTGTCAGGCAAAATCCCTTCAACTCTTGCAGATTTAACTTTTTTGGACATTTTGAACTTGTCATATAATAATTTCTCTGGTAGTATTCCCACTGGTAGCCAACTAAGCACGTTTGATCAATCTAGCTATATTGGGAACCCAAATCTTCGTGGTCCTCCTCTTATAAAAAACTGTACAAATGATAGAGAAATTGAAGAAGGAAATAGATATGACAATGGTAGAAAAGAAACTCTCTGGCTATTTACTAGCTCCGCACTTGAATTTATTATGACATTTTGGGAAATTTTGGGCACTCTTTTATTGCATAAGAGGTGGAGGATACTTTACTTTTGTGCTATTGATAACACCTTCCATAAGTTCTGCGTGAAGATGCTCCTACTGGTTAGAAGAAAATTATTTTGAAGATTAAGATGGCTAAGTTATTATGAGCATTTTTATTTGTGGTCAACAGTTGGTATGTATGCAATGCAAATCTATCCATAATGTTTGTTACGAAGGATCATAAATAATAATATTTGTATTTACCTCTACTTGTTAAGCGAATGGCAAAATGGGAATTGTGGATTTTAAATGAAAGGTAAAATTTAGTATGACTTTATCAAATCTTAATCATTTTTAACACTTTTCTTTTTACCTTTTTCATTTATTAAGGTCAACTATAGAAAGATAATCCAATACAATCTCTCACAATGACACTCAAACTTACATTACTTTTGAGTGCCTGAGATTAAAATTGACACTATGATTCCAGAAAGCCACAAGAAATTCATATATGGCTTAAAATTTTATGCAATCTATTTATTTAATTGTGGGTTTGAGATATCCTCATGAGCGACTGCTCTTACCATTCAAAATATAGAAATAATGCTGCTACAAAATTACACATGAATGTCATGTTGTAAAAATCTTAGGCACAAAGATTGGCGTAGAAGAATTTCAAGAAAATAGTTCTTATCTTGAACCAAAATTTGTCCGGAGCACATAAAGAAGCACAGCAACAATTCTATTGGTGGAAATTCAGAAAAAAAAATGTTGCATTTCTATATTTATGTGCTGTTTGATGAGTCATTAGGTGATTTTTGCTCATATAATGGTTTCATATTTGTGAGAGAAAAAATAATTTTGCATAACAAACTAAATATTCTGAATTAATGAATATTTAGGCATAATAGATGGTTATTTCTACCAAATTTTAATTTAAACTAAAAAAATTATATTACCTTTTGAGCAAGAACAGGACGAGTCAAACATTCATGATTATTTTTCACATTATTTGGCTTATTTAGTTGTTTCAGTATCTTTTAATCGTACTAAAGTAGTAAAACATTATCTATAAGTCCAATTTAGATAGTTGGAATACATATATTTTTGCCCTATCATAATATTCACATTTTTCTGCTCTCGTTTCAATTTTCAAGTTTTTTTTTTCTACTTTACAATGACTCGCATGAATTTCTATAATTAATCAATCGTAATCGCTTTTAATATTTGTCTATAAATTTTCATATTGCACGATGGGGTTTGAATAAAACCTTCTCGAATTGATATCTTGAAGAAAAATAGGATAACTTGAAGCAAATCTGTCTTTCTAATTTTACAAATATTTGCCACTCGTGTAAATTTATTAACTTTTAAATATAATTTAATTTAAGCTCTTAGATTAAAATTTATATGATTTAGATCCTTAAATTATTGAATACTTTTTAAGTCTTCTTGTTAGATCTAAGTAAATGCATCATTGAATCATCGATTTTGTTAGATGCGCCTCTTCTATCTCCCTTTGAGTTTGAGAGGGGATGATACGATGAGATGGAGGATTAGAGAAAAAAATAATAATTTGATTTTTGGACATAAGTTGGAAGGATCACCGATATTGATTTTCGATAAAGCAGATTAAATTGTGAGATATAAAAATAAAATTTGAATATAATACTAATTCAGATTGTGAGAAATTCTGTGGTGACTCTATTGTTAGTCATCCATCGCGTCAAGCAAATAAATAAGTGATAGTGATTATCCTCATTTTTCTTCTCTGTTCCAATAAAAAATAAACAGATTAAAAATGATGGAGACAAAAGAAATTGATAGAAATGCTGAAATAAAAAATAAACAGATTAAAAATGATGGAGACAAAAGAAATTGATAGAAATGCTGAAAATAATATAGGTTTGTGAAGCAATGGATGAGAATGATACAATTGGCATAAAGACTCTAATAATACAAACGGCTATTAATTAATTAGAAAAGAGCAATAGATTATGGAAGATGACTTCTTCTGCACGCGTCCAATCAGTTCCTGTCATTTATTTGCAACTAGTTTGGCCAAAAGTCAAGTTGCATACTGTCGGACGATTAGAAAATAAATGATGGATGATGACTTGCTTGAGCGTTGACCGACTTTGCTCAAAAGTCAAGTCGTTTAGGGGATGGATTTTTTTGTTACTTGTCTTTGCAAATTGAAGTATGCGGCAGCTGAAATTTTGAGATAAGCAGACACTGCTTATATAATAATCATGCGATGAGCCTTCCCCCAACATATCCAACAAACACTCAAATGATGAACAAACACTCAATGAGCAAATCCCCAAGCAGCCTCCTCTCCTTCTTCTTCCTCCCTCTTGCGTTAGTGAGTGGCTTGTCGTTGACTTGTGTCAGCAATGCAGTGATCTGGTGCCATGAGGCAGAGAGGGAAGCCCTGCTAGCGTTGAAGCAGGGACTCGATGATCCTTCCAACCGCCTCTCTTCTTGGGTCGGTGAGGATTGCTGTGCGTGGCAGGGCATCGAATGCAGCAACATTACTGCCCGCGTCATCAAGCTCGACCTTCGGAATGAACACTACGGTGCTAATTGGCTACCAGAATTAGAAAGGGAAATGTTCAAGTTGCGGGGTGATATAAATGCTCCATCGCTGCAATCACTTGAGAAACTGACTCATCTGGACCTCAGCGGCAACGACTTTAGTGGCCACACCATCCCTAACTTCCTCGGATCCTTTGGGAGCCTAACTTATCTGAATCTCTCCTATGCACGCCTCAGTGGCAGAGTACCAGATGAGCTTGGAAATCTCTCCACCTTGCGCCACCTCGACCTTTCCTATAACCACTATCCTATTGATCCAGATTATAGAGACTGGACTCGCTACTTGTACATTGAAAACCCAGAATGGATCGCTTGCCTCACTTCCCTTCGACACCTCAACATGAGCTGGGTCAGTTTTGGAGGTATCACAACCTGGTTTGAAGCGCTGAATCTGCTCCCTCAAATTCAAGACGTCGAATTGGCTTGGTGTAGTCTAATAGGGCCACTTCCTCATCTCAATTTCACATCGCTTCGAACACTTAATTTGGCAGGTAATTTATTTGCATGAAGTGTCTTTAGTTTTGATTGGAATAATGTGATCTAACATATATCACCTTTCTTTAATATTTTCTAGGCAACTACATAAATGGCACAGGACCAACGTGGGTGTATAATAAAACTACCCTGGAGAGTCTTGATTTTGGTTGGAATGATATATATTGGTCGTCTATACATGGATCCATATCAATGCTAACTTCTCTAAGAACACTAGATTTATCTGGGAATTCAATATCTAAGAAATTTCTACTATCGATGACCAACCTTTGCAAGCTCCAAATTCTATTCTTAGAGAGTATGCAAACCAAGGAGGCACTATACAATCTAGAGATGGTCTTTTCTGGATGTCTTATATATAGTTTAGAGGAATTACATCTTCGAGACAACAAACTAAGCGGTTCTTTTCTTGACTGGTTTGGGAATATGAAGAATCTCAAATATATTGATGTTTCCTATAACTTACTCCAAGGATCATTGCTAGTGTCACCTGGAAGCCTAACATCATTGCAATATTTGGATTTGGGATACAACAACTTGATTGGGACAATTGGAGAAAGCATTGGACAACTAAAGAATCTTATCGAGTTGGATCTATCTGGTAACTCATTGAGTTTGTCGCTGATCCACTTGGCTAACTTATTAAGTTTGAAGTACTTGGACATTTCAAACAACTATTTGCTCATAAATGATACCAATGATTGGATGCCTTCATTTCAGCTTCAAAGCCTTCATATGGATTCTTGCAACATAGTGCCAAAGCCCCATTTCCCAAAATGGCTCCAAACTCAAACAACTCTTTTTTCACTATCTTTGACAAATGCAAGGATTCAAGACACTATTCCTAGTTGGTTTCCTTCTAGTCTCAAGTATTTATATCTCACCAATAACAAGATTGGTAAGAAATTAACACATTTCTTTCCGAATCTCACAACATTAGATCTTTCATATAATTTATTCTCAGGGCACCTTCCATTACAAATGGCAAATATGATGCCAAGTCTAAAGTACTTAGATCTCTCCCATAATGAGTTCACCGGTGAGATGCTACACAACTTCACAAAATTACAGGTTTTGTATCTCTCGAATAATTTATTCTCGGGGCACCTTCCATCACAAATGGCAAATATGATGCCAAGTCTAAAGTACTTAGATCTCTCTAATAATAATTTCACCGGTGAGATGCCACACAACTTCACAAAGTTACGATATTTGGATTTCTCAAATAATTTATTCTCGGGGCACCTTCCTTTACAAATGGGAAATATGATGCTAAGTCTGATGACAATGGATCTCTCCAATAATAACTTAACTGGTGAGGTGGTGCAAAACTTCACAAAGCTACAAAGGTTAGATCTCTCAAAAAATTCATTCTCAGGGCACCTTCCTTCACAAATGGTAAACATGATGCCAAGTCTACAAGAATTATATCTTTCTAATAATAAATTCATTGGAGAGGTGCCACAAAACTTCACAAAGCTACTAGTTTTAGATCTCTCAAATAATTTATTCTCAGGGCATCTCAACCCAACAATCGACAATATATTCTCAAACTTAAATTATCTTGACTTATCTATGAATAAATTTACTGGAAGCATTCCCCATTCTTTTTGCCAAATGAATTCATTAGATAAACTTCGTCTTTCCAATAATAATTTCTCAGGAGAGATTCCCAATTGTTGGAGTAATTCCTCGGTGGCAAGTAAATTTGATTTTTCAAATAACCAATTTTATGGAGAAATTCCAAACACTTTTTGTATCCTACTAAACATACAATCACTACATTTGAGCTACAATCTCTTATCAGGAAGAATCCCGCTTTGTTTACAAGATTGTAGAAATTTGGTTATTCTTGATGTTGGACATAATAATTTTACAGGAAATATACCAGCTTGGTCTACAAAGAGTCTCCCCTACTTAACAAGTCTTAGCTTACGCTTTAATTCTTTGAAAGGCAATATTCCAAAATTATCTCATCTTTCATGTCTTCAAATATTGGATCTTTCTAATAATGACCTCTCAGGATCTATTCCAACAAGTATTGGCAATTTCATCGCACTCAAAGGCTTACGTCACTGCATTGATAATGTACATTCCAGGATGCGTGAGAAGTTATTGCTCCATATAAAAGGAAATGACTATGAGTATGAGAGCTTACTTACACTTATCACATCTATTGATCTGTCCAACAACAACTTGTCAGGATATATTCCCCAGGAATTAAAGAACTTGCATGGACTACAACACTTAAATTTATCTAAAAATAACTTAGTAGGTGAGATACCAAAAGACATCGGAGAAATGAGAAGTCTTGAAGTTCTAGATCTATCAAGAAATAGGTTATCAGGTGCAATTCCTTCAACTTTGGCATATTTGAATTTTTTGGACAAGTTGAACTTGTCATATAACAATCTCTCTGGTCGTATTCCCACTGGGAAGCAATTGCAAACATTTGATCCTTCTATTTATATGAGAAACCCATACCTTTGTGGTCCTCCTCTTAACAAAAAATGCACAAAGGGCACTGGAAATTGTGGTTTAAGAGGAGAAAATAAAGATGACAATGGCAGAAAGGAAACTATCTGGCTATTCACTAGCATCACGTTGGGATTTATTGTAGGATTTTGGGGAATTTTAGGTACTCTGTTATTGCACAAAAGGTGGAGGATCGTCTATTTCTATACTGTTGACAATACCTTTGACAAGCTTGGCGTGAAGACACTAATGAAGATTACAAGGAAATTTTTGTAGAAGCTCTATGTATGCACATCTATGAATTATCCATATATGGAAGCATGGCTATCCTTGCTACAGAAGGAATGATAAATAATGTTTGCATTTACTTTACTACAAAAGAACTTTATGGCAAATTCAAATTATACAGTCCCTACATCTTGCTTAATTTTAAGCTTCATATTTCTCCTGCTGCATCAACGGTTCCTTTTCTACCTACTTTGAAGCTTCCCGCGGTATTCGGCAGGGTGACCCCCTCTCCCCTTATCTTTATGCTCTTAGTACTAATGTGCTTAGTGCTCTTATACACCAGGGTGTTCAGGCTGGCCACTTAGTTCCATTTAAAGACAAAGGCTGCCAGATCTCGCACCTAATGTATGCCGATGACTTAATTATTTGCGTGCGGGCTACCAGACGCACTTGTACTCACCTCCGAGCTATTATGGATAGATACCACACCATTACTGGACAGCGGGTCAACCTGGACAAATCCTATATCTACTACCCCCGCACTTGCAGGGCGGTCACGAGGAGACAGATTGCTGAAGTGCTTGGCATGCGACAAGGGCAGTTCCCTTTCACATATCTCGGCGTTAGCATATCTCCCTCTGGAAACAATCTTCATTCTTACCGTCATTGTCTGAAACTTATTCAAAGTAAATTGGACAACTGGCAAGGGCGATGGTTCTCCCAGGCAGGCCGAGTTACTCTAGCGCAGAGCGTTCTCACCTCCACTCCAATCCATCATCTCATCACGGGCGGCCTCACCCGCACGCAGCTTATTCAGCTCAACATACCTATTCGGCGATTCCTTTGGGCCAAAGCTGATCATACCCAAGGTCTTCATCTTATCAAATGGGAACACATTATTCAGCCTAGACATCATGGAGGACTTAATGTCAAAGATCTTTCTATCTTCAGGACGGCCTTAAATGGGAACCGCATCTTAAGCCTCCTCAACCACGAGGAAAAACCATGGATCCGCCTTTGCCTTGCTAAGTATGGAGCTCTCAATCCTTGGCACAACCTTAAAGCTCGATCTGCTAGTGCCTCATGGCGCGCCATCCAATTTGATCTGGATATTCTCACCCCTTACCTCACCAAAGTTATTAGGGATGGGCGGCGCACCCATATCTTGGAGGATCCTTGGTGTTCCGATGTCCCTCTTGCCCTTAAACCCTCCTTCTTTGATCCTGCTAAGCTTGGCGCTGGTACGGTTGCTGATTTGATTGTAGACTCACATTGGAACATGACTGAACTCTCCCAGTGGGTGAGTATTGACCTCCTTCATCACATCAGGTGTCATAATATTCATTTGATGGACGGTGGTGACACTTGGATTTGGAAAGATGGGTCTGCGGGGCTTCACATAACTAAATCTATCTATCGAACCCTCTTGACGGCACGCCATCCGCTCTCGGCATTTGGCGGACACTGGCGGGCTCTGTGGCATCTTGCTGTTCCTCCGAAGCTTACACTGTTTGGCTGGAAATTACTGCATCGGAAATTGCCCACTAAAGATCGGCTCCATAGATTGGGGATTTTAAACAGCTCCTCATGCTGCTTCTGTGATGTCTGTACCGAGAGCCTTGAGCATCTCTTTTTTGACTGTCGGTTTGCCCACGAGGTATGGAAACAATGCGTTGCTTATCACAACTGTGATCCACAGATCTGGCAACTCTTGGCTTCTGGAAGTTGGCTGCAAGCTGGACAGCTTCTTGGTCCGGGAGGTACTGAACTCATCCTCAATATACTCTAGCAAATATGGTTGGCCCGCAATGCTTGCCTTCACCGGAATGCCCAGCCTTCACCCTCCCGTATTTTCTTTCTTTCTCTCGCTGATTTGCAACTTCAGCAAACCGCACTCCACCGGCGCAAGCGCTGTGATGGAGTGGATGCGACGGTCAGTAGTAAATGGACACCCCCTACCCCTGGTTCCCTCAAAGCTAACACTGATGGCTCTTGGAATCCGCTCACTCATGAGGCTGGAATGGGATATATCATTAGGGATCATGAAGGAAGGGTTCTCATTGCTACTGGGGCCTATGGACACTGTGGCTCTGCTCTCTTCACTGAATTACTGGCCATTCGTGAAGCTCTTGGCTATATCCGATCCCATGTTGCGTATGCATCAACTGAGATAACAATTGAGACTGATTCGCTGGAAGCTCACCACCTTATAACAAGTGCTCACGCTCACCCGGCTATTGATCTCCTCGGTATCCTCACTGAAATCAAACATCACCTGAGCCAGCGGCCTATTTGGATTAATCACACTCGGAGACACCTAAATGAACCTGCTCACTGGCTGGCCAATTTCGCGCGTCGTCAGCATGATTTTGTTATGTTTTTGGCGGACCTGCCTCCCACTTTGGCTAATCTTATTCGAGCTGATGTAACCTAGTTGTTTCCTTTCTTATTTATATAAAAAAAAAAAAAAAAAGAGTTTGTGCGACTTGTCGCGATTTTTTTTTTTTTGGCCCAACCATAATATTCATATTTTTGCAGTCGCTACAATTTGAATAACTTTATGCTTTGATCTTAATGGCTTGATGATGTTTACCCCTCGCATGTGTGTTCTCGATGATGTTGCTTAGCCTACACTCAACACTCAGCACTCAGCACTCATCTACTTCTGTTCTCTCGATGTTATTTCCCTCACCTTTTCTCTTATGTTTTAGTTTCCGATTTTTAAAATCTCATGTTTTATTTTCCGATTTTTAGATTTTATAGAATTAGCTACCTGATTTTTATACTCATGTCAGGTTTAAGTTTACTATTCAAAACTTAATTACTTCAACAATTATCATCTCTATTTTTTTTTATTAAATTCGTTAACTACACAAGTAGAGCAATAAAAGAACCACACTTCGAATTTTTTTCTGTACATAAATGATCCACATTTGATTGAGTTTTTTGAAAAAAAAATTGCATGCCTTCAAGGACAATCAAAAGAGCTCAGCATAGCAATATCTTCATAAGTGAGCAAAGAAATAACATGTCAAGAACAACCGGTCACTTGAATATTGTCCAGCACTGTGGCACCAAGATAAAAAGATGCATTTTTCGTTTCAATCTCCACATCAAGGATGCCTTCATTCATCTTTCGTCCAATATGCAACTATATAAAACAAGAAGCAACAAGCTAAGCTTCAAATTCAGTCCTTCCAGCTGATATTCAGCAAACAAACTAAAAACGACATCATATTTTGATATCCAACATAACAAAGCATCAATTAGGTCTAAACATTCGTCTTATTTACTCTTCTCCTTGCCTCTTAAGTAAGGATATATTTTCTAGTATTCCAAAATATACCAGATTAGGTTTCCAAGCGAAAATTCAGGCCACAGAAGGCTGGGTTCTGCAAATGGCTGAAAGTAGACCGGCCGAGAAGAAAATTGCTCAACCTAGTCTCCCCTGATGTTCTAAATAATGTCAGGGTCAGAGCAAATAGCAGTGTACCAAAGTTCTCCTCCAAATCAGACACTGTAATATAACCATTAATATTTTCATAATTTGAATCACTCTCACAATGGGGCATGCTCATTGTGTCATGTTTGTATTGTTGAACCATAAATTTTCACACAAATAATAAAGTCAAAATTAATTTTGACTACAAAGAAAATTAGAGATATAAAAAAAATCAAAAGAAAATAGCAAAAAAAAAGGAAAGGAGAAAATATGATATGGAATAAGTGTCACGTATAAAAAAAAAGAGAGGAAGAAAAAATTAATGAGCGCATGACTCAATTAAGTAAAATAAATTCAAATCATCTAAATCAAATCAATTAAACCAAATTAATTTGAGCTAAATAAGGAAATTGATAAAAATTGGAAACACAAAATAAATAAATTAATTATGTAGTGTGTGAGCTTTTATATAAAGGAAAGAAAATTTGGCAAAGAAGGAATTGGATTATCAAATATCAAAATAATAAAAAAAAAAGAGAAAAAGAGAAATATGGAATGATGCCAAATTTAAATTTTTGAATCGTGAATCTCAATCACGATTTTGAAAGATGTCCTACTTTATAAAGGGGAACGAGGAATTCGCTATATGTGCAACAAGGCAAAATAAAAATAGTAATAAAATAAAAAAAATCAAATCAAATAAGCGGCTAATAAGGGAAGCACAAAAAAAGAAAGCAAAATCAACAAGAGGCGTGAAGAACTAATTAAGGAAATTAAATTAAATTAAATTAAATAAAAAAAAGTTAAATCAAATCGATGACATTTGATATAAAAGAGAGGAGGGCAGCAATGAAAAGAGGGGAAGCGGCCACGTAAAAAAAGAAGAGAAGGTTGAAGGAGTCTTCGGCAAGCAAAGAGAAAAGTAAAAAAAATAGAGAAGAAAGTGGAGGGAGGCTCTCGGCAACGCCAAAAGTAGAGAAGAAAAAGGAGATAATTGAAGATGGAGGAAGTTTGCTTAAGTTAGACCCGGTGACGCTTTTTTGGCTAGGGATTGAAGATGGAGGAAGTTTTAGGTTAGACCCGGTGATGCTTTTGTGGCTAGGGACTGAAGATTGAAATTGAAGATGGAGGAAACTTTAGGTCAGACCCGGTGACGCCCTTGTGGCTAGGGACTGAAGATTGAAATTTAAGATGGAGGAAGCTTTATGTTAGACCTAGTGATGCCCTTGTGGCTAGGGATTGAAGATGGAAGAAATCTGCTCGACATTTTATGCAATAAATCTATTTTTAAGAACCGTGTTAAAATTACACGTTGTTCTGCTTTGATCGATGCTACTATGCCAAGATTGCACGGGATTAATTTGCTGAAAATTGTTCATGCGCTCGCACTGAAGCCTCACACCGGAGCCGCCTTCGTCTGGCGAATTTACACCGAAAGAATTCGAGATCCGACCGTCGGATCTCACTAAAATCATGTCTGCATGCTCTCCTCATGTCTGCGAAGCTATAGCCCAGAGGATCCGGTCATCTGACGGCTGGATCGCCGGAATCAAATGAAAAATCACCGGCGACCCTGTTTCAGCCCAAAGCGTAGATTCGCCGCCGATACTCCACCGGACGGCGCTAAACTCTGATCACAAGTTCCTCTCGACATAGAGAGGCTACACGCAGAGCCGATTGGCTGGAGGTGCAGCGAGCGGGCAGCGGCGACGAGCCCTAATCTTCGAACGTCGCTGTCGTCGCTGCGGGTTAACGAAGAAAATGAGTGAATGGTCCAGATCTATTCAAACACATCAAATGGTCGAAATCTAAAGTAAATCAACAGTCGAGATTACATCTTGCTTAATCGGACGGATGAGATTAATTCCATATAATAAATTGAATCCAACGGCGAGGATTCGTTCACTTAAAACCAACGGTCCGAATCTGAATAAAATCCAACGCTCAAGATTACTTCAATCTTAATCGGACGATCCAGATCAATCTTATCTTAAAAAGTTAAAACCAACGGTCTTGATCTATTAGAAACAAATCAACGATCCAGATTTGTATCAAATCCAACGGTCTTGATTACTCTATACGAAATCGGGCGGCTCTGATTAATTCGGTTTAATAAATTGAAACCAGTGGATCAGATTCATCTATTTAAAATCAAACGGCCCAGATCTATGTTTTAAATCAACGGTCAAAATTGATCTAAGCATATCTAGGTCAATTGGTTAACGTTTGATGTGATCAAGGTGTCGATTCCTAGTAAGTCGAACCTGATCTCCCTAAATATGATATCGAATTTTTGATCGGAAACTTAAGTCAAAGCATATCAGCAAATCTAAATGAACGGTCAAGATAAGTATGATCTAAGCTCTAAATCAACGGCTGAGATTGATCTGAGCATATCTAGGTCAATCGGTTGACTTTTGACATGATCAAGGTGTCGACTCCTACTATCTCGACCCTGTTGGTTTCAAATATAATATCAGATTTTCGATCTGAGATCCGGATTGAAGCAAATCTGTGAATTTAAAATGGACGATCGTGATAAATCATATTTAAACCTAAATCAACGGTTGACAATGATCTGGATATATCTAGATCAATCGGTTAACATTTGATGTGATCAAGGAGTCGATCCCTACTAAGTCGAACCTGATCCCTCCAAATATGATATCTGATTTTCGATCCGAATTCTGGATTGAAACATATTTGTGAATTTAAATGAACAGTCAAAATAAATTTGATCTAAATATATAATCAACGGCTGACAATGATCTGGACATATCTAGATCAATCGGTTGACCTTTGATATGATCAGGGAGTTGATCCCTATTAAATTGAATCTTATCTTTCCAAATATGGTGTCGGAATTTCAATCCGAGTTCCGAATTAAACAGATTTATGAATGTAAATCAACGGCCATGAGAAAATCAAATGTTTGATGGCTAAAGATGATTTTTATAACATAAGTCAAAATTAACTCCAATCTTCCTAGATATAGCCTTGGATTCAAATTAAAACATATATTTCATCCGGTTGAAATGAGTTAATTAACTCACTCAACCTATTTTGATCAAACTCATCATATCATGATATAATATTGTTTGGGAGAAGCGTACGTCAATGCTTGTCATCGGGGCGTAGCTCCTCTATATGATATTGTGAATGTGATGCTCCAAGATAAAATAATTTCAAATGTTCACAAGTCATCAAGACTGAGCAGAGATCAAATTCAAATGCTCATAAGCCATCAAGGCCGAGCATGTGTCGAAATCCGAATGCTCACAAGCCATCAAGGCTGAGCATAAATCAAATGCTCATAAGCCACTCAAGGCCGAGCACATATGAAGTTCCAATCCTCACAAACCATTAAGGCCGAACACATATCAAATTCAAATGCTCACAAGTGATCAAGACTAAGCACAAATCAAGTTCAAATGCTCACAAGCCATCGAGGGCGAGCACAAATTAAATTTGAATGCTCATAAGCCATCAAGGATGAGCATAAATCAAGTTCAAATACTCACAAGCTATTGAAGCCAAGTATAAATCAAATCCAAATGCTCACAAGTCATCAAGACCGAGTATTCCAAGTTTAAATACTCGTAAGCCACCAAGGCTGAGTACTTTCCAAATCCAAATACTCACAAGTCATCAAGACCGAGTATCTCAAGTTTAAATACTCACAAGTCATCATAACTGAGTATCTCAAGTTTAAATACTCACAAGTTATCAAGACCGAGTATCTCAAATCCAAATACTCATAAGCCACCAAGGCCAAGTACTTTCCAAATCTAAATACTCACAAGCCACCAAGGCTGAGTACTTGCCAAATCCAAATACTCACAAGTTATCAAGACCGAGTATCTCAAGTTCAAATACTCACAAGCCACTAAAGCCGAGCACATATCAAATCCAAATACTCATAAGTCATCAAGACCGAGTATCTTAAGTTCAAATACTCACATGCCACTAAGGCCGATCACAAATTAAGTCCAAATACGCATAAGTCATCAAGACCGAGTATCTGAAGTTCAAATACTCACAAGCCACTAAGGCCGAGCACAAATCAAGTTCAAATGCTCATAAGTCATTAAGACCGAGTATCTCAAGTTCAAATACTCACAAGCCACCAAGGCCTTACTCACAAGCTATCAAGGCCAAGCACAAATCAAGTTCATGCACTCATAAGCCATCAAGGCTTAGCATTTTAAGTTCAAATACTCACAAGCTATCAAACCCAAGTATCTCAAGCTGTCAAGCCATCAAGGCTGAATATTCAAATTTTAAGTCATTCATGAGCCATGTATCGATATGACATTTATAAAATATTTTTGCCCTCCAATTTGTGAAGTGTTGTTTATTCATATAGATCTTTTAATCAAAGGTACCCTAATCTTAGGGGTAATTAACAATGAGTGCTTGCGCTCATTGGAAGCCAGAACCTATTAAACAAAAAAAGCCTTTTTAATTTAAGGTGAATCATATTGCATTTTTTAATGTAACTTTGACCCCACATGTATTTCTTGCACATATCTTTTTATAGCACGTATGATCTCATTCGTGGAAGTGTAGGCCACACAGACATAAAGAACAACCAGTGTTGTTGGCTGTGCTCACCATTGCCTTCTCAGCTGTCAATCTTACAGGTTCAGCTAAGAGGTCCAAGCTTCCCTAGAAATTTATTCTGAATTCAAATTTATGCACAATACTCTTCTCGTCCAACAATTCATCGATCTTCTCGTACATTAAATCCACAAGGGATTGAACTTCCAATAGTGTCCATTTGAAATTGTCAATACTGAAGGCATATACATCCTTCACACCCATATCGTAGCAGTATTGAAGGATAGCAATAAGAGCTGAGAAACCAATAATATGTCCAGCATGTACTAATGCGTGCTTTGAACCCTGAGCGTCTAGCATGCTTTTTACAATCAAACTCCATTGGTTCCAGAATCAAACTCCATTCCCTCGGATGGTTCCAGACCTGGTTCCTCTTCAAGAGGAAGGACTGCCATTCCATTACTCGCACTTGTTTCATTCCCCGTTGGGTTTTCTATCACTTCTTCATCATCACGGAGATAGGTGTGGTGTCAAAAAATTGTTATATTGAAAATGTAATATGACCTTTATTAAATTCTCCTAAAATTAATAAGGCTTTTTGTTTAATGAATTATGGCTTCCAATGAGTGCAAGTGCTTATTATTAATTACCCCTAAAATTAAGGAACCTTTGATTAAGAGATCTATACTATGAAATAAAATGCAAGACTAAGCAATTTTATTCATGAACATTTTGAAAATACATGGCTTGTCATGATACATGAGTGATGAAAGCAAAGAGTCTTTATCAATTTGGATAGTTTTGTGTTTGTCAAAAGTCTTGCAATGGCTTAATAGACAATATCCGGCCTGGGCAACACGATGTCATTTTGAGGAACTACGCCCCGATGATAAACATTGACATACGCACCTCCCAAACAATATTCCATCGTAATGCATTAAGGCACATTGAATATTGGAATTTGGAAGATCATCCGGCCTTGACGGCGTGTTGGATGTTTGATTTGGGAAAATTACCCGGTCTCACGGCTTGTTGGATAATTTGAAATTGAAAATATCCGGTCTTGCGACATGTTGGATGTTTAAATTTGAAAAAAATTACCCAACCTTGTGGCTTGTTGGATAATTTGAATTTAGAAAAATTATCCAGTCTTGCGACTTATTGGATAATTTGATTTGAAAAATATCCGGTCTTTCAACTTGTTGGATAATTTAATTTTGAAAAGATTATCCGACCTTGCGGCGTGTTAGATAATTTGATTTAAAAAATATTTTAATCTTAACGAATGCAACGTCGTATTGAAGAGTTATGCCCCGACGGTAAACGTCGATGTATGCACCTCTTAAACAATACTTTGTCGCGATACATTATGGCTTAAGCATTAATGAATATTCAATTTTCTTCTAGAGTCAGTGTTTGGTTGGGCGTGACTTGAGTTAAATTTGAGTTATTCAGTGAGTGATTAAATCAGTATGGCTGAGTTAATATCATTTCATTTTATCACACATCTTCATTTATTATTTTCTTTTGTTATTTCCTAAGTGAAAGAGTAAAGTTCTTTGACTTATATGAATTCCCGTAATGACGAGATGGCCGATCGTAAATTGCTCCCGATTGAGGCGCTGGAGCAAAGCTTAGTAGAGAGGAGAAGCGACGGCTTCGCTGAGCTTCGGAGAGGATGATCTCGAGCTGCTCCCTGGAGTTTGTTGTAAGTTCTTAAGATCAACATAAGTTCGTAAAATCAACATCATGAAAAACATAAGAATAGCGATCATGATATCAACATTCATAACTTTCGGATCTTCGAATAAATAATCTTCACAATAAAATAATAACATAAATATGTACCTGATGCGGAAGACGACATGATCGAAGAAAGTCAAAGAATTGTCGAATCTCCAATAATCAGTTTCTCTCACTTGATCTCCCTTTCCAACACAAGTCTCGATAGAAAAGACTTAATCTCGTGCATATTTATAGAGATAGAGAGAGGACCAATTAATACATCTGTTACTTTTTAAACGTAACGTCTATCACGTTACATAAATGATATTGATGACATTAATTTCACTATTAATGTTAGAATTTAAAACGAACCATAAATGCGGGTAATTAATTTTAACGTTAGAGATAGAGCCATTATTAAGGTCATAAATATGACATTAGCATGACCATTAATGAGGACCATAAATCTTAACGTTAAAGATATATACCCATCATTAAGGTCATAAATACGACATTAGTATGACCATTAATGAGGGCCATAAATCTTACATTCTCCCACTTGGCCCGATATTCCAACACATAATTTAATAGTAAAAAACATTAAGCGCGCATACATCCAATCAATATCATTAACATAATATACCTCAACTTAATAAATTCACATAATGCGAGTTATGGCAGTCGTACACTGTAGCATCGTATAATTCCTTCCATATACCACAACATTAGTAATTTAATAAGATAGATATCATAAGAGATATAAAAACGTAATGGTCCACATTAGTGTCTCATAGACATTTCATCTTTCTTGTTCGATAGCATTAGGTGTACACAAACATAATGAACAAGAAAAAAAATTAACAATAAGGTCAGAAACATTTATTGAGCTCAAGTGTAACATCCCTCAGAATCACACCCCACACGCATACAAGTAAAATACAGGGTTTCAAAAATTTTTTACTCTTCCATTAAAACACAAGAAGAAAGCGGCATCGAAGGACATTACTACGGAACTGAAAACCGCACAGAACTGAGTAGGATTGATTACTAGGAAATAGAAATCCGGAAATCCAGAAAATCCGGCAGCAAGTATACTAAATTACTGCTGCACAGACACACATAAACAAAACAGATGTCCACACTACACATATGTGGAATTTCAGAAATATACAGAACTGATTATTCAGATACTAAAATAAACAACACAAATTCGGTTACACATCTCAAATCGGACATTTCAAATAAGAACCAATTCAATAAAAGAATCCAAGACTTGTATCCAATAATTTAAACGAAACAACTATAATATAATATCCTGAAAACAGGCATAAGCCCTCAGGAGATAAAACATGTCATATAGGTCATAATAAATTAGGCACGCAGGCCTGATAAATCTTTAGAAGACAATTCTTAGAAATGACATCAAACATTAGCGTCATAACAATTAGCTGTAGCAATTACTGTCTTGATGTCTCACCTGAAAACATTTAAACAACGGAGGTGAGCTAAAAAGCTCAGTGAGTAAAAGACACTAAAAGTCATCCATAGTACACATCAAAAATATCATGCTTAAGTTGAAATTCTTTTTATTTAACAGATAAGATAAATCAACTTAACATGCATGCTCATATCAGAAACAAACACAATCAAATACAGATACTTGTAACAATAGGCATCAAACAGGTAGGATATGAATATACCAACCCATACCAACTAACCACACCGCCTAATACATCTAAATACAGATCAAAACAGAACTACAGAAATCAGAACTGACAGACAGAAAATCAGAATTTTCAGAGTCCAAACGGATAGTCTACATCGGAAACAGAAAGGCCACAGAAGGCCTGATGACCACAAAAGGTCTGACCCCACCTCTGCCGAGGACGAGACAATGCATGCATATCAGAAACAGAATGGTAGAGGAGATATCAGTGGGTGGCCCCCGTCTTGTCAGGACGTGGCACTCTGGTCTCCAATACCCAGAACAGAATGGTAGAGGAGGTATCAGTGGGTGGCCCCCGTCTTGTTAGGACGTGGCACTCTGGCCTCCAATACCCAGAACTGAATGGTAGAGGAGGTATCAGTGGGTGGCCCCCGTCTTGTTAGGGCGTGGCACTCTGGCCTCCAATACCCAGAACTGAATGGTAGAGGAGGTATCAGTGGGTGGCCCCCGTCTTGTTAGGACGTGGCACTCTGGCCTCCAAAACCCAGAACAGAAATAGTGTCTCAAGGGTCGTAGTAGACTATCAGCACCATTACAGCGCCACAGAAGGAGGGTAAGGACACGGAAGAGTGCTACACTAGGGCATAATTTTACAGAACAGATTATACTGAAACGGAGAAGTAGGATCAACCACTACTTAATCCTTACATTATGCCCAAAGTCTAACAAACCAGAAAATGACACACCCCAATATCCAGTCCTTAAACACAGAACAAAAATTATATGAGTGAATTCCTTACAACTAACCTTAATTCATGTCAAACCATTCTATGTTCTCACAAATGTTTTAACACATTCAAGGTTTTCAGAAACTTCACAACATATAAACAGAACAGGAAATATCCACATAGCAAACAATTAAATACAGAACAGAGATTATTCATATAACAAACATTTAAACACAGAACAGAAATTATTCATGAAATAATCTCCTCAAAATTCCTAAAGCCGTGAGCTATAAAATTACTGTAAGGGGCGCCACTTTCAGAACCTTAACAGAACGCACAAATTTCATGTAAATAATTTCAGTCCCCCACTACAGATAATTTTAATTACACGTACGTGAAGAAAATTGACAAAAGCCCCAAAATTGGCTCGAACCATATTTTCGAAAATTCTTAAGTTCTTAGTTAAATCCCCAATTTTGTTTTCTCTAAAATTTCTCATCAAGCAAATAACTTTTAGAAGAACTACAGACCACAATTTAAGAGGTTAAACCATACAAGGTAAATTTTTCTCACAAAGGAATATTCGTCTAACCAAAACATAGCAGATTTATATTGTCAGCTTGCAACATATATTTTTGGTCCAATTTTGAACCAAAGCTAGTCAATATTGTATTCAAAATGAAGCTCTCTGAATCTAGTTTCCAATAAAACTGGTTTCACAAGATTTCGAATTTTAGGCAGGAAGATATAAGGGTTCGAACATAGGAAGGTCAGAATTTCAGATTTCAAGAAAACAGATTCATATATCAGAATTGCGACATTTATTTCAGATCCAATAACTAATCGAAAATAGGTGTTATGGGAGTCAAAATAAATCTCTTCGAGCCTACGGTCTAATAAAACTGATTTGACAAGATTTCGAGCTATACCTAGGGAGATATGATGGTTCGAACACATAAAGGTCGAAATCCAGATTTCCAGAAAACTGATTTTGTACAGCTAGATTGCAATACAGATTGAAATACGAATACCGCTCGGATATGGTCGATATCATATTCAAATTAAAGCCAAACATATCTAGTTTCATACAAAATTTATCTCGTGCGATTTGGATCTATAGGCCATGAGATATTGGGGTTATAGTACACAAAGGTCAGATTAGAGAATGCAGACTTTCAGCAGAACAGGATTTTAAAACCCTATAATTATTTGAATTCAACCCCATACGGATAATCATGGCAAATAACGAATTTTAATTCGGATTAGACTCCTTAGGATCGAATTACTCACCAGAAAAATCGCCCACAGAGAAAACGCCAAAACAGAGGATCAGGGATCTCCAGAAAGTTCGTCCACCACCAGTCTGCCACCACCAGCGTCAGAAGTTTGCAGGAGGCGCCAAGCACAGTGAGGGGCGACAACACAGGCGGCTAGGGCAAGAAACAAACCAAAAATCGTGAGGGAGAGGAGCTCTCACGAATTTCCCCTTTTTTTTCCACCCCAAACGGATCCAAGATCCAATAGCCCAATTAACTTAAGTGACAATCGGTTTTATGGGCTTACCTGGGCTTAACCACCACGCGCCACTCCAATAATATCAGAAATATGTGCCATCACGGTGGAAGAATTCCAGGAACAAAGACTCAAGGTCGAGGGTTCAAATCCCCAACCAAAATAATTATTTTTGCCCTGTAGGAAAAATTCCTACATTTAGGCAAAAAATCCCAAAATTTCAACAGATAAAATACAGAAACAGAATTTCTAACCTTAAATCAAAATTCAAAAAATCAAGGGCGTTACATCAAGAGTGTTATTACATAATCACTATCAATCATCATTATTATAACTAAGACTCATTCTTTGAATATGTTCTTTAAATGTCTTTGGTTGTAATCCTTTAGTTAAAGGATCTGCAATTATAAGATCCGTCTTAATGTGTTCAATACACACTATTTATTTCTGAACTTCTTCTTTCACAGCAAAATATTTCAACTCCATATGTTTTGCACCTCTAGAGTATTTATCATTATTGGAGAAGAAAACTGCTGCAGAATTATCACAATAAATTTTCAGCGGCTTAAAAATAGTATCAACAACCTCTAGCCCTGAAATAAAGTTTCGTAGCCATAATGCATGAATTGTAGTATCAAAGTAAGCTACAAACTCTGCCTCCATAGTGGATGAAGCAATAACAGATTGTTTGACACTTTTTCATGAAATTGCTCCTTCTGCTAGTAGGAACAAATAGCCAAATGTTGACTTTCTACTGTCAATGCATCCAGCAAAATCTGAATCCGAATATCCAATCACTTCTAATGGATTAGATCTTCTATAAATGAGCATATAGTCTTTCATTCCTTGAAGATACCTCATCACTTTCTTTGCAGCTTTCCAATGTTCAATACCAGGATTACTTTGATATCTCCCAAGCATTCCAACTGCAAAGCTAATGTCCGGTCTTGTGCATGTTTGCAAATACATTAAACTGTCAACTACTGAAGAATATGGAATAGATTCCATTTCCTTTCGTTCTACATCATTAGTTGGATTGGAACAATTCCTGGAGAATATTTATCCATATGAAACCTCTCAAGAATTTTCTTGATATAGTCTTTCTGAGACAATCCTACCAATCCTTGTGATCTATTCCGGAATATTGAAATTCCTATCACAAAGGATGTCTCACCCATATCTTTCATTTCAAAATTCTTAGAGAGAAAACTTTTAGTCTCATACAATAATCCTAAATCATTAGCAGTAATCAAAATATCATCAACATATAGAACTAAAAAATATGAACTTACTCCCACTGATCTTTCGATATATACACCGATCAACAGTGTTTTCTTGAAAACCGAAAGATGTTATGGTATCATTAAACTTAATATACCATTGGCGGGAAGCTTGTTTTAGTCCATATATTGATTTCTTAAGTTTACATACCATGTGACCTTTTCCTTCTATGGTAAATCCTTCAGGTTGATCCATGTAAACTTCTTCTTCAAGATCTCCATTTAGAAAGGCTGTTTTCACATCCATTTGGTGTAACTCTAAATCAAACTGAGCTACAAGTACCATAATAATTCTTAATGAGTCTTTTTTTGAGACAGGAGAAAATGTTTCTACATAATCTATGTCATTCTTTTGAGTATAACCTTTGGCAACAAGTCTGGCTTTATATCGTTCTATATTGCCATTCGAGTCATGTTTGGTCTTAAAGACCCATTTACATCCAACTCGTTTACAACCCTCTGGCAAATCAACGAGATCCCAGATATTATTTTGTGCCATTGAGTTTAACTCATCTTTCATAGCATTAATCCTTTTATCAGACTTTATACTTTCTATGGCTTGTGAAAAAGAAACAGGATCTTTATTAATGCCACGATCAAATTCTGACTCCTGCAAATAAACCACATAGTCATTAGGAATAGCCGACCTTCTTATTCTTACAGGTTTATTTAAGGCTATCACACGTGGTTCATTTATGTCAGTTGGATGTAAGTTAGTTACTTCATGAAATGCTGCTTCATTCAAATGTTGCTCAACATCATTTGGTTCCTCCAACATTGGGGCAACATTTGATGTGGATATGGATATTGGAACATTTATGGGTGATGGAACATCAACCCTAATTTCATTAATATCCATAATTTTCCTTTCAGCACTCCCACTAACTTCTCCATCTTCAATAAATTTGTTATTACCTGTTTTAACAATTCTTGAACTATGGTTTGGACAATAAAACCTATACCCTTTAGATTTCTCTGGGTAACCAATAAAGAACCATTAACAGTTCGAGAATTTAATTTTCTTTCATGTGGATTATAAACTCGTGCTTCTGCTGGGCATCCCCAAACATGAAGGTGCCTCATACTTGGTTTCCTACCGGTCCACAACTCAAAAGGAGTTTTAGGAACCGCCTTACTAGGAATCCTGTTCAGCAAATACACTGCAGTTTTAAGTGCATGCATCCACAAGGTTTTGGGTAATGAGGAATTACTCATCATACTCCTAACCATGTCCATTAATGTTCTATTACGCCTTTCTGCAACACCATTTTGTTGAGGTGTTCCTGGCATAGTGTATTGAGCACATATGCCATGCTTTTCAAGAAGTTTAGCAAATGGACTAGGACATTGTCCAGACTCATCATATTTACCATAATACTCACCACCTCTTTCAGACCTAATGATTTTCACTTTCATATCTAATTGTCTTTCAACCTCGTTAATAAATACTTCAAGAGCATTTACTGCTTGAGATTTTTCTTTAAGCAAGTAGACATAACTATACCGTGAAAAATCATCTATAAATGTGATAAAGTATTTCTCTCCACTAAAGGATTGAGTATCAAAAGGTCCACATATATCAGTATGTATAATTTCAAGGAGCTGAGTGCTTCTTATGGCATTTTTCTTGTTATGTTTGGTTTGCTTTCCCTTAATGCAATCCACACATATATCAAGATCAGTAAAATCTAAATTCAGAAGAATTTCATCTTTTACTAATCTTTTTAATCTTTCTTTGGATACATGACCCAAACGCTTATGCCATAAGTAAGCAGAATTTTCTTTCATCATGCTACGCTTATATCCAATAGAATGATTAACACAATATAGAGATTCAGAAAACTTAACATCCAGTTTCAATTTATATAAACCATCAATAAGAATTCCAGAGCCAATACAGGAATTATGTTTAAATAAATTGAAACTACCATGTCCAAACTCAAAATCAAACCCACATTCATCAAGTCTAGAAACTGAAATTAAGTTTCTAGATATTGAAGGTACATAGAGAGTCTGCATTAGATCCAACTGATAGCCAGAATCTAACACTAATCTGTAAGTCCCCATGCCTTCAATTGAGACCTTCTTTCGATTTCCCATAAATAAGAAGTTCTCAGTTGGGTTTGTGGTTTGGATTGAAAGGAATCCCCGCATCATATTGGAAACATGAGTTGTAGCACCAGAATCAAGCCACCAAGAATTAGAAGGAACTTCAGTTAAGTTTAGTTCAGAACATACAAAAAGGTCAGAAATACTTTTCTTTTCGAACCAAGCTTTTCGTTTCAGACAATCTTTCTAATCATGTCCCTCCTTTTTACAGAAGTGACGTCTATCTGTCTTTTGTTCCTTCTTATTCGCATTCGCAACCTGTGATACTTTAACAGGTGCTTTCTTTTTAAATTTCTTGGACCTTGGCTTACTTGCTCCTTGGCCCATTAGATTAATTGAATGAACTCCTTGCTTCTTAAGCCTTGTTTCTTCTTGAGTAAGCATACTGGCCAATTCATTAACATTTCACTTGTCCTTTATAGTGTTATAGTTAATTTGAAAAGGCCCATACTCAGAAGATAACGAGTTCATTATGAATTGTACTAAGAAGGAGTCATCAACTGTCATACCCAGGGTCCTTAATTTTGCTGCAATATTTTGTTAGAAAACCTAGGAACTCCAAGAATCGCCTAGCATGAGCATATGATCAACCTTAAAAACTTGTATAGAACAAGTAAGAGTATTACCTGTGCCATGAAGTGAGAGGCGGCTTGGAAGATTGAAGGGGCGAGTGCCTCTTCTCCAAAGAAGTCACACACAAGATGAGACTGGATTCCTTCCTTGCTTCCCTTGTGCTAGCAAAAACGCCAAGGTGTCCTGATCGTCCTTGCAAAAGGAAGATGCGTCTTGGCTGGTCCGCCTCTCGCCTTGGATGGAGATGAACCACACGAGAGAGGGAGAGGAAGAGGAGATGGAGAGCTCTCGAAAACGTGAGTTACCAAAGAGGAATATTGGGCCACCAAATATGGTAAGAACCGAAGATGTAACTCCCTCCATAACTCACTTTAAACCATCGTAACCTCCTCTTAAATTGAACCATGCGTTCACAAGTGAACCGGTTCAATCTCGATTTGGTCCAAGTACCAAACCGAACCAGCCCTGGTTAAAATCTCTTTGAACCAAATGGCTTAAGATCTAACCACACATCACATTGAACCCTTGATCTATACGATCAAGCATCAATCCTCCGATCGAAGCTTACCGATCACATGCCCTAATCAATCAAACATGATTAGACTAGATCTCACTTTCAATCAGAGCTTAAATTCCTTTAAATTGAACTAGAATAATTCCAGTCCACACGATCTGACATAAGTAAGCAAATTGTGCGACCCTAAGGGTTTCCTTCAATGTCGGTAACGATAACTTACGTTATCACGATCAGAGAGAGGTATCTAGCAACACATCACTGTCTCCCGATATGAAGGAAAGAGTCTTCCAAGACTACTCCCAAACCACAGCACAAGTGTGAATCTAATTCACTTGGCATACATGATTCCCTTTGCCACTGGATGTTCCCGTTGGACAAGCATGTCAAGCCTGCGATTCCAACATGATGAAAATGGTTAGATCAGATGAACATAGTCGTCTGGGTATGGTCATACACATTCTCAACCATTTCATCCAGGGGGCCCCTTAGAACATCATACTCCAACTAGGAGAGGCAATCCTATATCTATCACAAGTGCCCTAATATGACTGATGCCCATTATCCAAGATAATCCTTAACCATTATCTTTCAAATGATATTGAACTACCTCAAGACAATGCCAATCATCACATAGAAACATAAGTGATCTCAAGTCAGAGGGAACATACCTGTTGCTTGTATACAAGGATTATTCACATTGTGACAAACAATTGAATATCCTAAGTAGGGTCAGTCCAGTACATCCAATGCACCTATGTGTCTAAATCTTATTCCATGCTCGAAGCATCCTATAAGATTAGACACATATTAGTCTCAATCATATCAAGGCTGTCTCATGTTCACCGAGATATCTCGTCTAAGGACAATACTGAATGTCAGCTAAGCTGAACATCATTGAGACATTACTCAGAAGTATACATACAGCAGCAGATAATGTAACAATCTGAATAACAACAATTGCCTTTATAAAAACATATATATTGTTTATACATGATACTGAAAATAGCCCAAAGCCTCAAACATTAGCCTTAAGGGCATACCCTAACATATTTGTCATCTCTAGGACATGTTGCTGCATACTACGCGACTCATCATACTTCATGGTCGTGAGTTCAGCCATTAATGTACCAGCAAGAGATTTATCCGCAGAACGGAAACGTTCTTCCACAAGCTTAAGATACTCTTTAGCAGTCTCAATTTGTGGAATAATAGTTTTAATGTTATTAGCAGTTGTCATTCGCATGAAACTCAGACATAATCTGTTAGATCTTTACCATGCTTTATAGTTTGACTTTTCTTCCTCACTGCTCCTATCAGTAATTACAGTAGGCTTTTCTTCTAATAGTGCTAAGTCAAGATCCAAAACACTTAAGTGGAAATTGACTTGTTCGCATCATTCAGAAAAGTTCAAACCATTGAACACAGTAACAGAAGAGGCATGCGAATGAAGAGAGATAGCTGCACAAACATAAAATGCTCAATCAATTATGGATTCAGATATTTATAACATCAAAATATATTATAGGTTTCCTCTGGGTAAACACAACAATATATTTGTCATCATTAAATGCTTTGAAACTTTCATATAAACATTGTCATATATAATTAGCATCTTTGAATACGTAATTATATTTAACAATTAACCATTAATTTCCTTTAATTATATTTATTAGCTACATAAGATTGATTTACCTTTGGGTAAAATCAAAATTCACACTAATAAATATATATGCAAAAATTAGTTTATATAAATAAACCAAAACATTATCTTTAAGAATAAATGGTCACTTTGGTGACTAACATTTATTATTACAAGACATTAACATTATATTTTAATAATAAATGATCACATTAGTGATTAACGCTTATTATTAAAATAAATTACTTAATTAGTTTGGTCACTTTGTTGATAAACAAACTATTAACCTTCATATCCATTCACTATGTGAAGGAAAATATATAGATCTAACGGTTTGCATAATATAGATCTATATATCTTTGTGAATTTAATTATTAACAAGATATTAACCTTATGCATAATTTTACACACATAAGTAAAGTTATAATAAAACTTTACTAATAAAACATTAAATCACTAATATAACCTTATAAGTAAAGTTATAATAAAATAAATCTCTTTCCTTTATTTACCCAAATGCCATAAAACATTAAATCAAAACATCAAAGCAATTCAGACGTTTCGACATTAAAAATTCTCTTTATTTATTTGAATGCCACAAAACATTAAATCATTAAAATCTTTCTTTGTTTCTTCATGCTAAACATAAAACAACAAATTCTTTTATAAGTCTCGTTATCAGTCACGATTCCCTTATCCCGTTTCCTTTTCGTACTCCCAGCCAGCCAACGCCTTTCCAGCTTTTACCGGTTGCGATTATTTTTTGACCTTGCACTTCCCCCTCTTATTATCGCCGTAAATGCCTTTCCTTATCAATCGAACATGGATTTAATTTTATCTTGCTTTGATTAGTTGCCACAAATGCTCTCTATTTCTTTCTTATCGCACATTTTCTTCTGTTGGCGCATGTCAGATTTTTTGGTCTGATCTTGATGCGTTTCGAAAAGTCAAAATCAATTTTAGCTGGACTTTTCTGCATACATCAATTTTTATGTTACTTGAAAACTCCAAAATTTTCTCGTGGAGAGATGAATTAATTTCCTGGAAAGCTTCCAGCGCCCTTATTTGATTCCACGCTCCTTGCGCCCTTATTTGATTCCACGCTCCTTTCTTTTTTTTGCTAATCCTTTTATGCCTGTCTTGCTAGAATTCCAACAACGGTTCAACATTTGTCTAACTATTTTTTGGAATGTCCGAACTCTGAAGTGCCTGTACGACATCACTAGGCTTTCTAAACCCATTTAGGAGAATATTATGTATAGCAAAGTTGGGTTTATATCATTATCAACCATCCCATTGAACAAATTTTCTGCTTCAGCCACCCTTCCTGACTAAAGGCGTCCGTCCATATGTATATGGTATAGAGAAAAGATCTTCAGAGGACATCAGACCATTTCAATTGCAAATCAATTGCCCTGTCTATGAAATTAGTGTTTGATCTTGTTGAGGAATGATGCCCTTGATTCTATTCACTGGGAATCCAGTTGAATACAGATGCCAAGTATGCTGGAGTTTCATAACATGTTTTTGTTGTAGGAATATACATATAGCTTATCCAAATCAATCATTGAGAAATATAATTTTCCTTTGTTTATCATCTAAAAACCTGGAACACTTAATTGTTTTGACATGGCTTTCTCTCCGATATGCTTGTAAGAGTCAAAATCAAATTTGACTCAACATCTCTTTATACGTTCTGGGTAAAAATGCATTGCTCAACAAATGCCCCTCAACGGATTTTGTATAAGCCATAAGCGCGTACAAATCCGTTGGAAAATATATTTTGGTATATTTTTGTCTAATCTCATTTTTGTTTTTGGTATACAACATCAAAGCTCAAGGTAACAATATGCTTAAAACTCTGGATTAGAATAACTGCTTTGAAGGATCTTCGAAGGCTCTCATGTCTTAGGGATGCTATTGAGATGGATAGATGAAAACTTATGATCATACAAGAGCTTTATGAGATTGTAATTGGATATTATGTGCTCCTTTATATTGGGATATGCATTCACATGCTAATCCGAAGTCATAAACCTTTGATACAAGATTTGTTAGTCCCTTGTGTCACTTCAAAATATTTATCTCCATTTTCTATTTATACTTGATGTGAGGAAAGAGACTGGTCTTTGTAAGATGCTTCAAATGTTCTTGCGATTGTGTCTTTGCTCGAGCAATATTGAATTTATAGGCTTGCTCTGTAGTGTTTGTTGCAACGTATTTTGAAAATGCAGTTGCGCAACATTGCTATTATTATTGGTTCTTAGGCTTGAGCTTCGATCAGCTTCTAAGTATATGCATATTCTCATTTTGACTACTTGCTTAGAGGTTGTTCATGAATGCTGGTACTTCAAATCTTGCACTCTTGAGTTGCTTCTCTGCATTGGAGCTGACTAAAATGACTGGTCATGAGATATTTGATCATTTATTTCATAGCACGCTTGTCCCTTCGCGATCTTGAACAGGAGCTCAGCTAGTGTCTTTCGATCTTTTTGTATGAGCATATACGAATTCATTGGCGAAGATGTCTAGCACTAAAAGGACGGGTAGCGACCATATGCGTACGAAGTACTTACTTCGAGTATGTTTTGATGAAGACATGATTTGGAATATTGTATGCCCCTCCGTTAAGTGAATAGTGCATTTAGCAAGGGTTTTCATGTGTGGGTCCAATGAACAATCATCCCTATCATTGAAGATCATTTACTTCTTTTTTCTTTTTTGAATTATACCAGCTTCACCTCCAAGGAGAACTTTGAGTGCTTGTTGTATCTTTGGATGAAATGTATGCCTGTGATCTTGCATCTATAGTGACATATTTGTCTTCCTTGGTAATTTATCTCATTTACCTTTGATCTTCCATAGTTATGAACCCTTAGCTTGAACCTGAGTTTGAACTTATCTTGAGTACTTGGGCATGATATATTACTTCTCAAAGGGCCTCCATTTCTCAAGAGCTCTAGATCATGTAAGATTTGACATCTCTCTCCATAAAAAGAGCTGTCCAATATATTGATGATGATTTTAGATGTGTGTAAAAGTTACTAATATTTAGCACTTGAGTTACACCATCTTGTAATATGGTCAAACATTTATTCACCTTCACTTCTTTCAATCTTCATTAAGTTTGTGATTGTAATCTTTCATTGACTTCATATCCACCAAAGTTTTGATCTTCGCTTCTTAATGAATAATATTACTCAATGACGGACTTTGAGAAGCTTCGTGTAAGTGTACATTCATGAAAGATCAAAAATGGTTTTACTTGAAACTCTTTTAGCAATATGAAGGGCTTTGAGAGTAAAACATAAGTTGTCATTGTGATGCAGAGAGAGTTAAGATGGGTGACTGAGTTTGTAGAGGCTAAAACATTCGAAATGGGTGAATGGGCTTTTAGGTCAAACATTCAAAATGGGTGAACGGTCATTGGGTGAAACATTTAGATTTGAGCAAACGGGCTTGTAGAGGGTCGAACATTCAAAATATGGGTGAACGGGCCGTTAGGCCAAACATTTGAAATTTAATGAACGTGTCATGGGACCAAACGTTTAAAATTGGGATGAACAGGTCGTGGGACCAAATGTTCAGAATTTGGATGAACGAGCCATTGGGCCAAACGTTCAAAATTTGAGTGAATAGGTCATGAGACCAAGCATTTGAGATTTGAATGAACAGGTCATGAGACCAAACGTTCAAAATTTGATGAATGAGCTGTTGGGCCAAACATTCAGAATTTGGTGAATGGGTTGTGGGACTAAGCATTCGAGATTTGGATGAACGAGTTGTGGGACCAAACATTCAAAATTTAATGAACGAGCCGTTGGGCCAAACGTTTAGAATTTGGTGAATGGGTCGTGGCACCAAACATTCGAGATTTGGATGAACAAGTCATGGGACCAAACGTTCAGAATTTGGTGAATGAGCCGTTAAGCCAAACGTTCAGAATTTGGTGAATGGGTCGTGGAATGGGTTGTGGGACCAAGCATTCGAGATTTCGATGAACGGGTCGTGGGACCACATGTTCAAAATTTGGTGAATGAGCCGTTGGGCCAAACGTTCAGAATTTGGTGAACGAGCCGTTGGGCCAAACGTTCAGAATTTGGTGACGGGTCGTGAGACCAAGCATTCGAGATTTGGATAAACGGGTCGTGGGACCAAATGTTCAAAATTTGGGTGAATGGGTCGAGGGACCAAGCATTCAAAATTTGGATGAACGGGTCGTGGGACCAAGCATTCAGAATTTGGGTGAATGAGCCATTGGGCAAACGTTCAGAATTTGGTGAACGAGCCGTTGGGTCAAATGTTCAGAATTTAATGAATGGGTCGTGGGACTAAGCATTCGAGATTTGGATGAACGGGTCGTGGGACCAAACGTTCAGAATTTGGGTGAATGGGTCGAGGAACCAAGTATTCGAGATTTGGATGAATGAGTCATGGGACCAAATGTTCGGAATTTGGGTGAATGAGCCGTTGGGTCAAACGTTTAGAATTTGGTGAACGAGCCATTGGGCCAAATGTTCATAATTTGGTAAATGAGTCGTGGGACCAAAGATTCAAGATTTGGATGAATGGGTCGTGGGACTAAACGTTCAAAATTTGGGTGAATGGATCGAGGGACCAAGCATTCGAGATTTGGATGAATGGGTCGTGGGACCAAACGTTCAGAATTTGGTGAATGGGTCATGAGACCAAACGTTCAAAATTTGGTGAATGGGTCGTGGGACCAAGCATTTGAGATTTGGATGAACGGGTCGTGGGGCAAACGTTCAGAATTTAGTGAACGAGCCGTTGGGCCAAACGTTCAGAATTTATGGACGAGTCTTTGTGGCTTATGGAATTTGGAGTTTGAAGTTTGACGTATATCCAGCCTTTGTGGCTTGTGGACATTTGAAATTTGAGCAAATATTCTGTCTTCATGACTTGTGAATATTTGAATTT
This sequence comes from Costus lasius, assembly GCA_027563935.2. Classification (NCBI taxonomy): domain Eukaryota; kingdom Viridiplantae; phylum Streptophyta; class Magnoliopsida; order Zingiberales; family Costaceae; genus Costus; species Costus lasius. Next base: position 183,516 of record JANVAS020000102.1, on the reverse strand, counting down.
TAATCTTAGCATGTAGTTATTTCTTTACACATAGTATCGTATTGAGGATCTACGCTCCGATGGTAAACATCGACGTACGTATCTCCCAAATAGTACTGCATCATAATGCATTAAAACTCTACATTTTGACATCGTCAAATATTTATAGTAGTTTTCCTTGAGAAGCAGTAGGTCTCTAAAATTTGAGTTTCAAATAGCAGAATGCTCATCTTGGATCTTAGGTAATAATTTCACGTGAACTTTGAGAAGATGTTGTCTTTCTTTCTTTTAGTAAGAATTTCTTCGTGAGCCCTTTCTCACTAGGAAGCTTGCATTTGATTTATCTTTGATCCGTCAAATTTCTTGATGACATGATGAGGTAGTGCCAAGGGTGACTAGGCAGAAGCTTTAGCTTTGTGGCATTAACCATTTTATAAGATAATATTCAAAGCAAACAGTCAAAACATAGCCTAAGCCAAAATGCCCCCTTATTTGAAACTGCATGTTTTATCATCTTTTCTCTTTGTCGAAAGGATAAGATGGACTTGACATTTTTGATCTTATAGCCATTTAATTAGAATCAATTTGATCGCTCGTGTAAGGAGCATACAGTTTTTAGCAAACTGTCAGCTATGAACGGACTTGACATTTTTGATCCTACTGCCGTGATTAGCAAAGTTAGGTTTATATCATTATCAACCATCTCATTGAACAAATTTTCTGCTTCAGCCACCCTTCCTGGCTAAAGGCGTCCGTCCATATGTATATGGTATAGAGAAAAGATCTTCCGAGGACATCATACCAATTGATTTCAATTGCAAATCAATTGCCCTGTCTATGAAATTAGTGTTTGATCTTGTTGAGGAATGATGCCCTTGATTCTATTTACTGGGATTCCAGTTGAATAATTTTTCAGATGCCAAGTATGCTGGAGTTTCATAACATGTTTTTGTTGTAGGAATACATATAGCTTATCCAAATCAATCATTCAGAAATATAATTTTCCTTTGTTTATCATCCAAAAACCTGGAACACTTAATTGTTTTGACATGGCTTTCTCTCTAACGTGCTTGTAAGAGTCAAAATCAATTTTGACTCAACATCTCTTTATACGTTCTGGGTGAAAATGCAGAGCTCAACAATAGGATCATAATCCAGCATTACCACTTTCCCTTGTGTACCAAGTACATGATTTTTCACATTTTGTAACCGCCCATTTCCCAGAACATGGTTGTTTTACCATAATCATGGATCTACAGCCAACTCTAGCTATCCTTCTGGACCTTTTACTTCTGCTTTCGTTGTTTACCCCTTTTGTTGAACGAAAACCCTCTCTTGAGCATACAAGTTGCCGAGAACTAATGGATTTGTCACGCTTGGACCGGATAAATGAACTAACTCGTGCTTTGAAGCCCATCTGAGCAGCATATGTATGATAAAACTCCCTGGCAGTCTCTTCAGACTCAAATTCCATGCCTTCAAATGGTTCTAAAATTGGCTCAAGCAATCCCTTCGTAACAGAATTTTCTATCATAAAAGAACCTTCTTCTATCTTGCATTCATTGCAAGTGCTGCCTTGGGAGAATTGATATCTATTACAAAATTGGTTCCTGCTCTTACCAGTTCATCAAGGCAAGAAGGGCACCCAGAGATTTTGAAGGGTTTTGGGATTGATCTTGGAGCAGTTCTGTTCTTTGCATTTCTTTATACAAGAGAGAGCAATGCCAAAAATGCCCAACTAGCAAAGTTAACAAGGGAGGAAAGCCTATCAAAACTTAGACTCCGAGTAGATGAGAACAAAACAATCTCAGTGAGTGATTTAAGGGGAGTTGTACGCTTCGTCATTCTCGCTGGACCTGCTTTGTACATCACTGACTCATTTGCACGCAGTAAGCCTTTTATTGATGGGCTGCTGGAGCGAGGAGTGCATGCTGTTCCTTTTGCTACAGATGGAAACACTCCCACCTTTGAATTTGACGATCTAGATGATGAGGATCAGGCGACTGTCAACAAGAAGAGGCTTTGGCAACTGACTCCAGTATATACTTCTAAATGGGCCAAGGAAGGGAAATTAGTTAATAAATTTTTTCTTCTGCAATTTTGTTTAAATTTCTTTGTTATGTCCGTATGCAGGATTATGACCTATGAACTCTATTAACTGTGATGAACTCTCTTAATTGTGTGGCTTACTATGCAGATGGTTAGATGAACGAACAAGTTGGCTAATATCTCACCTGATTCTCCAGTGCAAGTATTCTAGTGTTTCTCGCTCTAATTATTCGCTAGGGTGTCCAAGAACATGTTTGTACATGCCATCATGCATCAATCTTTGTGCATTTTCTCTAGAAGTATGCTCATCAGTTGTTATCCTCAATTTTGCAAATTCATGCTCTTTATATGCATCCGAATTTTCTTTCTTTATTCTATTTGAGAGCATTATATGCAAGGACGCATCCTGTTTGTGCAGTCTTGTTATTGTTAATTGCTTCCAAAAATCCACAATACAATATGGTTCTATTTGTAGGTATCTCTCGTTACGAATGGATGGCCGAGTTCGAGGTAGTGGTGTTGGACATCCTCCTTGGAATGCTTTAGTTGCTCAATTACCACCAGTGAAAGGGCTTTGGTCAGGTCTTCTGGATGGCATGGATGGAAGAGTCCGTTAGGAATCTCATTTTTCTATATACCAAACGGTTAGTTTTTCTTTTTCTTCAGTATTTAGAAGATTCACTTCTATCCTGTGTTGAGAGATGTGAATGTTTAATATCTAGAGCATGAACCGGATCTAGAAAGACATAGAAAGTATCTTGAGCATCATGGTTGCACACATTATCAATGTGAAAGCCTGAGAGAGAAATATATGCACATCTAGAGGTACAGCACTTGTTCATATATAGGAATATCTGAAATGCATTATTCTGGGGATTGCTTGAGGCGATTGGTCCACTTGTTCATATATAGAAATATATGAAATGCATTGGTCCAACAGATTTTCCAAATTAATTAGATCACTGCATTATTCAGGGGGATTGCTTGAGGCGAAGACACATCATCAAGAAGCATATCTCTGATATATCTGTTCTTGTACTTATCATGTAAAAACTAATTTTACTTGCACCGTAAATAGGAACCACAATACGAGTGTTGTTTGCAAGGTTATTTTGGAACATAGTTTGCTAAATCTTTGGCATCGAACATGATCTAAAAGGAATCTTAATGAAATAACTCTCCATCTTTGGTTAAAATTTTTTTATCTTTGGAGCATAGTTTGCATCGGTCTTGATTATGTTTTGCTATTTATAATTTTTTTTATCTTAATGAAATAACTCTCCATTTATAATTATATCCTTGGGTAACTCCGTCAAGCTTCCAAGAGTACGCCATTTGTTTAGATATAGCGTTTCAGCCAAATTCAAGCCATGCGATCTGGAAGTAGCAACGTACCATGAAAGTAGATGATGGTGCACTAGTTTGAAGTAACTTTATGGGAAGCTCATTTTACTATTCTTTCTCAGTGGTGGCTTGTACTTGAAACTAAATTATGAAGGAAGAACCCTATATTAACTAGCCATATCTAAGGGGAAATACACATGGGGGTTTCAATAGAATGAGAGGCTCTGGCTATGTCGATGTTGTCTTAGCCAGATCATGTTGAATATGAACTATTATTGAGACTGATGTTAAAAAAATTACTCATACATCAGCCGAAGGTGTTACAGACTCATTTTTGTATTAATGTTAAACTGAAGGTTTTGCCAAAGGCTAATAGTTATACGTGGACATTAGCTATTATGATTTACTGGCGAATCTTAATAATGTGGTAAAAACATCTAACAATGATATATATTTGTGCAAGTCATTATACGGTGGAATTGAATACAATGATCGATTATTAATTAACTAATTTATATTACTATTATACATTAACATGTATAATGCTTTGACTTGACTTGACTTATTAATTAACTAATTATATGACTTGACTTATTCTCTAATATAATTAAATAATATTTATACCACAGCCCCTCCAATTATAACCGTGAGCTTGGATACAATCCTAAAAGATTTGTCTATGATGCTATAATTATTAATAATTTAGTTAATAAAAATTATTTATAAAATCTAAATGTAATCATTTACATTATGAAAGTCCACTTGTGCATGATTAAATTCTTAATTATATTGTTTGAATAATGTGTTGATATAAAACATATTGATTAATTAACATTTATGTAAGTTAATTCCTTATTTAAATATTTTTGAAATGTGGGGGTTATATTTAATAAAAATAAAAACATAATAAACATATGAACATACCTACTAAAGGCTATTGGATCTAATAGATGCTTAATTGAAAGGTGCTAGGACTATCGTCCTAGTTAATTAAAAAAAAATTATTTTTGCAAAAGACGCTACGACAATATCACAGTGAAATATAATTATAGTTTTATATATTATTGAATATTGAATGAATATAATTATAGTTTTGTCAAGTAATGGATGAGTGTGATATGAGTGGCATGAATTAATTATAGTTTTATCAATAATACACTGATATTAATTAATTAGTAAGGAGTGAATGCATGATGACTACTTGTGCACGCGTCTAATCAGTTCTAGTTTTTGTTTTCAACACTTGCTTTGGATTTTTGGCTCACTATCATAACTTTCATAATTGTACTAAATTGTATTATACTGAATTTTACTGTGTTGTGATAAAATATAAAAATTGATAAATAATTTTATAAACTTATTTTTAGAATAATATTATAAATAAATAATACTTCAAATCGTGCATACGACTTGACTTTAGACCAAAATCAGTCAACACTAAAGCAAGTCATACAAAAATAGTCCTCATTCATCAAACCTTATTGATTAACATCATTGTGCATTAAATTCTTCACGCTAATTCAAATTGCTATCATTTACTCAGCTCCATATATTTTATCAGTCTATTTTTTATCGAAAAATATAAAAAAATGAGACACAAAAACACACTTAAATCACTATCATTTATGTATTTACTTGACTCGAGTAAAGACTACCATGGAGTCAACCACAGATTTTTTTTTTCTCACAATCTAGGTCACTGTTTAGATAATAATTTGCATAATAATTTTTTTTTTCTCACAATCTAGTGTCATTATGAGATTATGTAGGGTTGGTTATCTTTCAATAGTTGACCTTAATAAATGAACAAGGGTAAAAGCATTATAAATTATTAAGATTTGAGAAAGATATAATAAAATTTAACTTTCATCAAATATTAAGATATAGTAAATATTATTTTTTGTCGTTCTTAATATCAAACATTACAACAACAATACATATTGATTGACAGAAATAAATATGCTTATATCAAATACGTTAATCTCAATTTCTTTTCTTTTTTCTTTTTTTAAAAAAAGAGAGAACCTCAAATTTCCTAAAATCCTATGATTAAATAACTTGAAAAAGTATTATATATAATATAATTTTCCTGTCGAAGTTAACTTGTCATTCATATCTTAATTACTAATCAATATCCTTGTCTTCTAAATTTTTTGTTTATATACATTATAAAGAAGAGAGAAATATGTGTATAGCTTTGATTGATAAGGCCATGAGATGAATATGTTTTTTTTTCTTGAAGGATATGATATTTTGTGTATAATGAAATGACTTTATTTCCAAATAACAGTAATATATTTTACAACAGAGTAGTTTTTTTTTTCTCAAAAAAGAAGCGAGCTCATTTATTCATACAACAATAATTATAAATTTAAGGATTTGAAATTAAAATAATTCATGTGTATCATTTCTCAATTATAACTCTAATTTTAGTTATATTAAATTATTTATGATTTGGATTTTAAATTATTTGTATTTTATAACTAGATTTTCTATTTGAAATTTCTATAATATTTAAAATTGACTCACTGGTTATTGTGTCAATTTTTATCTTTTTTAAAAAAAGGAAAAAAAACATTCAACATGTCTACTCTTTTGACCACTTTTTTTTGCTTAAAACTTCTCAATTTCTTTTTTTCCTCTTTTCTTCTTGTTCCCTCACTTGCATTCCGTTTAGTTATCTTCTTTTTCTCTTTCTTTGGTTTCTTTTTTCCTGAATTTCTACTTTTCCTTCCTTACTAAGTGCTTGATGTTATAAAAGAGTGATTGTGTAATTGATCGAGTCAAATGATGGTAAAATTACTAAAGGGTTTGATCATTCAAATAATATCTTACTTCACCTAATGAATTATGTTAATTTTACTCACCACATTGGATATAATAAAGTAGATTACTCTACTTATCATCATCCACTTGAGCGATCCATTTGCTTTGATTTTTTCTAATGGGGGTACGGAATTAAAATATATTCAATAGTTTATGGATCTAAATTAAGTATACTAAAATTGCTACAAAGATTAAAATAAAATATAATCAAATTTATCCACTAGGTAAGGCAGAAAATTCCGAGGTTTCAATCCTACGACGAGATAGAAAATTTAGACTTAATAAAACAAAAAAAAACTTTAGGGCATAAAAATGGATACTCAAACGAAATTTTCAATGTAATGCTAGGCTTCTTATCCTTAGTGCATGAGATAGGCATAGTTACACCTTGCACACTTATTTACCTATAATTTAATTTGAATTTTGTAAATTTTATGTTTATTTCCAAATTATGAATTGGGTGATTTATGCAAGTCAAAAAATTGTTGGTTATATGGTCTAAATCACCACCTAATCATAAGTCAAAATTATCATCACCAATACTAATTGAACGCAAAAAGTCTTAGGCTGTGTTTCCTAAGACGGATGGAAAATAGGAAAGAAGAAAAATGGAGGGTAAAGGAAAACTGAAAGGATGAAAAATTATATAGTTTGCCACCCTTGTGTTTCGTTGTAAGGAAAGAAATAAAGAAAGAAAATTATAAAATTTTTAATTATTATATAACCTTTAGCTTAATAACAAAACTTATCTTTGTAATTTATTATTTTAAATTACTTTTTACAACTTATTATTTAAAATTTTATTTACAATCTTAATTATTTAAAATTAATTTTTACAACCTGTCATTATAAATTTTATTTGTAGCCTTAATCATTTTAAGTAAGTTTTCATAACTAGTGAGCATTCCACTGACACATTATAACAAATAATAGAAAGATATGAAAAGCATAAACATAATAACTAAGATAAGAGAAAGAATAAGACCATAGCTCAAAACAACACATTATCTATATAACACATCTACATAAATATTCTTAACACACACATATAATAAAAACAAGATAAAGTTTGACACATAAGCAATAAAATGAACACAACACATATAACAAGATCACAAATAAAGTTTGATACACATACATACCATCAAACACAACACACATTAGTCAATAACATAACATTCAACATCTCATTCAACACAACACACATAGTACCAATAACGATAACACAATATCCAAGATAGTCCCAATAGTCTCAAAACAGTAATAAGATAGTTCGACATCATAGTCCAATATCAATTTAAAATATCTAATCATTCAACATCTCATTCAAGAGCTCAAGACGGTATTTTGCTGGAACTGAAAAGAATAGTTGTGTGTTCTCTTTACTTTTTCTAAGAGCTAGATAAGCACGAAGCAAGCGATGAGGTGCAACTCCAATCCTATTCAACTCATCAAATATGTCTTTTTTAGTGTATTGCTGCTCTACAGGATTAGGAGATAGTAGTGTAGACAAAACTTCATTTGTCACTTTCATACATTTAATTTGGCGGCGAGCTAAACGTGAAAAGGGAGGCCATGACCGTCGCGGCTAACGTGAAAAGGTGCTGGCGAGCTAACGTGAAAAGGGGCAAAGGCAGATCTATGGCGGAGAGTGCTTGATCTCGCGGTGAGCTAGCGGCGCACGAGTGAGCCAATGGTGAAGGACGGACAAGGTGCCGGCGAACAGTTTGTCAGTGGCGAATAGGCTCGTCGGCGTTGTGGAAACGATGCAAGCTAGCGGCGTGAGGGAGCGGCGACAAGGGTTCGATCTGGCGGAGAGTGGCAATTTGGCTGTGAGCCCGCTGCAAACGGGCGCTGCAAACGGGCGATTTGGCTAAGGGAGCGGCGAACGGGGATTAGGTTGGAGGGAGCAACAGCAAGCGTGGAAGATAGGGCATGGGACTAGGGAGGAGAAAATTAAGGTGGTCTTTTGGCTTTTCCGCTCATTTTGGGAGGATCAAAATGGGTAGAAAAGTTTTATTTTTCTCTTTATTTTTCTTTCTAATTTTTTTAATCCATCAAGGAAACACAAAGAATCAGTGGAAATATAATTTTTCTTTTTTTTCTTTTCATTTTTCCCTCTTAGGAAACACAATGTTAGTGATTATGCCATGCACTTAAGATCCGGAGGAAATAGAATCAATGCAAATGCCAGAAATTCAGAGAAGGACAAATAAACACCACCACCGGATGGAGCTTTAAAGATAAATACGAACAAAGCTTGAAGCAATACTACAAAAGAACCTGGAGCTGGATAAATGATAAAGGACCACATGAGTAAGTGCATTATTGCAGTATTAGCAACCTACACTTGAAGCCCATCAGTTCTCTACACGAACCTTTAATTAATTAAGAAAACTTTAAAATTTGCCACCTCAAGCTATATGGGTTTTGAAAACCGACTCAAAGAAAGCTTATGAATGAATCCAAGAAAGAGTTTTCCTTTTGAAATTTATCAACTTCTACAGAAATTAAATTCTTTGAAAGAGATATTAAGATTGAATACATGTGAAAAAGAAAATTAATATTTCTTCTGACCGGCTTGCAAAATAGGGTAAGCAATAAAAAAACACAACTGGCTCATAACATTAATTTTGGACGATAGAGACTAAATTTTTAGAAAATTTTGTGGTTGGCTCCTCGCTCGAGTCAACTAAATAAATAAATGATAGTGGTTCAAGTGTCCTTTTCCTCATTTTCTTATTTGCTCCAATCAAAAATAGACCGGTGAATTAAATAAATGGCAACAATCAAAAATATAGTTTTGCCATTTGACTGGTGTGAAGAAACACACTTTTTAGGGCTGGTCAATTGCAAGGCTTGCTTTAGAGTTGACCGACTTTGCTCAAAAGTCAAAGCCGCATGCAGTTGGGACGTTTAGAAATTGGATTTTTTTTTTATCAAACACTTTTAAATATTAGTAGTGAGCTCATGAATTTATCCCTAATAAGCTTAAATTTTATTTATTTTAACACATTTAAAAATATTTTTCACATTTTTAATACATAACTATTTACTTACTCCCGCTAATCACAACTATAAATTTTTATAACACTTACCAAAGCGAGGATTGCGGTGCGTGGCAGGGCATTGAATGAAGCTCCACCTTATTCATTTTTGACCTTACAGACACTTTCAACTTGTTATCTTATCGATCAAATTTGTCAACTTTACAAATGTGGATGACCCAAAAACTGTGCTTTTGTGACCAATTAGTGTTGGCCATTTGCAAGAATTGGTCTATTATCTATAGTTGACTGGCATTGAGATCACAAGTACGCTCGCATTGTTTGACTAATGTTTCTTTTTACAATTTGACATGTGCGCCCTCACCATCAGCCCTCATTGCCTAAACACGGATGTACTCTCGTCGTCGGCCGAAGGAAGCGATCTCTCTCGTTGAAGGCGAGCTCTATCCACCTTCCTTTGTCTGCTCGTCAGACATTTAGAGGGAAGGGGTGTCACTCACCTCTGCTAACTTTGTCACCGCTCGTGTTCATGTCCACGCCAAGGAACTCATTGATCTCTCTCTCTCTCTCTCCTCCGCTCGTCGGACGTTTATAGGGAAGAGGCGTCGCTCGCCTCTGCTAACTTTGTCACCGCTCGTGTCCATGTCCACACCAAGGAACTCATTGAAGCCGCCCACCTCTGTTGTAAGCACAATCGAACAAGACAAACTAGAGCAAAAGAAAACAAAAAACAGAAGCAAACTTGTTTTTTGTTATATACAAAAATGGTTTACAAGCTTCTAATTTATAGGGATCAAATGTCCCTTAGGTTACAGCGAAATTAAACACTACTATTAATAGTAAATGTGAAACGAAGAAGTTTCACAAGAAACTAAGGGATTTCAAAAACCAGAAGTGTCACCATTTATTGAGCTTGGTTTAATGTGATACTCTTTCCAACAGCCTCCCTTAAACCGAGCTCATCTTGACCATCCCAATCATAGTCTTCAGCTTAATGAAAAACTCTGCTTTCAATGGCTTTGTAAACATGTCTGCAACTTGTTCCTCGGACTTGCAAAACTCAAGCACGATTTCCTCAGATTTCACTAGATCTCTAATGAAATGATACTTGATGTCGATGTGCTTGCTCCTCCCATGGAAAACTGGGTTTTTTGCCAAAGCAATTGCTGACTTGTTGTCACATTTAATCACCGTCGGCTTCTTCTGCTTATGACTTAACTCCATGAGCAATTGTCGTAGCCAGACTGCTTGAGTAGCACAGTAAGCCGCAGCTATATACTCTGCTTCAGCAGTGGATAAAGCAACCACCTGTTGCTTCTTCGAGGACCAGGAAAAAATTCCATTTCCTAAAGAAAAAATGTAACCAGAAGTACTCTTCCTCTCTCCAATATCTCCTCCCCAATCACTATCAGTATATCCCACAAGTTCAAAACAATTAGACGATGAATAAAAAATACCATCATCTATGGTTCCTCTGACATACCGCAGAATCCTCTTTGCTGCTTGTAAGTGTGATTGCTTTGGAGACTCCATAAATCTACTCACCATTCCAACACTATAAACAAGATCTGGTCGAGTAGAAGTCAAGTAACGAAGACTTCCAACTATTTTCTTGAAATGTGTAGGATTAACATTAGCACCAGTTCCTTCCTTTGTCAACTTCAGCCTCTCCTCCATTGGAGTACTGATAGGTTTGCAAGTGGTCATCTTAAAACACTCAAGAATATCATTGGCATACCTTTGTTGACAAATAAAAATGCCCTCATCCGATTGTGTAACTTCAAGGCCAAGAAAGTATGACATGAGACCCATATCTGCCATTTCAAACTCCCGAGTCATGGATGTACTCCCGAGTCAAGGCCAAAATGCCCTCACCATCAGCCCTCATTGCCTATACACGGATGTACTCTCGTCGTCGGCCGAAGGAAGCGATCTCTCTCGTTGAAGGAGAGCTCTATCCACCTTCCTTTGTCTGCTCGTCAGACATTTAGAGGGAAGGGGTGTCACTCACCTCTGCTAACTTTGTCACCGCTCGTGTTCATGTCCACGCCAAGGAACTCATTGATCTCTCTCTCTCTCTCTCTCTCTCTCTCTCCTCCGCTCGTCGGACGTTTATAGGGAAGAGGCGTCGCTCGCCTCTGCTAACTTTGTCACCGCTCGTGTCCATGTCCACGCCAAGGAACTCATTGAAGCCGCCCACCTCGCGTGGATTGCATCCTCTCCAAATCGAGACGCCACTCCTTCGTCAGTGCAATCAACTGACTTCTCCGCAGACGTTGCCAAGGAAGACGAGGTCTGCTATGTGCGTCCGTTAACGCCCCCAAATGTGTCGCTACAAGCGGGATTTGTCAATTTTGGCGTTGACCAGATTTGGAATCGGCGATCTCAGGCTGCACTCTTGCACCAGCATCATGGGCTTAGGCCGCCGCCAAGCCCAATCTCATTTGGCTTTGCCCAAAAGAATTCGGGTGTTACAATTCTCCCCCGCTCAATTTAGACGTCGAGCGGGTGTTACAATTCTCCCCTGCTCAATTTAGACATCGCCCTCGACGTCTTCTATGGGCGTCTTTGTCGCAACCACTATTGCGATATATCTCATCTCACCTCGCTGTCCATTAACGGCTGTGTTCATCATCATTGCTCCGACCCTCATCTTCGGAGTGTCATCATCAGCTAACTTTCGCTCCATGATTGCTAAAATTGCACATCCGATGTGGTCATTTGCACAAGAAACAAACTAGTTCCCTTACACTATGTTTACTAGGAGGGACGGATGGGTGGGAAGGACGGATTTTCATTAGATCCGTCGTTTACCCAGAAGGAAGGATGATATTGGAGGGTTTTTGGGACGGACGGACGAGGGAAAAATCCCTCGTTTCACGTCCCTCCGAAAGAAGCGGATTTTATGCCAACTCTTCGTCTGCCTTCACCCATTTTGCTCCCAACTCCCGTGACTTCTTGTTGCTACTAGTCGCCTCTGCTCGCCGCCGCTACTAGAAGCCCTGCTCGCTGCCAATCATCACCCCCGCTGGTCACCGCCGTTGATCACCGCCTCCAACGCTCAAGGTAAGGAGCTCCTTTCTTCTCCCCCCTTTCCACATCGTTGCTCTCTTTCGTCTTCGTATGCCTCTTCGATGCTCCCATTATCCTCAATGCCTTCCCTATTTTTACAGATCTTTTGACTGATACATATGCCGGAGGATTATATCTGCCATCATGCTTTCCTACTATTGTTTGTGTGTTTAGGGTTGGTTTTTTTGGAGCCTCCATTTCGATTAGCTTCAGGGATTTTTATTTGATCTTTTGAAACTGATGATGAAATCAAAATGTACACATAAAAAAGGAATAGAGTGTAATGCCTGATGCCTGATTTTATTGTTCGATGTTAGGTTTTAACTCGCTAGTTCTGTTTTGAGAAAGGAATAAAATGTACACATAAAAAAGTTTTTAAAAAAAATCCAACCATGCTTGTTGTTGGATCATATATATGACTATCAGAAATTTATCTTACTTTCTAATCTCCTTTTATTGCACGATACTTGCTAATCTCCTTTTACTGTGCAATACATCAACTTGCAATATTTTTTATAGTCTTGTGTTTTTTGTTCTTGAGGATGCTTGGGTGCATCCTTTTTGTACCTATAACTTATTTAGGTGTTGTAACAGGAAATAGTTGCCTTAGATGGAGATGTGATAGTGACTAAACCGTTGACCCTTCTAATGTATCCTAACCCAAATTTTGTTGACAACTTGTTAGAATGTGCAAGGTGCTTTTTAGAATGTGCAAGATACAAATAAGTGACCCGATTGTTTAGGCTTACAACTTGTTTATAATGTGATATGTTGTATCAATTGTTTGTAGTATGCGTTGTTAATTTATTAGATTCATCTAATCAATTTCACAACTTGTTTACAATGTTATATGCTATGTGTTAGGTACAATGGCTCCAACAAGTAACAAAGACAAAAGAAATCTTATTATGCGTTTTCACTACCTTAGGCTGTGTGTTGCAACTATAGCTGGATTATGTGTAGCACAAGTGGTTTTAAGTAAACAATCTTATGTTGATAAGCCAATATTAGAGAGTAACGAAGAAATGGAATTCAAACGAAGGGATGTGTTGAGGAAAATAACTAGCTCTACTCAAATATGTCATAACATTTTGAGAATGAGTACAAATTCTTTTGGTAGGTTATGTGAGCTACTACGAGGTACCAATCTAGTGAAAGACACCAAATATTCCAGTGTTGAGGAAAAATTGGTGAAGTTCTTATATTTAATCACCCACAATGTGAAGAATCGAGAACTTTGTTGTTACTGCCATCGTTCACCTCGAAGTGTTAGTTGCCACTTTCATGAGGTGTTGAATGCTATTATTAGCTTACACACTCAGTTTATGAAGCAACCTAGTTGTGAAGAGGATCCAACTGAGATGTCCAATAGCACCAGATTCTACCCATATTTCAAGGTAGAATAATGTAAAATACAATTCGTATGATTTAATCAAATTTCATTTTTTAAAACTAATCATACATATGCAGGACTGTTTAGGAGCTATCGATGGGACACATATACGTGTGAGAGTACATTCTAATGATGCACCTAGATATAGGGGAAGGAAAGATTGGCCAACAACAAATGTCTTGACTGCATGTTCATTCGACATGAATTTTACTTACATTCTCCCTGGGTGGGAAGGCACAGCATCCGATTCGCGGATTTTGAAAGATGCCATGACTAGATCTGATAAGTTAAAGATTCCAGAAGGTAAATATTTTAGTTTATTAATATCAATTATGTATTGATCTTTAGGTTTGTCATATAATGGCATATGTTTATTGTAGGAAAATTCTACTTAGGTGATGCTGGTTTTGGGATAAAAAAATATCTTATCACACCTTACAGAGGAGTCCGCTATCACTTAAAAGAATATTCAAAACATTCTCCACAAAATGCAAAAGAACTTTTCAATAATCGACATGCATCTGCTCGTAACGTGATTGAAAGAGCTTTTGGTGTGTTGAAGAAGAGATTTCCTATAATAGCAAGTGGAACAGAACCCCATTATCCTATTAGAACACATATTAAAATTATACTAGGATGTTGTGTTTTGCACAACTACTTAATGAGTGTTGATCCTGATGACAATATCATTGCTGAAGTCGATGAAGAATTGGCAAATTCAATTACACGCGATGCTTCTACTATGGATAGACAAGATGCTGATGCGAATCAAGAGATTCGGCTTAGGGACATTATAGTAAATGCGATGTGGAGAGATTATGTATTGTGATTGCATTTTGTTGCTCGTAACGTATTGATCTTTTGGTGTGTTAAGCATGAACTCTTGATAAGCATGTACTCCTGTTGTACTTTGTGTTCTAATCACGTATTGATCTTTTGGTGTGTTAAGCATGTACTCCTGGTGTGATAAGCACGTATTGATCTTAGCTAATAATAGTTATTTTGTTTTAATATAAGATGAGTAAAAATTCTACCAAGGCTACTGAAGGCTCGAAAAATATCAAATGGACCGAAGAAAGGGACAACATTTTCATTGATGCTATGCTTGAGCAACAAACAAGGGGGTTTAGAGTTGATGGTACATTTACATCAACTGCTTATAGGAACATGTTAGCTATATGCATGCCTGCATTTGATATTCGTTTGACAAAAGATAATTTGAAGAACCGAATGAAAACATTAAAAACTCACTTCACAACATGCAATGAGATGTTCAAACACAAAAGTGGAATCTCATGGAATAGCGAGACGAAGATGTTTGAAGCTGAAGAAGCAGTTTGGGATGACATTATTTTGGTACGTTATTAGTAACAGTTTTGTTCTGTTGTTATACATTTCAATTGTTATATTAATTTCTTGATTTAATCAATTGCTTGCAGGCAAATCCTCAATTGAGAAGGTGGAAGGGTACCCCTGTCCATAACTTTGATAAGTTAGAGATGCTCTTTTCAAAAGATCGTGTCATAGGTAATTTATCTGGCACCTGTGGCGAGTTTACGAATATGTTGACAAATGAAGATGTGGAAGATGTTCCATTGGTTGGCGACTTTCAGATGCCCTACGAAAATATTGCTAAAAGTATTCCATTTGATATACCACCGACTCAGCCTGGAACAGAAACAACTGAAGATTCCACTGCACACAGGAGTGGAAATAAGAGAAAGCATAGAAAGAATGATGATGTGACTGCATCCGCATTAGTAGATCTAGTCCACTGTATGAAGGATGCCAACCAATCTTTCAAAGAAGCAGTTTCAACACCTGCTACTGAAGTTTATAAGGAACACACAGAAGGAGAATTAATTCAGGAGCTACAAAGAATTGGAGTTCCACATCATCTTATAGTTGATACTTATGTCACTCTAGGGTCGAGTAAAGATAAAACTAGACTTTTCTTTTCAGCTCATGAAGAAATGCGATTGGAAGTGCTAACTAGGCTTACGGAATCCTAGAGTTATATCTCTTATTTACACTTGTTATGATATTTAGTGCTTGTATGATGGCTTTGTATTTTGCTTTGAACTTAGAAATTGGAACTTGATGGATTGTAATTTGTATTTCCCATGTTGTTGGATTGTTGTATTGTGTTGTAGTTGAATGATATCCAAATTATGTGTTGTGGTTTCATAGCATATGGTATTTGGTATTTGATGTTGTGGTTTAATGTGTCATGCATTGTAATTTATGTTTTTCGATTGTTTAGGCTGTGTAGAGAAACGTTTGCAGTGATGCGTTTGCTCAGTTGTATGATACAACGATGCTGCAAAGAAGGATGCGTTTGTTTCCATTTGTCATCTATCTATATTTTATCTTGTCACTGGTGTTCTTGTGGTCTTCAAGATAATGGGTAGCAGACTTCTTATCCCATATGCTTCCAATCTGTTTTCTTGTTATATGATGTTGTTTATCTGATTTTTGAGCTACAGATTATGTATGAAGCAGGTTGCTTTATTGTATGAACGGCGATAGCTTAATTAGCAAGATAACTGATCTGAATGTATGAAGTAGATTATGTATGAAGCAGGTTGATTTTTGATGGACGTAAGGCTTGAATGAGCTGCCTGTAGCTGGAACACATACTAATCCGAACATAGATGCAACGGCAGCAGCAGTAGCAGATGATGACGATGAGCATGTCGAACAAGTAACAGCAAGCATTACTCTCGTCACCGCTTGATCAATGTCGTCCGGATACTGGCACGGATCTTCTGCACCTGGAAGAAACAAGGAATCCATGTATGGCATGGATCAATGACTAACAACTCACAGGCTAGTTTATCCGTTCCATCAATAAACAGTAAGATAATATTTAATAGTCGTTAATTATTTTTTATAAGTATTGAATAATATTTAAATAAAAAGTATTACCTAATATATAAAATCCATCTTAAAATCCATCCTTCTCAATAAACACAAGGAAGGATTTCTTTTCACATTTTTCCTTCCATCCAAATATCCCTTCCTTCTAAAAATCCATCCCTCTTAGTATACACAGCCTTAGTCTGTTCTAGCCTTTCTCTACATGTTGGTTTATCTCGTATCATGCAGGCTGACCTCTGCCTCGTCAGGGAAAGGGTCTCCCCCTTTCTGGTGCTCTCATCCTCGTCGAAGAACTACGCTTTGGAGGCGATTTTGATACTCTCGGTGAAGTCAATCCTAAAGCCCTCGTGTCCACCAGAGACTTGGCCATCGCTGCGGCCTCTCTCTAGTCCTGTGGTGTATGCCGCCAAACTTCTACCTCTACCTAGAGATAAAGATATCGAAGGGAGGTATGCCTCCGATCCGCCTCTAGCATGTCTGGAATCTCGAGCATCAATGCTGAATAAGCTCAGACATACTCCTAAATCGGGCCAGTATGTCGAAGTCTATCAACCACGGCTCGTGTTTGGTTCACCAAGTTTCCGCGAAGAAATTGTCACCGCAGTTCCTCTCGAAACACCTCCTATGTCCAACTCGTTGCTCCTAATGTCGAACCAATTTTAGTCCTCCACCAAAGCTTCGCATCATCAGAAAGGTATGTGGTGCACACCTGCGCTCGCTCTTGATCTAGAACATGGCTGGCGATGAAGAACTGCTCCATGTCTCATATGAAAATTTCTACTTCTTTGAACGATCGAACTCCTCCAAACATCGCAGGTTCTGGGATCCAAACCTTCAGCTTAGGAGCCGTCTGCTCCGTGGTCGCCATAGTCACTAGCACTCCACCTTGTGACAACGCCAACACCTGCACAGCACCATGATCTTTGCCTGCATCTACTATTGTGCTAATGCAAATCCCACTACATGCTCTTATAGCACAGTCATTTCCTCCAAATTATGTTCGAGAGTGATGATCTGCAACTTCTGTTGCTCCACTGTCTGCTATAGATTCTTAATTTGGGGAACAACAGCATCATTCTCATCTCCAATTAGGTCGAGCACCTACTCTACTCGCACCAATCATTCTTCTTATGTCACCATATCGTCAAAATCTGCCCTCTGATACCAATTTGTCGCATCTCATTCGTCCACGTCAGCTAGCGACTTTAAACTGTGTAAAATTTTTAAAGTTTAATTTTAATTTTGGCATTGTTGACCAGCAAGAAAGGACTATTAAAAAAGTGAAGAAAAAAAGGAAATAAAGATACAATACACCTCATAGCCCTCACCTCCTATTCTTTTGTGAAAAACTAATTTTTTCCTCCAAGCATTTTTTTATTGTTGCATCCAATCAAGCATTCAAAATATTCAATCAATCCAATGATGCTTTCGCCACAATAAGGGCTTTGATGCAGCCACATGCAAAAGTAGGGTAACGATGCTAATCCGACCAATTTCTTATAAGCAATATTCCATTTCGCCTTATGCACAGTAATGCCTAAATTTTAATCATCATAACAATGATACAATAAATAATTCTATATACTATATTTTGCTAAGTAGTTAATTGACATGTTGGTTAAGTTAGGTTATTAGATACATTATTAATAATGACATTTTATATCATTTAAGCTAGATTCAAATCATGTTAGCAATATTTGAATATAAACTTTTAATCATGTTTTTAGTTAATTGACATGTTGGTTAAATTAGTTGACATTATATTTTTTAGATGGTCTAATATTAATATTGAACAATGAACAATGATTTATGCATATTTGAGTATCTTTCAACTTTGCATTTGTAGTTGAAACATTGAGCTAATAGGGTTGCACTCTACAAATCAAGTTATCATTTCTCTTTAAAGTAATTTACATTTTAAGAATCACAAAGCGTGTAGAGCCATAGAGGTGGCTTTTATAAAGAAACGATGATCCTGAAGAAAGTCTGCACCCCTTTCATCCATTCAAAAGATTAAGGCCTATTTAGCCCTGCTATTAAGCTGATTTTAAATAAATTTTAAGTAAAAAATAGATAAAAAACTATTTAGTAATGAAAAGGAAAAGCAAAAAAAATAATAAAAAGATAAAATTTGATAAAGCTATAATTTGATATTTTTCCGGCTTCTCATTTTTCAAAAAAATAATTCTCATGATTTTATATAAAATTTTAAGTAATATTGTTTTAAATAATTTAAAATTTTAATACTAAAAAAATAAAATATATTATTTTAAATAATTTAAAATAATTTATTTATTTATTATTTTAATTTTTTATAGCAGTTATTTTAATTTTTATAGCAGTTAATAAGTTATAAAAAATTAATCCTTGTGTAAGTATTATCTTGTGTTTCTAGCTCTAACTATTCTCTAGGGTGTCGAAGAACATGTTTGTACATGCCATCATGCATCAATCCTTGTGCATTTTCTCTAGAAGTATGCTCATCAGTTGTTATCCTCAATTTTGGAAATTCATGCTCTTTATATGCGTCCGAATTTTCTTTCTTTATTGTATTTGAGAGCATTATATGAGTTACCGACAAAACACCCCTACAATTTTTTCCTCTAAGAGAGACGCAGAATGATCCGAGCAGGTAGTGCACTGAGCACACCAATAAATTAAAAGAAAAGTGAAAATGCACTCAAGGTCACTCTAATCGCAGCCAACAAGTTGGCTTCATTTCGCACAAACCCGAACCTTTCCCTATCCCAATCTTACAACTCACCAACTCTTTCTTTTTGCAAGCACCTAGAACAAAGCTGCAAGCTAGAGTGTTCCAGCACACTATTTGTATAGCACAGGTGTCTGTAGCTTGAACATGGAGTAATAATAGCATATTGCTGCGCTTAATACAAATTCAGCCAACTACAACTTAACCCAGAATTCCAGCACAATACCATAACATACAACAATTCTACGGCACGAAATCACTCCAAAATTTCCACAATACATCAGCTACAAAACTCAGTTAAGATCAAGGACATCCATATTCAAAAACCACATCAAGACTCATCAACATAAAGAAATCAGCTTCAAACAAACACCAAAACTCAGCCCAAATCCAAGGAAACATGCAACAGCAAAAGCTAACCAACAATAATCAACTCCATCAGAATATATGTCAAAAATCCAGTGAAACCTCAATGCATGACCTGGCCAACGTATCAAGCAATAAAGAAAGAAATACCGAGGTTTGACTAGGCCAAATATCACAGCACAAATACACCAAATAAGAAGTCCAGAACAATGCAGGCGTAACCAGCAAGCACAACATGTTCAAACAAACACCAAAACTCATCCCAAATCCAAGGAAACCTGCAACAACAAAAGCTAACCAACAATAATCAACTCCATCAGAATATATGTAATCCAGTGAAACCTCGAGGCACGACCTAGCCAATGTATCAAGCAATAAAGAAAGAAATACCGAGGCTTGACTAGGCCAAATATCACAGCACAAATACACCAAATAAGAAGTTAACAATGCACGCGTAACTCAGCAAGCACATGTTCAAACAAACACCGAAACTCATCCCAAATCTAAGTAAACATGCAATAGCAACAGCTAACTAACAATAATCAACTCCATCAAAATATGTCAGAAATCCAGTGAAACCTCAAGGCATGACTTGGCCAACGTATGAAGCAATAAAGAAAGAAATACCGACTAGGCTAATTATCATAGCACATACACAAAATAAGAAGTCCAGAACAATGCACGCGTAACTCAGCAAGCACAACATGCTCAAACAAACGCCGAAACTCATCCCAAAACTAAGGAAACATGCAACAGCAAAAGCTAACCAACAATAATCAACTCCATCAAAATATATGTCAGAAATCCAGTGAAACCTCAAGGCATGACCTGGCCAATGTATCAAGCAATAAAGAAAGAAATACCGAGGCTTGACTAGGCCAAATATCACAGCAGAAATACACCAAATAAGAAGTCCAGAGATGCACACGTAACTCAGCAAGCACGACATGTTCAAACAAACACCGAAACTCATCCCAAATCCAAGGAAACATGCAACAGCAAAAGCAAACCAACAATAATCAACTCCATCAGAATATATGTCAAAAATCCAGTGAAACCTCGAGGCTCGACCTGGCCAACGTATCAAGCTATAAAGAAAGAAATACCAAGGCTCGACTAGGCCAAGTATCACAGCACAAATACACCAAATAAGAAGTCCAGAACGATGCACGCATAACTCAGCAAGCACAACATGTTCAAACAACACCGAAACTCATCCCAAATCCAAAGAAACATGCAACAGCAAGAGCTAACCAACAATAATCAACTCCATCAAAATATATGTCAGAAATCCAGTGAAACCTCGAGGCACGACCAGGCCAAACGTATCAAGCAATAAAGAAAGAAATACAGAGGCTCGACTAGGCCAAGTATCTCAGCACAAATATACCAAATAAGAAGTCCAGAACGATGCACGCATAACTCAGCAAGCACAACATGTTCAAACAAACTGAAACTCATCCCAAATCCAAAGAAACCAACAATAATCAACTCCACCAAAATATATGTCAGAAATCCAGTGAAGCCTCGAGGCACGACCTGGCCAAACGTATCAAGCAATAAAGAAAGAAATACCAAGGCTCGACTAGGCCGAGTATCACGGCACAGATACACCAAATAAGAAGTCCAGAACGATACACGCGTAACTCAGCAAGCACAACATGTTCAAACAAACACCGAAACTTATCCCAAATCCAAAAAAACATGCAACAGCAAAAGCTAACCAACAATAATCAACTCCATCAAAATATATGTAAGAAATCCAGTGAAACCTCGAGGCACGACCTGGCCAACGTATCAAGCAATAGAAAGAAATACCAAGGCTCGACTAGGCCAAATATCGCACAAATACACCAAATATCGCACAAATACACCAAATAATACTCAGCTCCATATATTTTATCAGTCTATTTTTTATCGAAAAATAAAAAAAATGAGAAACAAAAATAAATATGCATAATAATTTATTTATTTACTTGACTCGAGTAAAGACTACCATGGAGTCAACCACAGATTTTTTTTTTCTCACAATCTAGGTCACTGTTTAGATAATAATTTGCATAATAATTTTTTTTTTCTCACAATCTAGTGTCATTATGAGATTATGTAGGGTTGGTTATCTTTCAATAGTTGACCTTAATAAATGAACAAGGGTAAAAGCATTATAAATTATTAAGATTTGAGAAAGATATAATAAAATTTAACTTTCATCAAATATTAAGATATAGTAAATATTATTTTTTGTCATTCTTAATATCAAACATTACAACAACAATACATATTGATTGACAGAAATAAATATGCTTATATCAAATACGTTAATCTCAATTTCTTTTCTTCTTTTTTTTTTAAAAAAAGAGAGAACCTCAAATTTCCTAAAATCCTATGATTAAATAACTAGAAAAAGTATTATATATAATATAATTTTCCTGTCGAAGTTAACTTGTCATTCATATCTTAATTACTAATCAATATCCTTGTCTTCTAAATTTTTTGTTTATATACATTATAAAGAAGAGAGAAATATGTGTATAGCTTTGATTGATAAGGCCATGAGATGAATATGTTTTTTTTTTCTTGAAGGATATGATATTTTGTGTATAATGAAATGACTTT
Source organism: Costus lasius (assembly GCA_027563935.2). NCBI lineage: Eukaryota > Viridiplantae > Streptophyta > Magnoliopsida > Zingiberales > Costaceae > Costus > Costus lasius. Next base: position 161,273 of record JANVAS020000102.1, on the reverse strand, counting down.
ATTTCCAAATAACAGTAATATATTTTACAACAGAGTAGTTTTTTTTTCTCAAAAAAGAAGCGAGCTCATTTATTCATACAACAATAATTATAAATTTAAGGATTTGAAATTAAAATAAATCATGTGTATCATTTCTCAATTATAACTCTAATTTTAGTTATATTAAATTATTTATGATTTGGATTTTAAATTATTTGTATTTTATAACTAGATTTTCTATTTGAAATTTCTATAATATTTAAAATTGACTCACTGGTTATTGTGTCAATTTTTATCTTTTTTAAAAAAAGGAAAAAAAAACATTCAACATGTCTACTCTTTTGACCACTTTTTTTTGCTTAAAACTTCTCAATTTCTTTTTTTCCTCTTTTCTTCTTGTTCCCTCACTTGCATTCCGTTTAGTTATCTTCTTTTTCTCGTTCTTTGGTTTCTTTTTTCCTGAATTTCTACTTTTCCTTCCTTACTAAGTGCTTGGTGTTATAAAAGAGTGAATTGTGTAATTGATCGAGTCAAATGATGGTAAAATTACTAAAGGGTTTGATCATTCAAATAATATCTTACTTCACCTAATGAATTATGTTAAACTCACCACATTGGATATAATAAAGTAGATTACTCTACTTATCATCATCCACTTGAGCGATCCATTTGCTTTGATTTTTTCTAATGGGGGTACGGAATTAAAATATATTCAATAGTTTATGGATCTAAATTAAGTATACTAAAATTGCTACAAAGATTAAAATAAAATAGAATCAAATTTATCCACTAGGTAAGGCAGAAAATTCCGAGGTTTCAATCCTACGACGAGATAGAAAATTTAGACTTAATAAAACAAAAAAAAACTTTAGGGCATAAAAATGTGGATACTCAAATGAAATTTTCAATGTAATGCTAGGCTTCTTATCCTTAGTGCATGAGATAGGCATAGTTACACCTTGCACACTTATTTACCTATAATTTAATTTGAATTTTCTAAATTTTATGTTTATTTCCAAATTATGAATTGGGTGATTTATGCAAGTCAAAAAATTGTTGGTTGTATGGTCTAAATCACCACCTAATCATAAGTCAAAATTATCATCACCAATACTAATTGAACGCAAAAAGTCTTAGGCTGTGTTTCCAAAGGTGGATGGAAAATAAGAAAGAAGAAAAATGGAGGGTAAAGGAAAACTAAAAGGATGAAAAATTATATAGTTTGCCACCCTTATGTTTCGTTGTAAGGAAAAAAATAAAAAAAGAAAATTATAAAATTTTTAATTATTATATAACCTTTAGCTTAATAACAAAACTTATCGTTATAATTTATTATTTTAAATTACTTTTTACAACTTATTATTTTAAATTTTATTTACAATCTTAATTATTTAAAATTAATTTTTACAACCTGTCATTATAAATTTTATTTGTAGCCTTAATCATTTTAAGTAAGTTTTCATAACCAGTGAGCATTCCATTGACGCATAATAACAAATAATAGAAAGATATGAAAAGCATAAACATAATAACTAAGATAAGAGAAAGAATAAGACTATAGCTCAAAACAACACATTATCTATATAACACATCTACATAAATATTCTTAACACACACACATATAACAAAAACAAGATAAAGTTTGACACATAAGCAATAAAATGAACACAACACATATAACAAGATCACAAATAAAGTCTGATACACATACATACCATCAAACACAACACACATTAGTCAATAACATAACATTCAACATCTCATTCAACACAACACACATAGTACCAATAACGATAACACAATATCCAAGATAGTCCCAATAGTCTCAAAACAGTAATAAGATAGTTCGACGTCATAGTCCAATATCAATTTAAAATATCTAATCATTCAACATCTCATTCAAGAGCCCAAGACAGTATTTTGCTGGAATTGAAAAGAATAGTTGTGTGTTCTTTTTACTTTTTTCAAGAGCTAGATAAGCACGAAGCAAGCGATGAGGTGCAACTCCAATCCTATTCAACTCATCAAATATGTCATTTTCAGTGTATTGCTGCTTTACAGGATTAGGAGATAGTAGTGTAGACAAAACTTCATTTGTCACTTTCATACATTTAATCTGGCGGTGAGCTAGCAGCGTATTTAATTTGAGAAAACGTGAAAAGGGAGGCCATGACCGTCGCGGCTAACGTGAAAAGGTGCCGGCGAGCTAACGTGAAAAGGGGCAAAGGCATATCTATGGCGGAGAGCTAGCGGCGCACGAGTGAGCCAATGGTGAACGGACGGACAAGGTGCCGACGAACAGTGTGTCAGTGGCGAATAGGCTCGTCGGCGTTGTGGAAACGATGCAGGCTAGCGGCGTGAGGGAGCGGCGACAAGGGTTCGATCTGGCGGAGAGTGGCGATTTGGCTATGAGCCCGCTGCAAACGGGCGATTTGGCTAAGGGAGCGACGAACAGGGATTAGGCTGGAGGGAGCAACAGCAAGCGTGGAAGATAGGGCATGGGACTCGGGAGGAGAAAAATAAGGTTGTCTTTTGGCTTTTCCGTTCATTTTGGGAGGATCAAAATGGGTGGAAAAGTTTTAAATTTTTCTCTTTATTTTTCTTTCTAATTTTTTTCATCCATCAAGGAAACACAAAGAATAAGTGGAAATATAACTTTTATTTCCTTTCTTTTCATTTTTTCCTCTTAGGAAACACAATGTTAGTGATTATGCCATGCACGTAAGATCCGGAGGAAATAGAATCAATGCAAATGCCAGAAATTCAGAGAAGGACAAATAAACACCAGCACCGGATGGAGCTTTAAAGATAAATACGAACAAAGCTTGAAGCAATACTACAAAAGAACCTGGAGCTGGATAAATGATAAAGGACCACATGGGTAAGTGCATTATTGCAGTATTAGCAACCTACACTTGAAGCCCATCAGTTCTCTACACGAACCTTTAATTAATTAAGAAAACTTTAAAATTTGCCACCTCAAGCTATATGGGTTTTGAAAACCGACTCAAAGAAAGCTTATGAATGAATCCAAGAAATCCTTTTGAAATTTATCAACTTCTACAGAAATTAAATTCTTTGAAAGAGATATTAAGATTGAATGCATGTGAAAAAGAAAATTAATATTTCTTCTGACCGGCTTGCAAAATAGGGTAAGCAATAAAAAAACACAACTGGCTCATAACATTAATTTTGGACGATAGAGACTAAATTTTTAGAAAATTTTGTGGTTGGCTCCTCGCTCGAGTCAACTAAATAAATAAATGATAGTGGTTCAAGTGTCCTTTTCCTCATTTTCTTATTTGCTCCAATCAAAAATAGACCGGTGAATTAAATAAATGGCAACAATCAAAAATATAGTTTTGCCATTTGACTGGTGTGAAGAAACACACTTTTTAGGGCTGGTCAATTGCAAGGCTTGCTTTAGAGTTGACCGACTTTGCTCAAAAGTCAAAGCCGCATGCAGTTGGGACGTTTAGAAATTGGATTTTTTTTTATCAAACACTTTTAAATATTAGTAGTGAGCTCATGAATTTATCCCTAATAAGCTTAAATTTTATTTATTTTAACACATTTAAAAATATTTTTCACATTTTTAATACAAAACTATTTACTTACTCCCGCTAATCACAACTATAAATTTTTATAACACTTGCAAAGCGAGGATTGCGGTGCGTGGCAGGGCATTGAATGAAGCTCCACCTTGTTCATCTTTGACCTTACAGACACTTTCAACTTGTGATCTTATCGATCAAATTTGTCAACTTTACAAATGTGGATGACCCAAAAACTGTGCTTTTGTGACCAATTAGTGTTGGCCATTTGCAAGAATTGGTCTATTATCCATAGTTGACTAGCATTGAGATCACAAGTACGCTCGCATTGTTTGACTAATGTTTCTTTTTTCAATTTGACATGTGCGCCCTCACCATCAGCCCTCATTGCCTAAACACGGATGTACTCTCGTCGTCGGCCGAAGGAAGCGATCTCTCTCGTTGAAGGCGAGCTCTATCCACCTTCCTTTGTCTGCTCGTCAGACATTTAGAGGGAAGGGGTGTCACTCACCTCTGCTAACTTTGTCACCGCTCGTGTTCATGTCCACGCCAAGGAACTCATTGATCTCTCTCTCTCCCTCTCTCTCTCTCTCTCTCTCCTCCGCTCGTCGGACGTTTATAGGGAAGAGGCGTCGCTCGCCTCTGCTAACTTTGTCACCGCTCGTGTCCATGCCCATGCCAAGGAACTCATTGAAGCCGCCCACCTCGCGTGGATTGCATCCTCTCCAAATCAAGACGCCACTCCTTCGTCAGTGCAATCAACTGACTTCTCCGCAGACGTTGCCAAGGAAGACGAGGTCTGCTATGTGCGTCCGTTAACGCCCCCAAATGTGTCGCTACAAGCGGGATTTGTCAATTTTGGCGTTGACCAGATTTGGAATCGGCGATCTCAGGCTGCACTCTTGCACCAGCATCATGGGCTTAGGCCGCCGCCAAGCCCAATCTCATTTGGCTTTGCCCAAAAGAATTCGGTGTTACAATTCTCCCCCGCCCAATTTAAACGTCGAGCGGGTGTTACAATTCTCCCCCGCCCAATTTAGACATCGCCCTCGACGTCTTCTATGGGCGTCTTTGTCACAACCACTATTGCGATATATCTCATCTCACCTCGCCGTCCATTAACGGCTGTGTTCATCATCATTGCTCCGACCCTCATCTTCGGAGTGTCATCATCAGCTAACTTTCGCTCCACAATTGCTAAAATTGCACATCCGATGTGGTCATTTGCACAAGAAACAAACTAGTTCCCTTACACTATGTTTACTAAGAGGGACGGATGGGTGGGAAGACAGATTTTCATCAAATCAGTCGTTTACCCAGAAGGACGGATGATATTGGAGGGTTTTTGGGACGAACAGACGAGGGGAAAATCCCTCGTTTCACGTCCCTCCGAAAGAAGCGGATTTTATGCCAACTCTTCGTCTGCCTTCACCCATTTTGCTCCCAACTCCCGTGACTTCTTGCTGCTACTAGTCGCCTCTGCTCGCCGCCGCTGCTAGAAGCCCTGCTCGCCGCCAATCATCACCCCCGCTGGTCACCGCCGTTGATCACCGCCTCCAACGCTCAAGGTAAGGAACTCCTTTCTTCTCCCCCCTTTCCACATCGTTGCTCTCTTTCATCTTCGTATGCCTCTTCGATGCTCCCATTATCCTCAATGCCTTCCCTATTTTTACAGATCTTTTGACTGATACATATGCCGGAGGATTATATCTGCCATCATGCTTTCCTACTATTGTTTGTGTGTTTAGGGTTGGTTTTTTTGGAGCCTCCATTTCGATTAGCTTCAGGAATTTTTATTTGATCTTTTGAAACTGATGATGAAATCGAAATGTACACATAAAAAAGGAATAGAATGTAATGTCTGATGCCTGATTTTATTGTTCGATGTTAGGTTTTAACTCGCTAGTTCTGTTTTGAGAAAGGAATAGAATGTACACATAAAAAAGTTTTTTAAAAAATCCAACCATGCTTGTTGTTAGATCATATATATGACTATCGGAAATTTATCTTACTTTCTGATCTCCTTTTATTGCACGATACTTGCTGATCTCCTTTTACTGTGCAATACATCAACTTGCAATATTTTTTATAGTCTTGTGTTTTTTGTTCTTGAGGATGCTCGGGTGCATCCTTTTTGTACCTATAACTTATTTAGGTGTTGTAACAGGAAATAGTTGCCTTAGATGGAGATGTGATAGTGACTGAACCGTTGACCCTTCTAATGTATCCTAACCCAAATTTTGTTGACAACTTGTTAGAATGTGCAAGGTGCTTTTTAGAATGTGCAAGAGACAAATCAGTGATCCGATTGTTTAGGCTTACAACTTGTTTATAATGTGATATGTTGTATCAATTGTTTGTAGTATGCATTGTTAATTTATTAGATTCATCTAATCAATTTCACAACTTGTTTACAATGTTATATGCTATGTGTTAGGTACAATGGCTCCAACAAGTAACAAAGACAAAAGAAATCTTATTATGCGTTTTCACTACCTTAGGCTGTGTGTTGCAACTATAGCTGGATTATGTGTAGCACAAGTGGTTTTAAGTAAACAATCTTATGTTGATAAAGCCAATATTAGAGAGTAACGAAGAAATGGAATTCAAACGAAGGGATGTATTGAGGAAAATAACTAGCTCTACTCAAATATGTCATAACATTTTGAGAATGAGTACAAATTCTTTTGGTTGGTTATGTGAGCTACTACGAGGTACCAATCTAGTGAAAGACACCAAATATTCCAGTGTTGAGGAAAAATTGGTGAAGTTCTTATATTTAATCACCCACAATGTGAAGAATCGAGAACTTTGTTGTTTCTTCCATCGTTCACCTCTAAGTGTTAGTTGCCACTTTCATGAGGTGTTGAATGTTATTATTAGCTTACACACTCAGTTTATGAAGCAACCTAGTGGTGAAGAGGATCCAACTGAGATGTCCAATAGCACCAGATTCTACCCATATTTCAAGGTAGAATAATGTAAAATACAATTCGTATGATTTAATCAAATTTCATTTTTTAAAACTAATCATACATATGCAGGACTGTTTAGGAGCTATCGATGGGACACATATACGTGTGAGAGTACATTCTAATGATGCACCTAGATATAGGGGAAGAAAAGATTGACCAACAACAAATGTCTTGGCTGCATGTTCATTCGACATGAAATTTACTTACGTTCTCCCTGGGTGGAAAGGCACAGCATCCGATTCGCGAATTTTGAAAGATGTCATGACTAGATCTGATAAGTTAAAGATTCCAGAAGGTAAATATTTTAGTTTATTAATATCAATTATGTATTGATCTTTAGGTTTGTCATATAATGGCATATGTTTATTGTAGGAAAATTCTACTTAGGTGATGCTGGTTTTGGGATAAAAATATATCTTATCACACCTTACAGAGGAGTCCACTATCACTTAAAAGAATATTCAAAACATTCTCCACAAAATGCAAAAGAACTTTTCAATAATCGACATGCATATGTTTATCCTGTTAGAACACATATTAAAATTATACTAGGATGTTGTGTTTTGCACAACTACTTGATGGGTGTTGATCCTGATGACAATATCATTACTGAAGTCGATGAAGAATTGGCAAATTCAATTACACGCGATGCTTCTACTATGGATAGACAAGATGCTGATGCGAATCAAGGGATTCGGCTTAGGGACATTATAGCAAATGCGATGTGGAGCGATTATGTATTGTGATTGCATTTTATTGCTCGTAACGTATTGATCTTTTGGTGTGTTAAGCATGAACTCTTCATAAGCATGTACTCCTGTTGTACTTTGTGTTCTAATCACGTATTGATCTTTTGGTGTGTTAAGCATGTACTCCTGGTGTGATAAGCACGTATTGATCTTAGCTAATAATAGTTATTTTGTTTTAATATAAGATGAGTAAAAATTCTACCAAGGCTACTGAAAGCTCGAAAAATATCAAATGGACTGAAGAAAAGGACAACATTTTCATTGATGCTATGCTTGAGCAACAAACAAGGGGGTTTAGAGTTGATGTACATTTACATCAACTGCTTATAGGAACATGTTAGCTATATGCATGCCTGCATTTGATATTCGTTTGACAAAAGATAATTTGAAGAACCGAATGAAAACATTAAAAACTCACTTCACAACATGCAATGAGATGTTCAAACACAAAAGTGAAATCTCATGGAACAGCGAGACAAAGATGTTTGAAGCTAAAGAAGCAGTTTGGGATGACATTATTTTGGTACGTTATTAGTAACAGTTTTGTTCTGTTGTTATACATTTCAATTGTTATATTAATTTCTTGATTTAATCAATTGCTTGCAGACAAATCCTCAATTGAGAAGGTGGAAGGGTACCCCTGTCCATAATTTTGATAAGTTAGATATGCTCTTTTTAAAAGATCATGTCATAGGTAATTTATCTGGCACCTGTGGCGAGTTTACGAATATGTTGACAAATGAAGATGTGGAAGATGTTCCATTGGTTGGCGACTTTCAGATGCCCTATGAAAATATTGCTGAAAGTATTCTATTTGATATACCACCAACTCAGCCTAGAACAGAAGCAACTGAAGATTCCATTGCACACAGGAGTGGAAATAAGAGAAAGCATAGAAAGAATGATGATGTGACTGCATCCGCATTAGTAGATCTAGTCCACTGTATGAAGGATGCCAACTAATCTTTCAAAGAAGCAGTTTCAACACCTGCTACTGAAGTTTATAAGGAACACACAGAAGGAGAATTAATTCATGAGCTACAAAGAATTGGAGTTCCACGTCATCTTATAGTTGATGCTTATGTCACTCTAGGGTCGAGTAAAGATAAAACTAGACTTTTCTTTTCAGCTCCTGAAGAAATGCGATTGGAAGTGCTAACTAGGCTTATGGGATCCTAGAGTTATATCTCTTATTTACACTTGTTATGATATTTAGTGCTTGTATGATGGCTTTGTATTTTGCTTTTAACTTGGAAATTGGAAATTGATGGATTGTAATTTGTATTTCCCTTTTATGTTGTTGGATTGTTGTATTGTGTTGTAGTTGAATGATATCCAAATTATGTGTTGTGGTTTCATAGCATATGGTATTTGGTATTTGATGTTGTGGTTTAATGTGTCATGCATTGTAATTTATGTTTTTCGATTGTTTAGGCTGTGCAGAGAAACGTTTGCAGTGATGCGTTTGCTCAGTTGTATGATACAACGATGCTGCAAAGAAGGATGCGTTTGTTTCCATTTGTCATCTATCTATATTTTATCTTGTCACTGGTGTTCTTGTGGTCTTCAAGATAATGGGTAGCAGACTTCTTATCCCATATGCTTCCAATCTGTTTTCTTGTTATATGATGTTGTTTATCTGATTTTTAAGCTACAGATTATGTATGAAGCAGGTTGCTTTATTGTATGAACGACGATAGCTTAATTAGCAAGATAACTAATCTGAATGTATGAAGTAGATTATGTATGAAGCAGGTTGATTTTTGATGGACGTAAGGCTTGAATGAGCTGCCTGTAGCTGGAACACATACTAATCCGAACATAGATGCAACGGCAGCAGCAGTAGCAGATGATGACGATGAGCATGTCGAACAAGTAACAGCAAGCATTACTCTCATCACCGCTTGATCAATGTCGTCCGGATACTGACACAGATCTTCTGTACCTGGAAGAAACAAGGAATCCATGTATGGCATGGATCAATGACTAACAACTCACAGGCTAGTTTATTCGATCCATCAATAAACAGTAAGATAATATTTAATAGTTGTTAATTATTTTATAAGTATTGAATAATATTTAAATAAAAAGTATTACCTAATATATAAAATCCATCTTAAAATCCATCCTTCTCAATAAACACAAGGAAGGATTTCTTTTCACATTTTTCCTTCCATCCAAATATCCCTTCCTTCTAAAAATCCATCCCTCTTAGTATACACAGCCTTAGTCTGTTCTAGCCTTTCTCTACATGTTGGTTTGTCTCGTATCATGCAGGCTAACCTCTGCCTCGTCGGGGAAAGGGTCTCCCCCTTTCTGGTGCTCTCATCCTCATCAAAGAACTACGCTTTGGAGGCGACTTTGATACTCTCGGTGAAGTCGATCCTAAAGCCCTCGTGTCCACCAGGGACTTGGCCACCGCTGCGGCCTCTCTCTAGTCCTGTGATGTATGCCGCCGAACTTCTACCTCTACCCAGAGATAAAGATATCGAAAGAAGGTATGCCTCCGATCCACCTCTAGCATGTCTGGAATCTCCAGCATCAATGCTGAATAAGCTCAGACATACTCCTAAATCAGGGCAGTATGTCGAAGTCTATCAACCACGGCTCATGTTTGGTTTACCAAGTTTCCGCGAAGAAATTGTCACCGCAGTTCCTCTCGAAACACCTCCTATGTCCAACTCGTTGCTCCTAATGTCGAACCAATTTTAGTCCTCCACCAAAGCTTCGCATCATCAGAAAGGTATGTGGTGCACACTTGCACTCGCTCTTGATCTAGAACATGGCTGGTGATGAAGAACTGCTCCATGTCTCATATGAAAATTTCTACTTCTTTGAACGATCGAACTCCTCCGAACATCGCAGGTTCTGGGATCCAAACCTTCAGCTTAGGAGCCGCCTGCTCCGTGGTCGCCATAGTCACTAGCACTCCACCTTGTGCCAACGCCAACACCTGCACATCACCATGATCTTTGCCTGCATCTACTATTGTGCTAATGCAAATCCCACTACATGCTCTTATAGCACAGTCATTTCCTCCAAATTATGTTGGAGAGTGATGATCTGCAACTTCTGTTGCTCCACTGTCTGCTATAGATTCTTAATCTGGGGAACAACAACATCATTCTCATCTTCAATTAGGTCGAGCACCTACTCAACTCACACCAATCATTCTTCTTATGTCACCATATCGTCAAAATCTGCCCTCTGATACCAATTTGTCACATCTCATTCGTCCACGTCAGCTAGCGAACTTTAAACTGTGTAAAATTTTTAAAGTTTAATTTTAATTTTGGCATTGTTGACCAGCAAGAAAGGACTATTAAAAAAGTGAAGAAAAAAAGGAAATAAAGATACAATACACCTCATAGCCCTCACCTCCTATTCTTTTGTGAAAAACTAATATTTTCCTCCAAGCTCTTTTTATTGTTGCATCCAATCAAGCATTCAAAATATTCAATCAATCCAATGATCCTGAAGAAAGTCTCCACCCCCTTTCATCCATTCAAAAGATTAAGGGCCTAGCCTATTTAGCCCTGCTATTAAGCTGATTTTAAATAATTTTTAAGTAAAAAGTAGATCAAAAAACTATTTAGTAATGAAAAGGAAAAGCAAAAAAAATAATAAAAAGATAAAATTTGATAAAGCTATAATTTGATATTTTTCCAGCTTCTCATTTTTCAAAAAAATAATTCTCATGATTTTATATAAAATTTTAAGTAATATTATTTTAAATAATTTAAAATTTTAATACTAAAAAAATAAAATATATTATTTTAAATAATTTAAAATAATTTATTTATTTATTATTTTAATTTTTTATAGCAGTTAATAAGTTATAAAAAATTAATCCTTGTGTAAGTATTCTCTTGTGTTTCTAGCTCTAATTATTCTCTAGGGTGTCGAAGAACATGTTTGTACATGCCATCATGCATCAATCCTTGTGCATTTTCTCTAGAAGTATGCTCATCAGTTGTTATCCTCAATTTTGGAAATTCATGCTCTTTATATGCGTCCGAATTTTCTTTCTTTATTCTATTTGAGAGCATTATATGAGTTACCGACAAAACACCCCTACAATTTTTTCCTCTAAGAGAGACGCAGAATGATCCGAGCAGGTAGTGCACTAAGCACACCAATAAATTAAAAGAAAAGTGAAAATGCACTCAAGGTCACTCTAATCGCAGCCAACAAGTTGGCTTCATTTCGCACAAACCCGAACCTTTCCCATCCCAATCTTACAACTCACCAACTCTTTCTTTTTGCAAGCACCTAGAACAAAGCTGCAAGCTAGAGTGTTCCAGCACTCTATTTGTATAGCACAGGTGTCTGTAGCTTGAACATGGAGTAATAATAGCATATTGCTGCGCTTAATACAAATTCAGCCAACTACAACTTAACCCAGAATTCCAGCACAATACCATAACATACAACAATTCTACGGCACTAAATCACTCCAAAATTTCCACAATACATCAGCTACAAAACTCAGTTAAGATCAAGGACATCCATATTCAAAAACCACATCAAGACTCATCAACATAAAGAAATCAGCTTCAAACAAACACCAAAACTCAGCCCAAATCCAAGGAAACATGCAACAGCAAAAGCTAACCAACAATAATCAACTCCATCAGAATATATGTCAAAAATCCAGTGAAACCTCAATGCATGACCTGGCCAACGTATCAAGCAATAAAGAAAGAAATACCGAGGTTTGACTAGGCCAAATATCACAGCACAAATACACCAAATAAGAAGTCCAGAACAATGCAGGCGTAACCAGCAAGCACAACATGTTCAAACAAACACCAAAACTCATCCCAAATCCAAGGAAACCTGCAACAACAAAAGCTAACCAACAATAATCAACTCCATCAGAATATATGTAATCCAGTAAAACCTCGAGGCACGACCTAGCCAATGTATCAAGCAATAAAGAAAGAAATACCGAGGCTTGACTAGGCCAAATATCACAGCACAAATACACCAAATAACAAGAAGTTAACAATGCACGCGTAACTCAGCAAGCACATGTTCAAACAAACACCGAAACTCATCCCAAATCTAAGTAAACATGCAACAGCAACAGCTAACTAACAATAATCAACTCCATCAAAATATGTCAGAAATCCAGTGAAACCTCGAGGCATGACTTGGCCAACGTATGAAGCAATAAAGAAAGAAATACCGAGGCTCGACTAGGCTAATTATCATAGCACATACACAAAATAAGAAGTCCAGAACAATGCACGCGTAACTCAGCAAGCACAACATGCTCAAACAAACACCGAAACTCATCCCAAAAGTAAGGAAACATGCAACAGCAAAAGCTAACCAACAATAATCAACTCCATCAAAATATATGTCAGAAATCCAGTGAAACCTCAAGGCATGACCTGGCCAATGTATCAAGCAATAAAGAAAGAAATACCGAGGCTTGACTAGGCCAAATATCACAGCAGAAATACACCAAATAAGAAGTCCAGAGATGCACACGTAACTCAGCAAGCACGACATGTTCAAACAAACACCGAAACTCATCTCAAATCCAAGGAAACATGCAACAGCAAAAGCAAACCAACAATAATCAACTCCATCAGAATATATGTCAAAAATCCAGTGAAACCTCGAGGCTCGACCTGGCCAACGTATCAAGCTATAAAGAAAAAAATACCAAGGCTCGACTAGGCCAAGTATCACAGCACAAATACACCAAATAAGAAGTCCAGAACGATGCACGCATAACTCAGCAAGCACAACATGTTCAAACAAACACCGAAACTCATCCCAAATCCAAAGAAACATGCAACAGCAAAAGCTAACCAACAATAATCAACTCCATCAAAATATATGTCAGAAATCCAGTGAAACCTCGAGGCACGACCTGGCCAAACGTATCAAGCAATAAAGAAAGAAATACATAGGCTCGACTAGGCCAAGTATCTCAGCACAAATATACCAAATAAGAAGTCCAGAACGATGCACGCATAACTCAGCAAGCACAACATGTTCAAACAAACTGAAACTCATCCCAAATCCAAAGAAACCAACAATAATCAACTCCACCAAAATATATGTCAGAAATCCAGTGAATCCTCGAGGCACGACCTGGCCAAACGTATCAAGCAATAAAGAAAGAAATACCAAGGCTCGACTAGGCCGAGTATCACGGCACAGATACACCAAATAAGAAGTCCAGAACGATACACGCGTAACTCAGCAAGCACAACATGTTCAAACAAACACCGAAACTTATCCCAAATCCAAAAAAACATGCAACAGCAAAAGCTAACCAACAATAATCAACTCCATTAAAATATATGTAAGAAATCCAGTGAAACCTCGAGGCACGACCTGGCCAACGTATCAAGCAATAGAAAGAAATACCAAGGCTCGACTAGGCCAAATATCGCACAAATACACCAAATAAGAAGTCCAGAACAATGCACGCGTAACTCAGCAAGCACAACATGTTCAAACAAACACCGAAACTCATCCCAAATCCAACGAAACATGCAACAGCAAAAGCTAATCAACTCCATCAGAATATATGTCAAAAATCCAGTGAAACCTCGAGGCACGACCTGGCCAACGTATCAAGCAATAAAGAAAGAAATACCGAGGCTCGACTAGGCCAAGTATCACAGCACAAATACACCAAATAAGAAGTCCAGAACGATGCACGTGTAACTCAGAAAGCACATGTATATACTCAGCAAATGGAGGAGAGAAACTCCATCAACCAGAACTCAGGAGAAAAACCCAGCATGAGAAGTCCAGAGAACACGTTCACGTGGAAGAGAGAAGAGATCGATACCTAGCCCAAAAGATTGGGCTGCTCCACCCAGCAACACGGCTTGCGAACAGAACCTCCACCCTTCCGTGGAGGAAGGTAATCAGCTACAAAAGCTCAGCCAACAAAGGAACGTAGCAGGAGAGGAGACCTGCGATCGGCGAAGGAACGTAGCAGGAATCGGCGAGAGCCAAACGGGGAGGAGCCACACGAACGAGCCAGAGCCCTAGAAGCTTCCGGAGTCGTCCAGAGAAATGAAATCGGCAAAGGTAGAGTCCAAATCAGTGAAAGTCAATTTTGACTGAAGCTTAGAAATAAGTCCCGCCTTGATTAAGCACTTTAGACTTCTCCTATGCAGCAGTCTCGCCTTGTTAATCCTCTCTGAAGTGTCGATCATCTCACTCTCTCAGTGTCAGCCCACTTACCCTTAAGCCAACCGGGTTGGCGGATTGGATCGGGCGCCGCCCAAATCTGAATTCAATTTCGCCCCAACGGGCGTTGAGCGACAGAGGCTGCAGTTTGGAATTGTAGTGTAGTTTGTGTAGTGTAGGTTATAAAAAAGTACTGTCCGATAAAATTAAAGGCTGCATTTACAATAGGTTGTAAAAGTGCTGTGAAAAATTATAATATAAAATACACCGATGTGGGAGTGAGAGAAGAGCGAAAAAAGCATCTTCTTCTTCCCTCAACATCCATCTTGCCCGCTTCCGCCACCGGCACGCCCTCCGCTGGTGGCGGCGCTGCTTCCTCTTTCCTCCTCCGCCAAAACTCCGCCTCGCGCCTGCCCTCCAAGGGGCTTCTGTCACCGCTTGTCGTTTCCTCTCCATCGCGCCTACTCTCTAGGTCGATGTCCTCCTCTCCTCCTCGACGTGGCTAACGCCTTCGGACTAGCTGCTCCGCCTTGAGGGAGACAACGCAGTGGAGGAGGCTACAGCAAGGAGAAGAACGTCAACGGCTAAGGCAAGGGTAGTGGGCAAGGATAGAGGAGAGGGACGGTGAATCACCTGCTGCGGCACTGGAAAGATGGGGGGATTCAGAGGGGGGAAGTGGTGGAGGAACGAGGGAGAGAGACGGGGCGGCCAAGGTGGCGACCAGTAGAGAGGGGCGTGGTGCTCGTCGACTGGTGTGGGCACTGTGGGGGGAGGCGGAGGCTGGCGGAGGCAGCGGATCCACGCTTAGTGGGCGGGTAGAGGGTGGATGAGATGGTGAAGCGGCCGCCGACGATGAGGAAGCCCGCTATGCACCCAGCGTCCGTCGCGGGGACCTGGCTTTAGGGGAGAGGCACTATGCACCCACACAAACTACAAAGGGAAGCTGTAGGCTAGGCCAGGTGAAAAACACCCGATCAATCCTCGTCAACGTGAATAAGCATCCGTAAAGCCCCCTCGGCGCTAAACAAAATCCAAAAAGTTGATCAACTCCACGCTTGATCGGCTGCTCCACCTACAATCCCAAACGCACCCAGAGTCGCGTGGGCACGGCTGAGGTGACAGGGCGAGGTCTCGGGGCACGGGCCGACGTGGGATGGCTTATGTGCAACGAAGAAAAGAGGACGTTGTCCTCGTTACGACGAAGAAATGGCCTAAGCTGGGTACCCAGCTCAAGGCCAATAATCAGGGTCGTTAATTTTGACCCTAAAAGTATTTTTTTTTAGAAGTGTTGTATGTCTTGTGAGCTTTCCAATGGTACTAATATTAGGGTATTTTAGATCACGTATACGTATGAAATACCCTATACAAAATTGCATATAACACAAAACTATTTTATAATATAAAAAAATTAATTTTTCTATAGGGTATTTCATACGTATACATGATCTAAAATACCCTAATATTAGTACCATTGGAAAGCTTACAAGACATACAACATTTCTAAAAAACAAATTAAAAAAAATATATTTTTATGGTCGAAATTAACGACCCTGATTATCGGCCTTGAGCTGGGTACGTAGCTTAGGCCATTTCTTCCGTTACGACGGCAGCTCGAAAAAAAAAGAGAAGGGAACAAGCTCGCGATCGCCGTCTTTCTTCTTCATCCCCTTAGGCGATCTTCATCTCCTCGTCGGACGTCGTCGGCGGAGTCCTCTGGTGTTCCGGTGGTGCGGGTGGGAGGTGGAACGCCTAGGAGAGCTCGGTCCCCCTTCCTCGCCGTCGTTCCCGTTTAGTCGCCGTCGTAGCTACCGTCGTCGCTCAGACCGCCTCGGAAGACGCTACTGCTTCTACTTCCCCGACTAGACGGAGCCGGCGTTTACCGTCGAAGCCGCCCCCGGTGAACGCCATGCTTGAAGAATACTTGCGGCACTATGTGACCACGAGTTAGCGAAACTAATTGGAGCTGTTGGATGCCGCTTAATTCGCGCACAATCTCCACCGATCTTCAGCCACCGGTAAAAGTCCGTTTGAAGTTGTGTTGGGCCGCCAACCCCATACTCCGATCAACGTGGCAGTCCGGGATGAAGATGGCTTGTGTCCGGCAGCCCATCGCCTGGCCAGGGAGAGGGCGGAAATCCTGCAAGAAGCCCGCGACAACCTTGAGGAGGCTGCTAGCCGGATGGAACTCTACGCAAATCGGAGTCTACGCGACGAGGAGTTCCATCCCGGGGATCGCGTGTTGCTGAAGATCACCCCGAAAATGTGGACTCACATTTCGGCCAAGAAGGTCTTGCGCAGTTTGATTCCCAGGTATGACGGTCCGTTTCCGTGATCAGTCGCGTGGGCTTGGTCGCCTATCGAATCGAGCTCCCCGAAAGACTCAAACTCCATCCGGTGTTCCACATCTCCTTCCTAAAACGATTCCACGAAGATGCAGACGGAGATCGTCAACAGAAGCCTCGTGCACCACCGACTGTCCAGGTTCAGTTCAATCGAGAGCTGGATCGGGTACTAGACTGGCGAACGAAAGGCACCCACACCAGCTGTCACGCCCCGAAGAGGGCACCTCTAGTGGGTCCACCCAGAAAGTTCACCCTCGGGACGCGACGGGTCAACCTGTGGGCCAAGTCAGCAACAAAGTCAATAGTCAACGACCCCAATGCAATATATGAATAAAATAACAAAAACAATATCACAAATAACATACCGCCATCTGGTCCACGACCAAGCATACAAATACCGCTCCACATACCACACCGCCACATAAATATAATCTGACTGAAAACAGATAAACAAGTACAAAATGCAGCTCCCAAGGTGACCACTACATCTAACTATCTAGATTCGCTCTAGGAGGAGTAATGACAGAACCTGGAAGAGAGAGGGAGAGTAGGGGGAGTTAGCTAGAAGGGCTAAGTAGGGATATATAAAGGATATGATGCATGTACAACAAACAAGGTTAATTTCCAAAGTCTACCAGTGTCCTACGTGCATGTATCACAATAGATATGTATAACACAAATCAACATCATATCGAAATATCACAGCATGTACCCATAAAACAGAGCTCGGCCAATCGTCCACTTAAGGACACGCACTCCTGGTGGAGTGGTCCCCAATGTCAGCTCTAAACAAGGGGGACGATCTGCCCGTCGGCAGTCCGCTGGTGTAGCGTCCAACACCAATCACCCGAAGTCGGTATACGACCCTTCGGAGATGACACAGGTCGACAGCATATAGTACAAGTGTCCTCACATCACGGATCACGACTATAGCTAGTGGCCAACATACAAAACGCGTAGCCCTCGCCAACAACAAGCTACGGTAACAGACCTCGGTCGACTGGCATAATCTCCCCACTCCTCAGTCCAACCGGAATATAATCTCAATAAGTCATATCAGCCCAATCCAGGGCACAACATATCAAATCAGCCCACTCTCAAGGCTCAAAGGGCGCTCATATAGAGCCATGAATATACATCTCAAATCACATAGCATAAAGATAAACAACAGCATAAAAACAGATATCATGCAATCACATGTATGATCAATACAACAGGATAAGACTGCAACAGTAACCAGATGCAAATCAATGGAATAAACTTAAGGCAAGGTGTCGCTATCCTAAGCATTCAATTGGCACCATAGCAAAGGCAGGAGGAAGACCCTACCTCGATCTGTAGGTCTGCGCTAAGAACCAACCAATACGTAACATATAAGATGTCCGCGTGTCTAAGCCGTCGGACCCTAACACATACGAGAGGGTAGCGTTATACATGCAAGTGTTTACCATACAGGTCTGAACTTAATACAGCCCTAAACCGAATGCAATTCTATAGCACATATGAATAAGTGGGGATTAGGGTACTAACTGAGTTCGCGCACATCCATTTGTTCGGCATAACACTTGATCACAGGGTGACGAAGTATCCATAAAATTTCTTCTGATTCATCCCCTTCAGTGGAAGGCGAAGGAATGTCTTCTTGCACAGGGAGTTTGTTCTTGCAAGAATTTGGAATTTCACAGGGACACCCACCACGCTTTGCAGGCGCGGAAGAAGTGTATGGGATAAGGGTATGGGGCAAGAAAAAGAACCCTTTAGTTGTCAATGTAACGCCTTTATAGGAATTATTGAACTTTATTATCATTTTTTGCCTCAACTAAGAGACTCTGGAATATTTGTTCTATAGATTCGTACTGAACTCTTATGTTTCCTTCTGAATCTACTAATTTTCAAGTTACAAACAAGTTTATTTTTATCCCAATGGGCTTGGGGATTTGAACCAAAGATTTGGTCCTTTTCTAACAATCTAATTAGATTGTCAATCTCATCATTTCCTGACTCAATTTTGTTAAACAAAACTTGATTAAGAATATCCTCTTTCTCATATTCTTTATGGAACTTGTTCACAGGGTGACGAAGTATCCATAAAATTTCTTCTGATTCATCCCCTTCGGTGGAAGGCGAAGGAATGTCTTCTTGCACAGGGAGTTTGGTCTTGCAAGAATTTGGAATTTCATAGGGACACCCACCACGCTTTGCCGGCGCGGAAGTGCAAGCATGGTCTTGACTACCTCTTCGTGGACTCCACTGATGTTCATGTAGTGGTGGTAAGACAGGAGCCATAATTTTGTATGAAGAAGGTATATACATTCTTACTTTATAATTGCTCTAAAAAGGGCATTAAAATATCTAGTTTATCCATAGAAGGAGCTAGATTTTCTGTCCCAAAGGGTGATTGCATCCTATCTGCTTTAGATAATAAGTCAGATGCAAATTCATCTAATTCATTATCTGAGCCAGATTGGTATGTTGGATCTGGTATTGAGACAATACTATAAATTGACTCAGTATCAGATAAATATATAGAAGTTGAGGACGTAATATTTGTAACCTATTATTTTGATAGGCTTCAAATTGTTGATCAATATCAACAACTTTTTCCAATACTTGTGTTGGAATTCCATTACCATCAAATAACCTATTAAGGAGATTAGGAATGAGATTACTGATTGATAACCTTTCATTATGGTTATTTTTCCTTACTGTTGTGGTTCCAGTAAATGATCTTGTTGTCATTTACAAGCAAACTGGGTACTTCTAAGTTGTCTTTGACGTCTTGTGGTAGACGTAGATGGTGAAACAGCCGAAGCTGATGCCTGAAGTACTCGGTTTAACTGAGTAGCTAATTCTTGGACCGAGGTCTGATATTGTTGGGTTTGTAAGACCAACAAATTATCTAAGCGTTGGATAACTTCTTGTTGTCTGAGTATAGTTTCAAAATAAGTAGCTATTGTTGATATCATATTATCAAGTTTTTTATTTAATTGCATAAGATATGCAATAATAAAATTGTTCTGACGAACAAATCTTTTGTCAGAGGCACTTTGGGGATCATCTAAGACCATGCCAAGTGCTCCATCTAAATAATTACTAGATTCAACGAGTGCTTTTTGATAGTCAATATCTTGATCTATCTGTCTTGGATATTCTCTAGATGGTTTTACCATTCTTCAGAATTTTTCTGCAATTTCACAAGTAACTCTACTACTTTTGCATGTTGATGATCCGAGATTTGAGATTGTCTATGTAGACGATCTAATATCTCTTTTAGTTCAACAGTAAGTTGTTTTTGTAAAATAATTGATTTCTCAATTTTTTTTACCATAGTAATCAGGTGTGTATATTGGTTTTTAATATACTCCTGATTGTTATGAATATTGCGTAAAAGCATATTTTTCGCAATCATTTCAGTATGAACTTTTTTCCAAAGTTCAGTACAAAGATGATTAAATTCTTTAAGGCTTTCAGCCTGAGAGATTTGAAAGTCAATTATGGTATTCATCTGGGCATTTTCAGTATGAAATTGGTGAGCATATCTACCATTTTCTTTTGGAAAATAGCATTTATGTTTGGTTGCCTGAGAATTAGCTTGTAATTCCCAGTATTTTTGAGATAATGTTAGATATAAATAATTTATATCCATCAATTACCTATTGTTTGAACTCTTATGAGTTTTTCGACTTTTTTGAGTCATATATATCCTTAGGTTTAAAACCATTAGATAGAGTGAAACCTTAAAGGTTTGATTATGCCTGGAGGCATGATTATGTTTGGAGCCTTTCGGCTTTTGTGGATAAATTTGTTTCATCCAAGCTATGTGTATAAACACAATCAAAGAGCAATATCAGATGTTATAGATCTACTAGGTACTGACGCATAAGTATATGGAACTATGTTGTCATGTGTAAAGAAAAACTACCTAAGGAGTAGAAATATGTATTAACTATAGATTCCTGGATATTATTATGCTTTGGTTTTCCTCTGGTATCAACCGCTTTACCATGACTTTTTACTATTCGAGCTAGCATCATGCTGTATGGGCGTTAGCAAGTCTCTCGTCCCTTGCGACCCTCTTGGTCTTCGGACTTTTACTTGCCAAGCCATTGGCCCTCTGGCAAGCTTGTATACTAAAACCATGGTGACTTAAGCAGCCCCGGTTTACCCAAATTTGTATAAAAAAACCAAGCATAATACATCCTATCTGAATTAATACACATAATACATCTGCTTAGGGTTGTTCTTTACACCAAAAAAGTATTACTCCATAATTATGCGTGGTATCAACCTCATCCTCATCCTTGAGGTTTTTAAACCTTATCAAAACTTTGTTTGTGTGTATATATATGACATTCTTGTACATAGTAAAACAGAGAAAGAACATACAAGTCATCTCAAGCTTGTATTACAAAAATTATATACAAACGGAATTATTGTCTCCGGACAAAAATCTCAGTTTTACAAAAATCTATTGAATATCTAGGTGTTGAAATTGGTAATGGAGAAATTAAACTCCAACCACATATCGCATCTAAAATAAAAACCCTTGAGGTTACAGATACTAAGAGTTTACAACAATTCTTAGGACTCATAAATTATGCTATACCTTTTTTAAAGGATCTACATAAATTGAGTGGACCCCTCTACTCAAAATTATCACTTACCGGTGTAAAGAAATTTAACACTGAAGACTATAAGCAAATTGATAAAATCAGGCAATTGGTAGATACACTACCTTTGCTCAAATTATCTTTGGATAATGATTATCTTATTGTTCAAACAGACGGTTGTGAACAAGGATGGGGCGCCATCTTACTTCGCAAACCACATAAATATGCTTCTGATCCTGAAGCCATCTGCAGATATGCTTCTGGCAAATTTCGTGAGAAAAATGTCACTAGCAGTATTGATCAAGAGCTTTTGGCCGTTTGTTACGGTCTTGATGCTTTCAGATTATTCCTTTTAAACAAAAAGGACATACTTATAAGAACTGACTATGAAGCCATAGTTAAGTTCTTCAAAACAAAAAAATGAGAAACGTATCTCTCAAAAGAGATGTTTATCATTTATTGATCATTGCATTAATAATGCATACAAAATCACCTTTGAGCATATCAAAGGCAAAGATAATGTCATCTCTGACATTCTATCACGTCTTTTATTAAGACCAGAATGATAACCTACAAGGTTATGCAGAATAATATCAAATATATGATTGTCTTTTCTAAAGACTAAAGTGACAACTAATGAAGTTGTGTAGAAGATGGCTTCTGGAAGTACTCCCTCCTTGAAAAAGGATACAGGAAAGGCAAAGAAAGGACCACAAAGTCCTCAACCAATGGTCACAGATGATATGACTTATGCGCAAGTCATTAAAGAAGAACCGGCTCAAACACAGATGTATGCTTTTCGGACACCGAGACATTATACTGCTTTGATCGGACATGACCGAATGGTTCTAGATCTCCTATGGAAAGACCACCATGGCCCTGGTTTTCTTACGGCCATGAACACATTAGCTGGACATTTGCAAGCACTCCGATTTATGAAGACCCTGCCACAAACCCCAGCTTCAAAACCATCAAAATTAGAACCCCAAACACTTGAAGCCTATATAGCTAAAGAGTTTAAGATTTCTTCTTTGGAAAAAGAGCTTAGTGATCTTAAAACTCAAATGACGAGTTTACAAACTCAAAAGACTACGCTTGAACAAGAGGTGCAAATGTTAACTCAAACATGGAACCAAGAAATGGACTCAGAATGGACCAATTCACAGTCCAAGATTCCACCATGTCTCTATCCAGCAAAGCAACATATATATGAGCTGGTTAAGAAAACACAACACCAAAAGTTCATAAAAATTGTTTCCTATCTCAAGCGAATAGCCTTGAATGAGATTACAAGGCCTCAGGGACTTCATCTTACAATGATTTCTTTAAAAAGAGATGAGCTTCATCCAGATGAACCACACTGTAAGTGTAACCAAGGTTTTACCATTGTAAAAGCTTCTATAGACCTTACACAATGGAGAGATTGCCGAATTTTGGATATAGAGGTCTCTCTCTTAGATCTCTTTCAGTATGGATTACTAGATCGCTTAGTAATTCATGCACTGCATTTAGAAAAAATTTCCAATTTTCCATTGAAGTTTAAATATTGCATTGATAAGTTTTACAAGCTTCATGAATTTTTAGGCTACTTAGATCTGAACATCAGTTCTTGCCCCCCTGGTTTCTGGGGTATCCTAATGATGCAAAACATCAGATCCTGATAAAAATCCAACAGGATTTTATGCCCGATTTTTGGAATCTATCTTTTGTTGATGATATTAACAAAACAGCTAATGTCCCTTTGGAACTACAAATCTGCCTGTGGCGAGATTATGTTATCACTAAAGCTCCTCTAATATTTTATCAATCTACTCTGATTTCTGAAGAGAAGAATATGAAGATTTATGTAGAGGACGAACAGAATGTCTTTTATACCCCTTTCACTTCTCACTTCTACACCCATGTTGGGCAATATAAACACTTCACTCAGGTAAAGGGGGAATCATATGTGAAAGAATATAAAGATTATGGAAGGATGATTCATCCTTTGGTGATGCTGACAATGATGATATTCTTAAAGAACTTCAAGAAGAAGACTGAAGTAGCAGCCTTATTAGAAAAAAATCTCCACTATTGAAAAATAGTGGCCTAGTGTACAAAAGGACTTTGGAGAAAAGCTACTTTAAGAAAAGATTCACATGTTGAAAGAGACGCGATGTCGGCTCCTTATGCAAGACGGTCCCTACCGAAGAATCTTTTATTGAAGGGTCAGGCTCTTTCCTCAAGAGTCATGTGTCTTTTACTTTATTCAAAGGTCATGTGTGTGCTGGCATCAATTATTGATGATTTACTTCGTTTGTAAGTAAACCTCTCCCACGATGTCTATATAAGGAGAGCAGTCGGTTGTAAGAAAGTAGATCTGCCTTCAGCTAGTCGAGCGCAAGTGTGATCAAGTGTTCTTGTAAGTCTTTATGTTTTAATATATTCAGCATCTTTTAAGTATTTTCTAGAGTAAAATACCCCTTCCTCCCTCGTTTTTGGTAATATTTGTGTTAAGCCTAGAAATTGAGCTTATTGAGACTGGCCAAATCCTTGGTTCTCATAAACTCATAGTAGATTCAGAAGGAAACATAAGAGTTCAGTACGAATCTACATAACAAATATTCCAGAGTCTCTTAGTTGAGGCAAAAAATGATAATAAAGTTTAAACATTGTATAAGTTGCAAAATAATCTAAAAGCAACTCATCATACAAATTTAGAAAATTTCAATGATGAAAGATATGCTACACAAAGCATAACTTCTGAGGAACTTTTTGAGGATTTAAATCAGGATTTGAATGATCTAGATTTAAATCTTAATAATCTCTTTGACGATGATAATCAGAGTATCTTGACCATTGGTCATCAAAAGTAGCCATGAAGGTCTCAGAATTAGATGGAACATTTTCTGCAGAAGAAATGTATTCTTATCTAGAAAATTTCCTAGGTGGAACTGCAAGAGCCATGTGGGAATCCTATAAGTTGAATTTCCCAACAGAATTTCAACAAGATGTTGCATTAGGAGTAAATCCTTATAATTTTACTAATAGAATGCGACTAATGATTATGGGTGCAAACCCTAACATGGGATATAATGCCCTACAAAAAGAAGCAATTAGAAAACTTGAAATATTGCAGATAAAAAACTGGAAGTATATCAAGCCTTTTCTTCAATACTGGATATAAGCTTTATATCTCTTCTGTGATTGATGCTCTAGCCAGTAGAGGGATTAAGATGATAAAGCCCTTGGCCATATCACCAGATGATCTGGGAGGATTAGACTGGAATATCTCCAAAAATCTGGAACTGAAAATGCCCAAATGAATACCATAATTGACTTTCAAATCTCTCAGGCTGAAAGTCTTAAAGAATTTAATCATCTTTGTACTGAACTTTGGAAAAAAGTTCATACTGAAATGATTGCGAAAAACATGCTTTTACGCAATATTCATAACAATCAGGAGTATATTAAAAACCAATATACACATCTGATTACGATGGTAAAAGAAAGTGAGAAATCAATTATTTTACAAAAACAACTTACTGTTGAACTTCTAGGTTGTCTTTGACGTCTTGTGGTAGACGTAGATGGTGAAACAGCCGAAGCTGATGTCTGAAGTACTCGGTTTAACTGAGTAGCTAATTCTTGGACCGAGGCTGGTACTTCTAATTTCCCATCATAAATTTGGATAATACTATTAACCTTAATCAGAAATTTTATGGATACTTCGTCACCCTGTGAACAAGTTCCATAAAGAATATGAGAAAGAGGATATTCTTAATCAAGTTTTGTTTAACAAAATTGAGTCAGGAAATGATGAGATCGACAATCTAATTAGATTGTTAGAAAAGGACCAAATCTTTGGTTCAAATCCCCAAGCCCATTGGGATAAAAATAAACTTGTTTGTAACTTGAAAATCAAAGATCCTAGTTTTCGAATTACAAATAAGAAGATCACAGCAACAAACGACAATATTGCTGAATTTAAAATGCACATTGATGATCTACTCAAACTCAATGTGATCAGAAGGAGTACATCTCCTCATAGATCGCCTGCTTTCATTGTAAACAAACACAGTGAACAAGTTAGAGGCAAAACACGAATGGTTATTGACTATCGTCGACTAAATGACAATTTAGAAGATGATGGTTATGACATTCCAGATAAAACTAAGTTAATAAAATCTATACAATGAAGTTATATCTTCTCAAAATTCGACTGCAAATCTGGTTTCTGGCAAATCAGAATGGCAGAAGAATCAATTCCATGGACAACGTTTACTTGTCCATTAGGAAGCTTTGAATGGCTAGTAATGCCATTTGGGCTTAAAACTGCTCCTGCAGTATTCCAAAGAAAAATGGATAAGGTTTTTAAACCTTATCAAAACTTTATTTGTGTGTATATAGATGACATTCTTGTACACAGTAAAACAGAGAAAGAACATACAAGTCATCTCAAGCTTGTATTACAAAAATTCTATACAAACGGAATTATTGTCTCCGGATAAAAATCTCAGTTTTACAAAAAATCTATCGAATATCTAGGTGTTGAAATTGGTAATGGAGAAATTAAACTCCAACCATATATCGCATCTAAAATAAAAACCCTTGAGGTTACAGATACTAAGAGTTTACAACAATTCTTAGGACTCATAAATTATGCTAGACCTTTTTTAAAGGATCTACATAAATTGAGTGGACCCCTCTACTCAAAATTATCACTTACCGGTGTAAAGAAATTTAACACTGAAGACTATAAATTGATAAAATCAGGCAATTGGTAGATACACTATCTTTGCTCAAATTACCTTTGGATAATGATTATCTCATTGTTCAAACAAACGGTTGTGAACAAGGATGGGGCACCATCTTACTTCGCAAACCACATAAATATGCTTCTGATCCTGAAGCCATCTGCAGATATGCTTCTGGCAAATTTTGTGAGAAAAATGTCACTAGCAGTATTGATCAAGAGCTTTTGGCCATTTGTTACGGTCTTGATGCTTTCAGATTATTCCTTTTAAACAAAAAGGACATACTTATAAGAATTGACTGTGAAGCCATAGTTAAGTTCTTCAAAACAAAAAATGAGAAACGTATCTCTCAAAAGAGATGGTTATCATTTATTGATCATTGCATTAATAATGCATACAAAATCACCTTTGAGCATATCAAAGACAAAGATAATGTCATCTCTGACATTCTATCACGTCTTTTATTAAGACCAGAATGATAACCTACAAGGTTATGCAGAATAATATCAAATATATGATTGTCTTTTCTAAAGACTAAAGTGACAACTAATGAAGTTGTGCAGAAGATGGCTTATGGAAGTACTCCCTCCTTGAAAAAGGATACAGGAAAGGCAAAGAAAGGACCACAAAGTCCTCAACCAATGGTCATAGATGATATGACTTATGCGCAAGTCATTAAAGAAGAACCGGCTCAAACACAGATGTATGTTTTTCGGACACCGAGACACCCACCACGCTTTGCAGGCGCGGAAGAAGTGTATGGGATAAGGGTATGGGGCAAGAAAAAGAGCCTTTCAGTTGTCAATGTAACGCCTTTATAGGAATTAATAAGAATGTTAAGGCCAATTATAAATTTAGTTTTGACATGGGATAAGGGTATGGGGCAAGAAAAAGAGCCCTTCAGTTGTCAATGTAACGCCTTTATAGGAATTAATAAGAATGTTAAGGCCAATTATAAATTTAGTTTTGACTCAATTCATAGGTCTTAAGCATATTCATCTAATATAAGTCGGTTGTGTATAATGAGCATCTCCTAAGGAAAAGGAAAGCTTGTGTTTAGAGAGGATATATTCATATAAGAAATGACACAGGTCTACAGCATATAGTACAAGTGTCCTCACATCACGGATCACGACTATAGCTAGTGGCCAACATACAAAACGCGTAGCCCTCGCCAACAACAAGCTACGGTAACAGACCCCGGTCGACTGGCATAATCTCCCCACTCCTTAGTCCAACCGGAATATAATCTCAATAAGTCATATCAGCCCAATCCAAGGCACAACAGATCAAATCAGCCCACTCTCAGGACTCAAAGGACGCTCATATAGAGCCATGAATATACATCTCAAATCACATAGCATAAAGATAAACAACAACATAAAAACAGATATCATGGAATCACATGTATGATCAATACAACAGGATAAGACTGCAACGGTAACCAGATGCAAATCAATGGAATAAACTTAAGGCAAGGTGTCGCTATCCTAAGCATGCAATTGGCACCATAGCAAAGGCAGGAGGAAGACCCTACCTCGATCCGTAGGTCTGCGCTAAGAACCAACCAATACGTAACGTATAAGATGTCCGCGTGTCTAAGCCATCGGACCCTAACACATACGAGAGGGTAGCGTTATACATGCAGGTGTTTACCATACAGGTCTGAACTTAATACAGCCCTAAACTAAATGCAATTCTATAGCACATATGAATAAGTGGGGATTAGGGTACTAACCGAGTTCGCAGCCATGTGCGAACGTTTACCACCGTAAGCGTCAGAACACGCGAGAACCAACCCAGAATACTTGAGTCGTTGCATCGGCACGGACCCCCAAGGTTTGCCAGAAAGTTCACCGGAAAAGTATATCCGAGCTCACAGCAGGGCCAGAAATACAGGAAGCTCGAAAGAAGGCATCGACTCGATTCTGGATATCGCCGGACGATCACCGGAACAGTGATCCACCACCTGAACAGTGATCACCGGCGGAGATCGGAGCACGTCGGAGCACCGTGGAAAGCTGACGTCGAGGTGAGTTCAATCGTACAGCCGCTTCTGCGAATGGCCACCGGAATCGCCGGGATCGACCAAAAGAATCCGGTGGCACCACCAACGCCGTTCGCCGGAGCCAAAGAAGATGACGTGCCGGAAATGCTTCCGTAGGCGGCGAAAGTGTCCGCCGGAGCTAAGGGAGACTTGCCGGAGGTGCCAAAGATGAGTTGAGGCGTCGGATCTGGAATTTTTGTTCGTCCCCGCCGCCGTTTGCGTTTGCGTGAAGGAGAGGAAAGGATCGCCGGATTTGGGACGTCGGATGGCGGAGACCCGTCACTCGCTGAAGCCTGTCGGTCAAGAAGGAGATGAGGGCGACAACGAGGAAGGAGCTCGAAGTGCCACTCGCCATTCAGCCGAAGGAGACGAGCGCGTGGAGAAGGAGGGAGCGTTGCGTGAAGACTGGGATTGCGTGCGAGGATGGAGGAGTAGGCGGCGTGGAGCAGAGAAGAAATAAAGAGAAAAGAAGATACAGCGGCTCGTGGAGCACGTGAAGGGGAAATTTTCCGGTGCACGCGCGGCCTCACGCCAACTTGGCACCAAATTCGGTGCATTATACAGAAGTTGACCTTTGGTCAACAAGTTTTATCGGTTACCGATTTACAAAAAATCGGGGGTGTAACACCGGCAATCGCCTCACATAGTTCCTAGTACAATGGCAGAGCGTCGGTGAGCCGACGTGGGAGAAAGCGAGGGATCTTTGGCAATTTGAAGAACAGCTGAGACAGTTTGTGGAAGGCCGGACGCCGGGGGCGGCGTCCACTTCGCCTGGGGGAGGATTGTGAGGCTCGGGGGACCGGTGGGTCCCCGAGTCCGTGGGCGCGGTCAATCGTCGCAAGAACACGCCACGGTCAATCTGGGTGATCCGGGCGAGCGGGGCGAAGGCCCGGATGCGGAGGATGGATCCGAAACCCGCATGTTCGCGCAGTGGCGCGAACTCCTTCCAGTCGTCGACTTGGGAACGGGAGGGAGTGACGTCAGGTGGCGACTTGGAACGGGAGGGAGTGACGTCACCGCTGAGGAGACTGAAACGTGGGCTGACGGAGCAAGGAGAGGGACGCACGCATAGGACAAGAAGGATATAAGTCCAAGGCAGGTTCGACCCAAGGGGGTGCCTGAGTGTGGGAAAAAAGAGAGAAGAGTTCATCACTGGAGAAGAGTGTCCGGCGAAGTCGGGTGTGTGTAAGCGTGCGGCTTGGAAAGGGGTTTTATGTAACTTTGTATTAAAGAGTAATAAGAGTAAAACTTCCCTCTTCCTATTCTGGGTGTTGGTCTCTCTTCGGCTCTCAATCGGTGGGCCCTCTCCGGCGAGTGTGTGGGCGGAAGGAGGTAGCGCGCGCCTCCTGCTATTGCTGGTTGGGCGAGACTGGTCAACGCGCCTACGTGGTGGGCGGACTCGCGAAAAAGGAAAAGTGACAAAGGTAGACACCAGCTGTCGTCTACTGAAGTCAAAAAGGGTCAACGTTGACCGGCGTCTCGGGGCGTAACAATGGAGCTGTAGCGGCGGGAGGAAAATTTGGGAAGAGAGAGGATGGGACAAAGACAGTGTCATACTTATTCACATTTTTCGTGCAAAAGACTCACTGATTTATTGCAGGATGAGGTGGATTGGGGAAATTTTAAGTTACACCAAAAATAAAAGAACTCGGTTATTACGAATTTCTTATTTGCAAATGATGTATTTTATTTTTAGTGATGTTAACGAAAAGATGGTGCGTTGTACCTCAAGAGTTCTCAAACAATTTGTATTTTACTTCTCATTAATAAGTCAAAATCATCTATGTATTTTACTTCCTATTCTATGGAGATTGCAAACTGAACTTGCAATTATTGTTGGAGTGTCCATCAGCAGGGGTGTGCAAAAAAACCATTGAACCACGATTAATCGAACCGAACTGAATCGATTTTCCGGTTAACCGAACCGAACGGTTCTTAATCGGTTCGATTTTTTACTTGTGATCGGTTATCGGTTCGATTACAGTTCGGAATTTGGCCGAACCGCGGTTAACCGAACCGAACCGTTTATATAATATTTATTTATATATAAAAATAAATATTTTATATAAAATCGAACCGGTTAATCGTCAAAACCAACAGTTAACCACCGAAAACCAACGGTTAACTACCAAAAACTAACGGTTAACCGAGAATATTTTTATTTATTAATTTTAAATTATTTTATAATTTTAAATTTTTTTAAATATAAATAATAAAGTTAACCGTCCGTTTTCGGTTAACCGTACCGAAAAACCGGTTAACCGAACATCGGTTAACCAGTACAAACGGTTCGGGATCGGTTCAGAATTTCTCCGAACTGATCTCACCGGTTCGGTTCAGTTTTTTGACACACGGTTCGAACCGTGCACACCCCTATCCATCAGTTTCCCACCCTTTAAATATCTAGGAGTTCCGTCAGTGGTAAATTACTAAAAGCCAAGGAATGATTTCAAGAGTTCTATCAAATCGAAGGGGTTTTCTATATTCTTGTTAATTAATGACCAACTCACATTTAACTCTAATTGTTACTTTCTAATTTGAAAATTTTATATAAAATTGATAAACATTTCTATTGTGGTTATGTTTCTCAAACACAAAACTTTGTAATGTGATGATAAAAAATTGTTTCATGTTTTTTTTAACTTCAAGTCTAGCTTTATGGATTAGCATGGACCCATGAAGACTGATCTTTCTAGTTATTATACTGATATGATAGGTATTGTCCCCGTAGTCAAGGTGGCAAAATGGTGACATAAGGCACCTAAATTGGTTTTGACCTATACCTTAGTGTTGATGACTAGGCGTCGCATGCCGGTGACGGAAAGAACCCAGCTGGCTCCTCACTCGCACGCCGGCGAAGAGGCCGGATGTCGCTCCGCCGGTAACGTCACCTAAGGGCGACGAGGAGACCGGCGATCTCGTCCTTCTCGCACGTATGCAAAAACAGCCGGAGGTGAGGTTCGCCCGAAGGTAACCAAGCAAGCCGACGATGGCCGGAACTAGAGACACGGTGCTCACACGTAGGTGAGCCCGGCTGAGATAGAGAAGCCGGAGGAAGGAGTGGCGTTGGCCACCACGCCGCTGCTCCACCAGGAAAGGACCTCCTCGCTGCTCTCCCCTGTTGACGCCAAAGGCGTCACCCAACTGCACGCCGGAAATGAAGGCGTCGACTGTTGACGAGAAAGGAGGAAGCTTCGCGTCGATGGCAAGGAGGGTTCTCCCTTCGGCGGCTCCAGCTGTAGAAGAAGTCGGAAGAGCCCGACACCGCGCGCAGGCGAGGACCTCCGAAGAAGAAGAGTCGCCTCAGGGGCATCGCCGGGAGTAGTGGGCTCGACTGGAATGAAGACCGAGGGAGAACAGGATGTACCTCGGCGATCACCCGGCCGCCGGCTCCTTCTAGTCGGTGAGCTGTTGCTGGTTGCGCCTTCCAAGGCAGTCGGAAAGTGAGGTCCGGCGAGGTCGACGACGGAGAAGACGGCAGAGAGGAAAGGGGAAGCTCGGCGCGTTCCGTCCACCCGCCCACACCACCGGAACACGAGCTCGAGCTAGGCGCGGCGATTGCCGGAGATCCGAGCTTCGGCCAACGAACGGACCGGAAGAGAGAGGAAGGGGCGAAAGTCAGTTCTCGCAGGGTCAAAATTTTCTCTTGGAGGACGACGATGTCGTCCGTTTTCTTCCACCCCACGTCAGCATGCGAAACGATGCGAGCTCGCGTCTCGTCAACCCACGCACTGCACTAGACACGTACGCATCCGACGAATTCGCGTGCTCCAACCCTGATTTCGCCCGTTGAGATAATGGAATCAGATCCGGGCCACGCTCGATCCGCTCCATTAATTCGCCGACCCGGTCGGCTGCAAAGAGTAGGCTGGGCTGTGATTTGGGCCGTGCCCAATCACGGCCCAAGAGCCTAACATTCTCCCCCTCTGGAGCGAGTCACCGCCCTCGGCGACTAAAAGTAACGTCGGATCTCATCCTCGAACTGCCACAGTTCGGACACCTTATACCATATAGCTTCTTCCATTGGAGAACCTTCCCACCGAACAAGAAATTCTGTTCGTCGGTTCATCCTACTATGTCCCAAGACTCGGTGATCTAGCTCTCTGATCCTTTGGTCGAACTCCGTTCGAACCGTTGGAGGCGCACGAAGCGACTGTGACCGAGATGGATCCCCTAGATCCTTATGGAACCTCTTTAGGAAGCTCACATGGAATGTCGGATGCAGCTTCATCCTGTTAGGGAGCTTTAGACGATACGCAACTGAGCCAACCCGACTCAATACCTCGAAAGGTCCATTGTATCTCCGTATAAGGCCCCGATGTGCTGCCTTTGCAGATATCTTCCTCCATATCTGCGGAGTTAGTCGGAGAAGCACTAAGTCGCTCACGGCGAATTCTTCGTCCCGACGTCGACGATTTGCATATTGTTGCATTCATCTAGCTGCTAGCTCGAGGCTGCCCTTAGCCTCCTAGAGCGACTCCACTCGCTCACGAGCTGCCCGTTGCCTGGCGGGACATCTTCCCTCGGAGGTCCTCATCACGATGTCAACAGGAGTTAGGGGCTGTCTTCCGAACACAAGCTCAAAGGAGCTGTGCCCCGTAGACGATGATATGTGGAGATTATAGGCAAACTGTGCCGAATCAATCCACTTCACCCAGTCCTTTTGACTCACAGTCACAAAGTGATGGAGGTAGTCCTCCACGAGGGCATTCACCCGCTCCGTCTGTCCATCCGTCTGGGGATGGTTCGCTGTGGAGAAGTTTAACTTCGTTCCCAGCTTGTCGAACAACGTCGGCCAAAATCGTCCGGTGAACCGGGCATCCCTATCGCTCACGATATCAGTTGGGATCCCAAAATATTTCACCACGTTCTGAAAGAATAAATCTGCAGCTACCATAGCTGAGCATGGTTCGGGTGCTAGAATGAAAACTCCATACGTGGAGAATCTATCCACAACCACGAATATGGATATTTTCCCCTCGACCTTGGGAAACCCACCAATAAAATCCATGGACAGACTTGTCCAAGGGGTCTCGAGTATAGGCAAGGGTTGTAACAACGTCTGGGGATGGTTCGCTGTGGAGAAGTTTAACTTCGTTCCCAGCTTGTCGAACAACGTCGGCCAAAATCGTCCGGTGAACCGGGCATCCCTATCGCTCACGATATCAGTTGGGATCCCAAAATATTTCACCACGTTCTGAAAGAATAAATCTGCAGCTACCATAGCTGAGCATGGTTCGGGTGCTAGAATGAAAACTCCATACGTGGAGAATCTATCCACAACCACGAATATGGATATTTTCCCCTCGACCTTGGGAAACCCACCAATAAAATCCATGGACAGACTTGTCCAAGGGGTCTCGAGTATAGGCAAGGGTTGTAACAACCCTGCCGGTAACCTCCGATCGACATTGTCTTGTTGACACACAAGACATGTGCGGACATACATCTCAATGTCGGCACGCATATCTGGCCAATAACATGACCTGGACAACAAAACGAGCATACGCCTTTGTCCCGGATGACCCGACCACGGGGTGTCATGGAGCTCCCTAAGCAGCTCTCGCCGCAATCCACCGGATGCGGGGACTAGTGGCCTCTCGCCACGGGCCATGACAACGTCATCGGCACCCAAATAATATCGTTGGGTCGTACCCGATTAATCTGCTCAACAAGCTTTCGATATGCCTCATTGAAAGTAGCTGCTGCTTTTATCCTCGTAAGGAGATCTCCTTCCACTCTGGAGATCGCAAAGCAGACTAAGGCGTTAAGCCTACTTAGTGCGTCAGGCACTACATTAGCCTTTCCAGGCTTGTGTTCCCACTGAAACTGAAATTCTACTAGGAATTCCTGTCATCTGGCCTGTTTTGCCGACAATTTTTTCTGTGTGGTGAAATAAGTATTTGCCACATTGTCGGTTTTCACCACGAAGGCGTTACCTAGGAGATATAGTTTCCATGTTCGGAGGCAGTGCACCACTACTACCATCTCCTTTTCATGCACAGAATACCTCTGCTCTGTCTCATTTAGCTTTTGACTCTCGAAAGCTACAGGATGCCCATCCTGTATCAACACACCACCGATCGCCTGATCCAAAGCGTCGGTGTGAACCTCGAAAGGTTTACTGAAATCCGGTAACTTCAGGATCGGTTCAGAAGCTATTCGCTCTTTCAAGTTTTGAAAGGCCGACTGACACCGATCGTCTCAACTCCAGTTGATATTCTTTTTCAACAAATTACTGAGGGGTGCAGTCACTCTCGAGCAACCCCGGATGAACTTTCGATAAAAGTTCACAACACCGAGGAAACTTCTCAACTCAGACTCAAATCTACGACCAGATCCTTGTCTTAGAACATATAAAGCTTTGCTGTTTCTTTCTTTCTTTTCCCTATTTCGTGAATTTTGAATAAGTTTTTATGCATTATTCTCTACATTCAACTATTTTCACCAAGAATAAGATTATTTTAAATTTTTATGATAGAATACCAGTAGTCTAATTGTTTGCAATTCCAAAGCGATGTTTTTTTAGGATATCATGCTATGTCATTTATAAATGAGGATTCATAGTGATCTACGTTTCATTTGTTTGTAGTTCAACAGCCAAGATAAGAAGTGAAGTCCTCTCCCCTTTTCGTTCGGTGCGTATGTTCTTCTATCTTGCATTCATTGCAAGCGCTGCCTTGGGAGGATTCATATCTATTACAAGATTGGTTCCTGCTCTTACCAGTTCATCAAGGCAAGAAGAGCTCCCTGAGATTTTGAAGGGTTTTGGGATTGATCTTGGGGCAGTTCTGTTCTTTGCATTTCTTTATACAAGAGAGAGCAATGCCAAAAATGCTCAACTAGCAAAGTTAACAAGGGAGGAAAGCCTATCAAAACTAAGACTGCGAGTAGATGAGAACAAAACAATCTCAGTGAGTGATTTAAGGGGAGTTGCACGCAGTAAGCCTTTTATTGATGGGCTGCTGGACCGAGGAGTGCTTGCTGTTCCTTTTGCTACAGATGGAAACACTCCCACCTTTGAATTTGACGATCTAGATGATGAGGATCAGGCGACTGTTAACAAGAAGAAGAGGTTTTGGCAACTGACTCCAGTATATACTTCTGAATGGGCCAAGTAAGGGAAATTAGTTAATAATTTTTTTTTTCTGCAATTTTGTTTAAATTTATTTGTTATGTCCGTATGCAGCATTATGACGTATGAACTCTATTAACTGTGATGAACTCTCTTAATTGTGTGGCTTACTATGCAGATGGTTAGATGAACAGAAGAAATTGGCTAATATCTCACCTGATTCTCCAGTGTAAGTATTCTCTTGTTTTTCTCGCTCTAATTATTCGCTAGGGTGTCGAAGAACATGTTTGTACATGCTATCATGCATCAATCTTTGTGCATTTTCTCTAGTAGTATGTTCAATTGCTCGTCAGTTCTAGCCTCAATTTTGCAAATTCATGCTCTTTATATGCATCCTTTCGTTATTCTATTTGAGTGCATTATATGCAAGGATGCATCCTGTTTGTGCAGTCTTGTTATTGTTAATTGCTTCCAAAACTCCGCAATACAATATTGTTCTATTTGTAGGTATCTCTCGTTACGAATGGATGGCCGAGTTCGAGGTAGTGGTGTTGGATATCCTCCTTGGAATGCTTTAGTTGCTCAATTACCACCCGTGAAAGGGCTTTGGTCAGGTCTTCTGGATGGCATGGATGGAAGAGTCCTTTAGGAATCCCATTTTTCTATATACCAAACGGTAAGTGTTTTTTTTTTCTTCATTATTTAGAAGATTCACTTCTGTCCTGTGTTGAGAGATGTGAATGTTTAATATCTAGAGCATGAACAGGATCTAGAAAGACAGAGAAAGTATCTTGAGCATCATGGTTGCATACATTATCAATGTGAAAGCCTGAGAGAGAAATATATGCACATATAGAGGTACAACACTTGTAGTCTATATATAGGAATATCCGAAATGCCAAACAAGATACTCGGTCCAACAGGTTTTCCAAATTAATTAGATCACTGCATTCTTCAGGGAATTGCTTGAAGCGAAGACACACTGAAGCGCATTGTTCATCAAGAATCTGATATATCTGTTCTTGTAGTTATCATGTAAAAACTAATTTTACTTGCACCGTAAATAGGAACCATAATACGAGTGTTGTTTGCAAGGTTATCTTGGAACATAGTTTGCTAAATCGTTGGCATGGAACATGATCTAAAAGGAATATTAATGAAATAACCCTTCATCTTTGGTTAAAATTTTTATCTTTGGAACATAGTTTGCATCTGTCTTGATTTACAGCATGACGATCAAGGATGATCTTTTTGCCAATTTATAATTTTCTTTCATCTTGCTCATATGTCGGACCGTTGTAATTTGTATGCCTTATGGAAGACTGCATTCTAGAAAGAGAATATGAAGAAAAAGAAAAAGAAAATAGATTTTCCCTTTATTTTCTTAAAGGGAAAGCAGAAAAGAAAAGAACATTTGATAGAAAAGTTCTATGTTTTTTATTGTTTTTTGCTACGTCCAAATTAAGCAGAAACTCTGTGATTAAATATTTTCTTTTCTTTTTTTCCTAATTTCTTCTTCATTTTGCTTTCTTTTTCCTCTCAAAAATGCAATGTTAATGCCGATTGCAATTTGACTGATGGACAAGATTAAGGAAGAACTTTTCGTCCTAGTTTTCTGGGGTGACTCCGGCAAGCTGTTTAGATAGAGCGTTACAGGTCATGCGACCTGGAAGTAGCAACGTACCATGAAAGTAGATGATGGTGCACTAGTTTTAAGTAACTTTATGGTAAGCTCATTTTGCTATTCTTTCTCAGTGGTGGCTTGTACTTGAGAGTAAATTATGGAGGAAGAACCCTATATTAACTACCCATAGCAAGGGGAAATACACATGGGGGTTTCAATAGAATGAGAGGGCTCTAGCTATGTCGACGTTGTCTTCGGCAGATTGTGTTGAATATGAACTGTCATTGAGACTGATGTTAAAATTACTCATACATCAGCCGAAGGTGTTACAACCAAAGATGTTAAACTGAAGGTTTTGCCAAAGGCTAATAGTGAAATCTAAGGAATAAATGGATGAAAATGAGGAGAAAAATAAATAAAAACAATGAGAAAGAACGAAGAAAATTCAATAAAAAGGAGTACGTATAAAAGAGACAAAAAGAATTTTATATATATATATATATATATATATATATGAATATTAAGTAGTAATGAGTCGGTTAAACAGAATTTTAAAGAAACAGTTGTTGTGTCGAGTGAAAATTTGTGCTGATGATGCAAAGAATGTTGAATAGTAATATGACAAGAGTTACGTTGGTGGAAAATGATGAAAAAAATTTATATATTTGATGAGTTATAAGGTGATTTATGTTATAGTGTAATTTCATATTAGTAAGAGAAAAATAATATATGAGTTTATAAAACGAAAATTAATTTTACCTAAGAAATTAAATATTTTGAATCAATGAATATTCATCCATAAAACACATTTCAATTCAAACTCAAAAGAATAATTAATAAATTTCATTTCATACTAAAAAATGATAATAAATTTACCATTTGAGTAAGGATGAAAATGGGCAAAAATTTAATCCGATCCTCACATTGTTTTGCTTATTTAAGTTGCTTGACTATCATCGATATGGACTAAAGCATTAAAGTAATATCTCAAAGTCAAATCTGGATTTCGTGGAATAAAATAATTGAACTTATTCACATTATAAAAGTGAAATATTATTGAATATTAAATGAATATAATTATAAATTTGTCAAGTAATGGATGAGTGAATGCATGATGACTACCCGTGTCCAATCAGTTCCGGCCTTTTTTCTTCGACACTTGCTTTAGAGTGGACCGACTTTGACCACAAGTCAAGTCGCATACAATTGGACAATTACAGAAAAAAAATATAAATGATGACGACTTTTGTGTCCTACTAATAACTCTCTTCCTTGGTCGAATGCTAAAAGGAAACAAGAGAAGCCGAGGAAAAAGAAAAAATTTTCTAGGTGGGACACGGTCTAGGATTGTTACGCAGAGTTTAATCTAATTCTTGTTATTATTTTAAAACTCGGGCAATATTGATTCATTAAATACTGTATAATTTTCAAAACAATAATAATAATTCAGATCTAGTCTTGCTTTATAATCGTAGGCGGTGTCCCCGCCTAGAAAAATTTCTCAAGGAAAACAAAGAAATAAAAAAGATTTTTTTAAGAAAAATGCAAAGATAAATACTTGATTCTATAATGCCAACAACTCATATAAAAATTAATTTAAATTTAAATAAAATCAGAGTCAAAGTTTAGAAATGACATATATGATTAACCTCACATTTCAAATTGTTATTTAGAGAAATAACTCATTTCATTTAGATAAAATATTATTATTCATTAGAAGTGAAAAAATAAAATTGATTAGTCAACACTCTGAGTCAAGCGAGTGAATAATGAAAATAATTTGAGTGTCATTTTTTCTTCTTTTTTCACTTGCAAGTAATCAAACTAAGGACATCAAGTGAATCATGAGACCATCAATTTTTCATCAAATTAATAGTCTTTTTTTTACCCTTCAAGGATATTAATTGGATATTAATAGTCAACACTCTTCTTTACCATGTATAAAAAATCTAGAAGACAAGGATATTAATTGGAAAACAAAATAGGTTTTAAGTAATGGATGAATGTGATTTAAGAGGCATGAAGAATACAACAATAAGCACTGATGTTAAATTAATTAGCACGGAGTGATAGATGATGACTTGCTTTAGTGTTGACCGGCTTTCACCAAAAGTCAAGTCGCATACGGCTGGACAATTTGGAAAACAAATAATGGATGATGACTTGTCGTAGCGTTGACTGACTTTGCTCTAAAGTCAAGTCGCATGCAGTTGGATGATTAGAAAGCAAGACGACTTGCTGTAGCGTTGACTGACTTTGCTCTAAAGTCAAGTTGCAGTTGGACTATTAGAAAACGCATGTTCTGACGATTAGAAAACTCAATCTAATTGTTAGATAAAATTTCAAGAATCAGTTGCTGTACTTCGTCCTGAACTGTGGTGATATAATTTGGTATTCATTCATAATGTGAATGTGCAAACTTTTGAACACAAGTTAGAAGGAGATCTCGACGTGTACAGATAAATTCTGAATACAAATTCAGATTGTGAGAAACATTTGTGGTTGACTCCATTGTCAGTATATTAGTTCAAGTGTCTTTTTCCTCAATTTTTCTTCTCTCCACTCCGGCCAGAAATAGAGTGGTTGGTTAATTACATAAACAGCGACAGGCAACTGTTTGTGGTTTTGAAAACAAAGTTTTGTCAAGCAATCGATTAATGCCGTTTGACTGGTTTTGAAAACATAGTTTTGTCAAGTAATCTATTAACTAATTTTTACCTTTATCCTTTTAGCAATTAATTAGGCTCATTTTACGACCTACATAGGTACTTGTACTGTATACTTAATTTAGTATACGTGTCGAATTGAACTTTATATAATTTAGGTCCATAAACTATTGAATATATTTTAATTCCGTTCTCTCATTAGAAAAATCAAAGCAAATGAATCGCTCAAGTGGATGATGAAAAGTAGAATAAT
Source organism: Costus lasius (assembly GCA_027563935.2). NCBI lineage: Eukaryota > Viridiplantae > Streptophyta > Magnoliopsida > Zingiberales > Costaceae > Costus > Costus lasius. The sequence goes on along the minus strand of JANVAS020000102.1, from coordinate 121,496 downwards.
CTACTTTATTATATCTAATGTGGTGCGTAAATTTAATCTAATTCTTTAGGTGAACTAAGATATTATTTGAATCATCAAACCCTTTAATAATTTTATTGTCATTTGACTCGATCAATTAGGCAATTCACTCTTTTATAACACCGAGTACTTAGTAAGGAAAGAAAAGTAGAAATTCAAGAAAAAAGAAACCAAAGAAAGAGAAGAGGAAGATGACTAAACGGAACGCAGAAAATAAAAAAAACAGAAATAAGTAAGATTTTTCTTTTTTAAGAAAACAAGTTGTCAAACGATTAGATATGTCGAATGTTTGTTTTTTTAAAAAAAAAAAAAAAATTTACACAGTAACCTAGTGTAGTCAATTTTAAATATTATAGAAATTTCAAATAGAAAATCTATTTATAAAATCCAAATCATAGATAATTTAATATAAAAATATAACTAAAATTAGAGTTATAATTGAGGAATGATACACATGATTTATTTCAATTTCAAATCATTAAATTTATAATTATTGTTGTATGAATAAATGAGCTCACTTCTTTTTTGGGAAAAAAAGCTACTCAATTGTAAAATATATTACTGTTATTTGGAAATAAACTCATTTCATTATAGACAAAATATCATTATTCTTTGGAAGTAAAGATAAAATTGGTTAGTTGGCACTTGAGTCAAGCAAATGAATATTGACAATGATTTGAATGTGTTATTTATTCTTCTTCCTTCACTTGCAAGTAATCAAACTAGAGAACATCGGCCGAATCAGGAGACCATCAATTCATCATCAAATTAATAGCCTTTTTTGACCCTTCAAGAAAAAATCAAGAAGACAAGTAATTTTTGGACAAATGTGTGATTTGTATTGATTTTTGGACAAATGTTGTGATCAAATGTGTGATTTGTATTGATTTTTGGACATAACAAGTTAGAGGACTCGTTAATATTGATTTGGATGGTAGAAATCAGATTTTTGAGGTTTAGAAAAAATTCTTCCAACAGTAATTTGGATTGTGAGAAAATTTCGTGGCTGACTCCAGTCTCGGTCGTCGCTCAAGTCAGTTAAATAAACACATGATAGTGATTTCTAACTGTCTTTTGCCTCATTTTCTTCTCCGTTCCCATCAAAAACAGAGTGATTAAATGATAGAGCCAAGCAACTGATACAAATTATGAAAACAAGTAATGGATGAGTGTGATTTAAGTATCCAATAATACACACTGGTATTAAATTATTGAGTAAGGGATGATGACTACTGCACGACTTTGCTCGAAAGTCAAAGTCGCATGCGCTTGGACGATTAGTAAACGGATTCTGTTTTTACTATTCTATGCAAATTGACGTATGCACACTATCAGGAATTTTGAGATAACCTGGTGTTGCTTGCTTATATAATAATAATGTGACGAGCGTTCCTGAATGCATCGCATCCCATTTCCCAGTAAGAGGGACCAACACTCAAATGATGTGGCGAGAGATGAAATCCGCATGCGTTCTCTCCTTCTTCTTCTCTCTCGCCTTGCTCAGCGGCATGTCATTGCCTCCTGTCACCCGTGCAGTGATCGGCTGCCATGAGGCTGAAAGGCAAGCCCTGCTGGAGTTGAAGCATAGACTCCATGATCCTTCCAACCGCCTCTCTTCCTGGGTCGGGGAGGATTGCTGTGCGTGGAAGGGCATTAGCTGCAGCAACATCACTGCCCGCGTCATCAAGCTCGACCTTGGGAATGATATAAATAAACTTTCATCTTTTATGCCATATTTCGGATTGGAAATGTTACAGTTGCGGGGTGATATAAATACTCCATCGCTGCTATCTCTTGAGCATCTTACTCATCTCGACCTCAGCCGCAACGACTTTACTGGGCCAATCCCTGCCTTCTTGGGATCCTTTGGCACACTAATATTTCTTTATCTCTCTGAGGCAGGCTTCAGCGGCGAAGTACCAGACCAACTTAGAAATCTCTCCACCTTGCGACACCTCGACCTCAGCGGCAACGCCTTTACTGGGCCAATCCCTGCCTTCATGGGATCTTTTGGCAAACTAACGTATCTAGATCTCTCCTTCGCAAGCTTCACCGGCAAAGTACCAGACCAGCTCGGAAATCTCTCCACCTTACGATACCTCGACCTTTCCAATAATTATAATTATGAGAATTCAAGTTACAACTTGTACGTTGAAAACCCAGGATGGATCGCTCGCCTCACTTCCCTCCGACACCTCAACATGAACCAGGTTAGTTTTGGAGGTGTGTTTAGCTGGTTTCAAGCACTAAATGCGCTCCCTTACATTCAAGATGTCAAATTGGCTTGGTGTGAATTGGGGTCACTTCCTCATTCCCCACCTCATCTCAATTTCACATCGCTCCGAACACTTAGTTTGCCAGGTAATTTATTTACATGAAGTATTTTAATTTTGATTGGAAAGATATGATCTAATATATACCACCTTTCTTTAATATTTATCAGGCAATAATATAAATGGCACGGAACGAATGTGGCTATACAATATAACTACCTTGGAGAGTCTTGATTTTTCTAAGAATGATATATATTGGTCGTCCATGCATGGCTCCATAACAAAGTTGGCTTCTCTAAAGACACTATACTTGTTTGGAAATATAATATCTAAGAGTTTCCTACTATCATTATCCAACCTTTGCAAGCTCCAAACTCTAGATTTAGGGGACATAACAATGAATGATGAGCTATCCAATCTAGAGATGACATTTTCTGGATGTCTTATGTATAGCTTGGAGGAGTTATATCTTTACAACAACAAACTCAATGGTTCTCTTCCTAATTGGTTAGGAAACCTAAGGAATATCAAGCTTATTGATCTTTATAATTGCTCACTCCATGGCTCTATATTAAATTCTCTTGGAAGCTTAACCTCATTACAATATTTGAATTTAAATTTCAACAACTTGAACGGAATAGTTGGAGAAAGCATTGGACACCTAAAGAATCTTATCAGTTTGGATCTATCTAATAACTTGCTCCATGGATCATTTCAAGTGTCTCTTGGAAGCTTGACATCATTACAATATTTGGATTTAAGTTTCAACAACTTGAGCGGAATAGTTGGAGAAAGCATTGGACAATTAAAGAATCTCATCCATTTGGATCTATCTTATAATTTGTTCTATGGATCATTGCCAGTGTCTCTTGGAAGCTTGACATCATTACAATATTTGGATTTGAGTTACAACAACTTGAATGAGACTTATAACTCACACAATGGCTCTATACTAAATTCTCTTGGAAGCCTATCCTCAATACAGTATTTGAATTTGAGGCACAACAACTTAATTGAGACTTATGACTCACTCCATGGGTCTATTCTAAATTCTCTTGGAAGTCTAGCCTCATTACAATTTTTGGATTTGAGTTACAACAACTTGAATGAGCATAATTCGCTCCATGGTGGCTCTATACTAAATTCTCTTGGAAGTCTAGCCTCATTACAATTTTTGGATTTGAGTTACAACAATTTGAATGAGCATAATTCGCTCCATGGTGGCTCTATACTAAATTCTCTTGGAAGCCTAACCTCATTACAGTATTTGGTTTTGAGTTACAACAACTTGAATGAGACAATTGGAGAAAGCATTAGACAACTAAAGAATCTTATCAGTTTGGATCTATCTGGTAACTCATTGAGTTTGTCCCTAATCCACTTGGATAATTTATCAAGTTTAAAGAACTTGTACATTTCAAATAACTTCTTATTTACAAATGAGACTGATGATTGGATCCCAACATTTCAGCTTCAAGCACTTGATATGTCTTCATGCAAAATAGAGCCAAGGCTTGGTTTCCCAAAATGGCTCCAGTCTCAAAAGAATCTTATATATTTATATTTGGATAGTGTAGGAATTGAAGGATCATTTCCGACCTTTCTTCCTTCTAGTCTTGAGGTTCTATATCTCTCAAACAATTCTTTCTCCAGCTATCTTCCACAAAACATTGGGAACACACATCCAAACATTAAACATCTTGATTTACAATTGAATAATTTTAATGGAAGCATTCCTCATTCTATTTGTCAGATGCATAATTTGATGCTACTCCAACTATCTAAAAATAATTTTTCAGGAGAGCTTCCCAATTGTTGGAATGATTCCTCGGCTACAATTCAATTTGATTTTTCAAAGAACCTATTTCATGGAGAAATCCCGCACACTTTTTGTCACTTACAAAGCATACAATCACTATCTTTGAGATACAATCATTTATCAGGAAGAATTCCTCTTTGTCTACAAAATTGTAGAAATTTAATCATTCTTGATGTAGGATATAATAACTTCATAGGAAATATACCAACTTGGTCTGAAAAGAGTTTGCCTTTCTTAAGAAGTCTTAACTTAAACTCTAATTCTTTGACAGGAAATATTCCTGAATTATCTCATCTTGTTTGTCTTCAAACATTGGATCTCTCCAGCAATAACCTCTCAGGATCTATTCCAAAAAGCTTTGGCAACTTCAATGCACTGAAAAGCTCACCTAAGGACACTAAGAATATGCATTCATTAACTTTTGCTATCAAGTTATGGCTTCGCATAAAGGGAATTGAGTATGAGTATGAAAGCTTATATGGATTAGTCAAATCTATAGATCTCTCCAACAATGCCTTGTCAGGATATATCCCTGAGGAACTAGGGAACTTACATGGACTACAACACTTAAATCTATCCAAAAATAACTTAATTGGAGAGATACCATGGAACATCAAGGGGATGCAATATCTAGAAGGCTTAGATCTATCAAGAAATAGCTTGTCAGGTAAAATTCCTTCAACTTTGGCATATTTGAACTTTTTGGAGAAACTGAATTTATCATATAACAATCTCTCGGGCAGTATTCCCATTGGCACACAGTTGCAATCATTTGATCCATCTACATATATTGGGAACCCATACCTATGTGGTCGTCCTCTTACAAAAGGATGTACAAGTGACATTTTAAAAGACATTCCAGAACTAGAAAACAAAGATGGTGATGGTAGAAAGGAAACTATTTGGCTATTCACTAGTATTGCACTAGGATTTATTATGGGATTCTGGGGAATTTGGAGTACTCTTCTGTTGCATAAAAGGTGGAGGATATTTTATTTTTGTGCTATTGATAACACCTTCGACAAGCTCTACATGAAGACGCTACGCTACTGAAGATTAGAAGAAAATTTTCGTAGAAGATTATGATAGTTTATTATAAGCACTTTTATAGGTGGTAAGCATTATGTGTACATAAAAAGTTATCTATTCTTGTTATGAAGAATGATTACAATATTTGCATTTACTCTACTTGTTAAACTACTAGTGTAATAGAAATTGTGGATCTAAATGAAAAAGTAAATTTTAGTACAAAATTTTCAAATCTCATTAATGTTTAATGTTTTTCTCTTTTCAGTTTTTAAGTCAACTATGGAAAAGTAACTCTATGCAATCTGATGATTTCATTCAAAGTTAGATTACTCTTCAATAAAAGTATGATTAAAAATTACATTTAAGTTAGAAAAAGCAAAAAGATAAGAATCACTAATTTTATAGCATTTATAAAGTTTTAAATTTGTTTGTGTGGATGGGGGTTGTAAGGGAGAATTTATAACTTGTCTCATGTTCATGTTTAATGTCCCTTCTAGGAGAAGGCTTAGATCTATCAAGAAATAGCTTGTTAGGTAAAATTCCTTCAACTTTGGCATATCTAAACTTTTTGGACAATTTGAATTTATCATATAACAATCTCAAAGGCAATATTCCCATTGGCACACAGTTACAATCATTTGATCCATCTACATATATTGGAAACCCATACCTATGTGGTCCTTTTCTTACAAAAGGAGTAAAAGACATTCCATAACTAGAAAACAAAGATGGTGATGGTAGAAAGGAAACTATTTGGCTATTCATTAGTATTGCACTGAGATTTATTATAAAAGGTAGAGGATCTTTTATTTTTGCGCTATTGATAACACCTTTCACAAGCTCTACATGAAGACACTACTGAAGATTAGAAGAAAATTTTCATAGAAGATTAAAATAGTTTATTGTAAGCACTTTTATAACTGGTATACATGAAAAGATGTCTATTCTTATTATGAAGAATGATAATAGCATTTGCACTTACTCTACTTGTTAAACTATCAGGGGAATAAAAATTGTCGATCTAAATGAAAAAGTAAATTTTACTACAAATTTCTCAAATCTCATTAATGTTTAATATTTTTTTCCTTTTCAGTTGTTAAGTCAACTATGGAGAAGTAACCCTTTGCAATCTGATGACTGCATTCAAAGTTAGATTATTCTTGAATAAGAGTATGATTAAAAATTACATTTGAGTTAGAAAAGGCAAAAAGATATAAGAATTACTAACTTTATAACATTTATAAAGTTTTAAATTTGTTTGTAGGGATGGGGTTGTAAGGGAGAATTTAAATTGATCAACAGAGGTGATATCATTTGAAGATATAATAAAATACCTCTGAAACATTCGGAGTAGTGATTTAAAATCGTGTCTTGTTGTTGTTGTGATCAAATGTGTGATTTGTACTGATTTTTGGGCATAACAAGTTAGAAGACTCGTTAATAATGATTTTGGACGGTAGATATCAGATTTTGAGGTATAGAAAAAATTCTTCCAACAGTAATTTGGATTGTGAGAAAATTTCGTGGCTGACTGCATTCTCGGTCGTCGCTAAAGTCAGGTAAATAAACACACGATAGTGATTTTTAAGTGTCTTTTTCCTCATTTTCTTCTCCGTTCCGATCAAAAACAGAGTGATTAAATGATAGAGCCAAGCAACTCATAAAAATTATGAAAACAAGTAATGGATGAGTGTGATTTTAAGTATCCAATAATACACACTGGTATAAATTAATTAGTAAGGGATGATGACTACTGCACGACTTTGCTTGAAAGTCAAAAGTCGATTGCGGATGGACGATTAGTAAACGGATCCTTTTTTACTATTCTTTGCAAATTGACGTTTGCACACTATCAGGAATTTTGAGATAACCTGGTGTTGCTTGCTTATAGCCTTATACAATAATAATGTGACGAGCGTTCCTGAATGCATCGCATCCCATTTCCCAGTAAGAGGGACGAACACTCAAATGATGCGGCGCAGGATAAAATTCGCATGCGTTCTCTCCTTTTTCTTCTCTCTCGCCTTGCTCAGCGGCATGTCATTGCCTCCTGTCACCCGTGCAGTGATCGCCTTGCTGTGCGTGGAAGGGCATTAGCTGCAGCAACGTCAATGGCCACGTCATTAAGCTCGACCTTCGGAATGATATAAATAAACTTTCATCTTTTATGCCATATTTCGAATGGGAAATGTTACAGTTGCGGGGTGATATAAATACTCCATCGCTGCTATCTCTTCAGCAGCTTACTCATCTCGACCTCAGCGGCAATGATTTTACTGGGCCAATCCCTGCCTTTGTGGGATCCTTTGGCACACTAACATATCTAGATCTCTCTGAGGCAAGCTTGAGCGGCGAAGTACCAAACCAACTTGGAAATCTCTCCACCTTGCGACACCTCAACCTCAGCGGCAACGCCTTTCCTGGACCAATCCCTGCCTTCTTGGGATCCTTTGGTAGACTAGCATATCTTGATCTCTCCTTCGCAAGCTTCATCGGCAAAGTACCGGACCAGCTTAGAAATCTCTCCACATTACGATATCTAGGCCTTTCCTATAATTATAATTATGAGGATTCAAGTTACTACTTGTACATTGAAAACCTAGGATAGATCGCTCGCCTCGCTTCTCTCCTACACCTCAACATGAGCATGGTCAGTTTTGGAGGTGTGTCTAGCTGGTTTCAAGTACTGAATGCGCTCCCTCACATTCAAGACCTCAAATTGACTGGGAGTGAATTGAGGCCACTTCCTCATTCTCCAACTCATCTCAATTTCACATCGGTCCGAACACTTAATTTGGAAGGTAATTATTTACACAAAGTATCTTTAATTTTGATTGGAATGATATGTTCTAATAAATACCACCTCTCTTTAATATTTGTTAGGTAATAATATAAATGGCATGGAACCAGTGTGGCTCTACAATCTAACTACCTTGGAGAGTCTTGATTTTTCTTGGAATGATATCTACTGGTCATCCATGCATGGCTCCATAACAAGGTTGGCTTCTCTAAAGACACTAGATTTGTCTAGAAATATAATATCTAAGAGTTTCCTACTATCGTTATCCAATCTCTGCAATCTCCAAAGTTTAATCCTAAAAGCTGTGTCAATCAAGCATTTACTTTCCAATTTAAAGATGCCTTATGTACAATTTAAAGGAATTGCATCTTAGATACAACCAATTCAATAAACATTTTCCTAATTGCTTCGGCAATATGAAGAATCTCAAGCTTATTGATCTTTCTCATAACTTGCTCCATGGATCATTGCTAGTGTCACCTGGAAGCCTGACATCATTACAATATTTGAATTTGTCATACAATAACTTGAATGGGACAATTGGAGAAAGCATTGGACTACTAAAGAATCTTGTCCATTTGGATCTATCTAGTAACTCATTGAGTTTGTCCCTTATCCACTTGGGTAACTTATCAAATGATGACTTGCTCTAAAGTCAAGTCGCATGCGGTTGGATAATTAGAAAACAAATGATGACTTGCTGTAGCATTGACTGGCTTTGCTCAAAAGTCAAGTCGAGGGTTGGACGATTAGAAAACACATGTTCTGACTCTTCTTTGCAAATTGACATAAGCGCCAGCAGGAAGTTTGAGTTAAACAGCCGCTGCTCATATATTTAATAATCCCAGAGAAAGCAAATTAGGATTCATTCTGTCATTATGTGTTCGGATATAATATCACTTTTATAGGAGTCTTTTCTAAAAAGTAAGTGACTGGGTTTTCAATAGGAAAGAAGGAAAAGAAGTGTTATACTTGCATATTATTCTAGCTAATTTAACTGTACAATTACTATCAATCGCACAATCAACGGTCATCCATGCTGTAATTGTTTTAAAATTTGGATATAAGCTTGAGACTACTTGTTCTTCATTATCAAAGGTGGTGATTTGATTCGAAGGAGCATACTGATAGTGACTTTTCCATACTCGCTCCATGATCATTACCAATTGCTCATGGAAAAATTTGGAGAAAGCATTAGATGGCTAGAAAAAATGTCCTATCATTTGATTTATGTAAAAATGAATTGAGCTTGTCCCTAATTCACTTGGCTAATTTATAGAATTTAAAATATTTAAATATTTCACATGACACGATTCTCAACACAATGCCAAATTTATATGAATTTAATTTATCTACAAATAATTTTAAGGGAGCATTTTGTTTCTTTTTGTCAAATTAATTCTTTGTATGCTCTCTACTTTTCAAAAATAAATTTTCAGGATAGCTTTTAAATTGTTGGAATAGTTCTTCCTTGGATGCAACTAAATTTAAAATTTGTAAACAACTAACTGGCGTGGTTTGCTCAATCTACATTTTAGATAAAATTTCAAGGATTACTTGTTGTACTTCATCCTGAACTGTTGGTGATATAATTTGGTATTCATCCATGATGTGGATGTGCAAACTTCTGATATTAGTTCAAGCGCCTTTTTCCTCATTTTTCTTCTCCACTCCGACCAGAAATAGAGTGGTTGGTTAATTACATAAACAGCGACAAGCAACTGTTTATGGTTTTGAAAACATTGTTTTGTCAAGTAATCGATTAATGCCGTTTGACTGGTTTTGAAAACATAGTTTTGTCAAGTAATCTATTAACTAATTTTTACCTTTATCCTTTTAGCAATTAATTAGGCTCATTTTACGACCAACATAGGTACTTGTACTGTATACTTAATTTAGTATACGTGTCGAATTGAACTTTATATAATTTAGGTCCGTAAACTATTGAATATATTTTAATTCCGTTCTCTCATTAGAAAAATCAAAGCAAATGAATCGCTCAAGTGGATGATGAAAAGTAGAATAATCTACTTTATTATATCTAATGTGGTGCGTAAATTTAACCTAATTCTTTAGGTGAACTAAGATATTATTTGAATGATCAAACCCTTTAATAATTTTATCGTCATTTGACTCGATCAATTAGGCAATTCACTCTTTTATAACACCGAGTACTTAGTAAGGAAAGAAAAGTAGAAATTCAAGAAAAAAGAAACCAAAGAAAGAGAAGAAAAAGATGACTAAACGGAACGCAGGAAAAAAAAAACAGAGAAAACAGAAATAAGTAAGATTTTTCTTTTTTAAGAAAACAAGTTGTCAAACGATTAGATATGTCGAATATTTGTTTTTTTTAAAAAAAAAAAAATTACACAGTAACCTAGTGTAGTCAATTTTAAATATTATAGAAATTTCAAATAGAAAATCTATTTATAAAATCCAAATCATAGATAATTTAATATAAAAATATAACTAAAATTAGAGTTATAATTGAGGAATGATACACATGATTTATTTCAATTTCAAATCATTAAATTTATAATTATTGTTGTATGAATAAATGAGCTCACTTCTTTTTTGGTAAAAAAAGCTACCCAATTGTAAAATATATTACTGTTATTTGGAAATAAACTCATTTCATTATAGACAAAATATCATTATTCTTTGGAAGTAAAGATAAAATTGGTTAGTTGGCACTTGAGTCAAGCAAATGAATATTGACAATGATTTGAATGTGTTATTTATTCTTCTTCCTTCACTTGCAAGTAATCAAACTAGAGAACATCGGCCGAATCAGAAAAACAAATGATGACTTGCTGTAGCATTGACTGGCTTTGCTCAAAAGTCAAGTCGAGGGTTGGACGATTAGAAAACACATGTTCTGACTCTTCTTTGCAAATTGACATAAGCGCCAGCAGGAAGTTTGAGTTAAACAGCCGCTACTCATATATTTAATAATCCCAGAGAAAGCAAATTAGGATTCATTCTTTGGATATATTTAATATCACTTTTAGAGGAGTCTTTTCTAAAAAAACGTGACTGGATTTTCGTTTCCAAAGAAGGAAAACCTCTTGGTCTACTTTATATTTTTATATATATATATATATATATATATAAAGATATAAAGTAGTAATGAGTCCGTTAAACAAAGAATTTAAAAAGAAAAATAGTTCTTGTGTTGAGTGAAAACTTGTGCTGATGATACAAAGAATGAATGTTGAATAGTAACATGACAAGAATTATGTTGGTCGAATATTATGAAAAAAGTTATATATTTGATGAGTTAGAAGGTGATTTATGTTTATAGTGTAATTTCATATTAGTAAGAAAAAAAATAATATACTAGTTTAGAAAATGAAAAATAATTCTATCTAAGAAATTAAATATTTTGAATCAACGAATATCCATCCATAAAACACATTTCAATTCAAACTCAGAAGAAGAATTAATAAACTTGATTCTATTTTGATTTATTTTTAGCTTTTTTTTTACTTAGATCCAATCTGCCAATTTCTTAATTTTAATTTTAATTTAGCTCTTTGATTAAAATTTATATAGTTTAGATCAAATCATTTGTGATCTGGTCAATTTAATTTTTGGATAGAACACTACGAATTAATTGATCAACAGCGGTGATTTGATTTGAAGATATAAAATACCCCTGAAACATTTGGAATACTGCTTTAAAATCGTGTCTTATAGTTGTTGTGATCAAATGTGTGATTTGTATTGATTTTTGGACATAACAAGTTAGAGGACTCGTTAATATTGATTTGGATGGTAGAAATCAGATTTTTGAGGTTTAGAAAAAATTCTTCCAACAGTAATTTGGATTGTGAGAAAATTTCGTGGCTGACTCCATTCTCCGTCGTCGCTCATGTCAGTTAAATAAACACATGATAGTGATTTCTAACTGTCTTTTGCCTCATTTTCTTCTCCGTTCCCATCAAAAACAGAGTGATTAAATGATAGAGCCAAGCAACTGATACAAATTATGAAAACAAGTAATGGATGAGTGTGATTTAAGTATCCAATAATACACACTGGTATTAAATTATTGAGTAAGGGATGATGACTACTGCACGACTTTGCTCGAAAGTCAAAGTCGCATGCGCTTGGACGATTAGTAAACGGATTCTGTTTTTACTATTCTATGCAAATTGACGTATGCACACTATCAGGAATTTTGAGATAACCTGGTGTTGCTTGCTTATATAATAATAATGTGACGAGCGTTCCTGAATGCATCGCATCCCATTTCCCAGTAAGAGGGACCAACACTCAAATGATGTGGCGCAGGATGAAATCCGCATGCGTTCTCTCCTTCTTCTCTCTCGCCTTGCTCAGCGGCATGTCATCGCCTCCTGTCACCCGTGCAGTGATCGGCTGCCATGAGGCTGAAAGGCAAGCCCTGCTGGAGTTGAAGCAGAGACTCCATGATCCTTCCAACCGCCTCTCTTCCTGGGTCGGGGAGGATTGCTGTGCTTGGCAGGGTGTAGGCTGCAGCAACATCACTGCCCGCGTCATCAAGCTCGACCTTGGGAATGATATAAATATTCTTTCATCTTTTTTACCATATACTATGGCATATTCCGAATGGGAAATGTCTCAGTTGCAGGGTGATATAAATACTCCATCGCTGCTATCTCTTGAGCATCTTACTTATCTCGACCTCAGCGGCAACGACTTTACTGGGCCAATCCCTGTGTTCTTGGGATCCTTTGCTAGACTAACATATCTTGATCTCTCTTATGCAAACTTCAATGGCAAAGTACTAGACCAACTTGGAAATCTCTCCACCTTGCGACACCTCGACCTCAGCGGCAACGCCTTTACTGGGCCAATCCCTGCCTTCATGGGATCTTTTGGCAAACTAACGTATCTAGATCTCTATAAGGCAGGCTTCAACGGCGAAGTACCATACCAACTTGGAAATCTCTCCACCTTGCAACGCATCGACCTCAGCGGCAACGCCTTTACTGGGCCAATCCCTGCCTTCATGGGATCCTTTGGCAAACTAACATATCTTGATCTCTCCCACGCAGGCTTCATTGGCAAAGTACCAGACCAGCTCGGAAATCTCTCCACCTTACGATACCTCGACCTTTCCTATAATTGGTACGATGGTAACTATTATGATGGCTTAACTGGCTCCTTGTATGTTGAAAACCCAGGATGGATCGCTCGCCTCACTTCCCTTCGACACCTCAACATGAGCTTGGTCAGTTTTAGAAGAACATCCAATTGGTTTGAAACGATAAATGCTCTTCCTCACATTGAAGACCTTGAATTGGCTTATTGTGAATTGGTGTCATTTCCTCGTTCCCCACCCCATCTCAATTTCACATCGCTTCGAACACTAAATTTCCGAGGTAATTTTACATAAGAGTGAGTATCTTTAATTTTGATTAGAATATATGATCTAATAAATACCACCTCTCTTTAATATTTGTCAGGTAATAATATAAATGGCACGGAACCAGTCTGGGTATACAATCTAACTACCCTGGAGAGTCTTTATTTTGGTTTGAATGATATATATTGGTCATCCATGCATGGATCCATCACAAGGTTGGCTTCTCTAAAGACACTAGATTTGTCTAGAAATATAATATCTAAGAGATTTCTACTATCATTGTCCAACCTATGCAAGCTCCAAAATCTAGGATTAGGGGAAGTAACAATCAAGGATGAGCCGTCCAATCTAGAGATGCTCTTTTCTGGATGTCTTATGTATAGTTTGGAGGAGTTATATCTTCACAACAACCAACTCAATGGTTCTCTTCCTAATTGGTTAGGAAACCTAAAGAATATCAAGCTTATTGATCTTCATAATAGCTCGCTCCATAGTGGCTCTACACTAAATTCTCTTGGAAGCCTAACCTCATTACAGTATTTGGTTTTGAGTTACAACAACTTGAATGAGACAATTGGAGAAAACATTAGACAACTAAAGAATCTTATCACTTTGGATCTATCTGGTAACTCATTGAGTTTGTCCCTAATCCACTTGGATAATTTATCAAGTTTAAAGAACTTGTACATTTCAAATAACTTCTTATTTACAAATGAGACTGATGATTGGATCCCAACATTTCAGCTTCAAGCACTTGATATGTCTTCATGCAAAATAGAGCCAAGGCTTGGTTTCCCAAAATGGCTCCGGTCTCAAAAGAATCTTATATATTTAAATTTGGATAGTGTAGGAATTGAAGGATCATTTCCGACCTTTCTTCCTTCTAGTCTTGAGGTTCTATATCTCTCAAACAATTCTTTCTCCAGCTATCTTCCACAAAACATTGGGAACACACATCCAAACATTAAACATCTTGATTTACAATTGAATAATTTTAATGGAAGCATTCCTCATTCTCTTTGTCAGATGCATAATTTGAAGCTACTCCAACTATCTAAAAATAATTTTTCAGGAGAGCTTCCCAATTGTTGGAATGATTCCTCGGCTACAATTCAATTTGATTTTTCAGAGAATCTATTTCATGGAGAGATCCCGCACACTTTTTGTAACTTACAAAGCATACAATCACTATCTTTGAGATACAATCATTTATCAGGAAGAATTCCTCTTTGTCTACAAAATTGTAGAAATTTAATCATTCTTGATGTAGGATTTAATAACTTCATAGGAAATATACCAACTTGGTCTGAAAAGAGTTTGCCTTTCTTAATAAGTCTTAACTTAAACTCTAATTCTTTGACAGGAAATATTCCTGAATTATCTCATCTTGTTTGTCTTCAAACATTGGATCTCTCCAGCAATAACCTCTCAGGATCTATTCCAAAAAGCTTTGGCAACTTCAATGCACTGAAAAGCTCACCTAAGGACACTAAGAATATGCATTCATTAACTTTTGCTATCGAGTTATGGCTTCGCATAAAAGGAATTGAGTATGAGTATGAAAGCTTATATGGATTAGTCAAATCTATAGATCTCTCCAACAATGCCTTGTCAGGATATATCCCTGAGGAACTAGGGAACTTACATGGACTACAACACTTAAATCTATCCAAAAATAACTTAATTGGAGAGATACCATGGAACATCAAGGGGATGCAATATCTAGAAGGCTTAGATCTATCAAGAAATAGCTTGTCAGGTAAAATTCCTTCAACTTTGGCATATTTGAACTTTTTGGAGAAACTGAATTTATCATATAACAATCTCTCGGGCAGTATTCCCATTGGCACACAGTTGCAATCATTTGATCCATCTACATATATTGCGAACCCATACCTATGTGGTCGTCCTCTTACAAAAGGATGTGCAAGTGACATTTTAAAAGACATTCCAGAACTAGAAAACAAAGATGGTGATGGTAGAAAGGAAACTATTTGGCTATTCACTAGTATTGCACTAGGATTTATTATGGGATTCTGGGGAATTTGGAGTACTCTTCTGTTGCATAAAAGGTGGAGGATATTTTATTTTTGTGCTATTGATAACACCTTCGACAAGCTCTACATGAAGACGCTACTGAAGATAAGAAGAAAATTTTCGTAGAAGATTATGATAGTTTTATTATAAGCACTTTTATAGGTGGTAAGCATTATGTGTACATAAAAAGTTATCTATTCTTGTTATGAAGAATGATTATAATATTTGCATTTACTCTACTTGTTAAACTACTAGTGTAATAGAAATTGTGGATCTAAATGAAAAAGTAAATTTTAGTACAAAATTTTCAAATCTCATTAATGTTTAATGTTTTTCTCTTTTCAGTTTTTAAGCCAACTATGGAAAAGTAACTCTATGCAATCTGATGATTTCATTCAAAGTTAGATTACTCTTCAATAAAAGTATGATTAAAAATTACATTTAAGTTAGAAAAAGCAAAAAGATAAGAATCACTAATTTTATAGCATTTATAGAGTTTTAAATTTGTTTGTGTGGATGGGGGTTGTAAGGGAGAATTTATAACTTGTCTCATGTTCACGTTTAATGTCCCTTCTAGGAGAAGGCTTAGATCTATCAAGAAATAGCTTGTTAGGTAAAATTCCTTCAACTTTGGCATATCTAAACTTTTTGGACAATTTGAATTTATCATATAACAATCTCAAAGGCAATATTCCCATTGGCACACAGTTACAATCATTTGATCCATCTACATATATTGGAAACTCATACCTATGTGGTCCTTTTCTTACAAAAGGAGTAAAAGATATTCCATAACTAGAAAACAAAGATGGTGATGGTAGAAAGGAAACTATTTGGCTATTCATTAGTATTGCACTGAGATTTATTATAAAAGGTAGAGGATCTTTTATTTTTGCGCTATTGATAACACCTTTCACAAGCTCTACATAAAGACACTACCGAAGATTAGAAGAAAATTTTCATAGAAGATTAAAATAGTTTATTGTAAGCACTTTTATAACTGGTATACATGAAAAGATGTCTATTCTTATTATGAAGAATGATAATAGCATTTGCACTTACTCTACTTGTTAAACTACCATGGGAATAGAAATTGTCGATCTAAATGAAAAAGTAAATTTTACTACAAATTTCTCAAATCTCATTAATGTTTAATATTTTTTTCCTTTCAGTTGTTAAGTCAACTATGGAGAAGTAACCCTTTGCAATCTGATGACTTCATTCAAAGTTAGATTATTCTTGAATAAGAGTATGATTAAAAATTACATTTGAGTTAGAAAAAGCAAAAAATATAAGAATTACTAACTTTATAACATTTATAAAGTTTTAAATTTGTTTGTAGGGATGGGGTTGTAAGGGAGAATTTAAATTGATCAACAGAGGTGATATCATTTGAAGATATAATAAAATACCTCTGAAACATTCGGAGTAGTGATTTAAAATCGTGTCTTGTTGTTGTTGTGATCAAATGTGTGATTTGTACTGATTTTTGGGCATAACAAGTTAGAAGACTCGTTAATAATGATTTTGGACGGTAGATATCAGATTTTGAGGTATAGAAAAAATTCTTCCAACAGTAATTTGGATTGTGAGAAAATTTCGTGGCTGACTGCATTCTCGGTCGTCGCTAAAGTCAGGTAAATAAACACACGATAGTGATTTTTAAGTGTCTTTTTCCTCATTTTCTTCTCCGTTCCGATCAAAAACAGAGTGATTAAATGATAGAGCCAAGCAACTCATAAAAATTATGAAAACAAGTAATGGATGAGTGTGATTTTAAGTATCCAATAATACACACTGGTATAAATTAATTAGTAAGGGATGATGACTACTGCACGACTTTGCTCGAAAGTCAAAAGTCGATTGCGGATGGACGATTAGTAAACGGATCCTTTTTTACTATTCTTTGCAAATTGACGTTTGCACACTATCAGGAATTTTGAGATAACCTGGTGTTGCTTGCTTATAGCCTTATACAATAATAATGTGACGAGCGTTCCTGAATGCATCGCATCCCATTTCCCAGTAAGAGGGACGAACACTTAAATGATGCGGCCCAGGATAAAATTCGCATGCGTTCTCTCCTTTTTCTTCTCTCTCGCCTTGCTCAGCGGCATGTCATTGCCTCCTGTCACCCGTGCAGTGATCGGCTGCCATGAGGCTGAAAGGCAAGCCCTGCTGGAGTTGAAGCATAGACTCCATGATCCTTCCAACCGCCTCTCTTCCTATGCGTGGAAGGGCATTAGCTGCAGCAACGTCAATGGCCACGTCATTAAGCTCGACCTTCGGAATGATATAAATAAACTTTCATCTTTTATGCCATATTTCGAATGAGAAATGTTACAGTTGCGGGGTGATATAAATACTCCATCGCTGCTATCTCTTCAGCAGCTTACTCATCTCGACCTCAGCGGCAATGATTTTACTGGGCCAATCCCCAATCCCTGCCTTTGTGGGATCCTTTGGCACACTAACATATCTAGATCTCTCTGAGGCAGGCTTCAGCGGAACGCCTTTCCTGGACCGATCCCTGCCTTCTTGGGATCCTTTGGTAGACTAACATATCTTGATCTCTCCTTCTCAAGCTTCATCGGCAAAGTACCAGACCAGCTTGGAAATCTCTCCACATTACGATATCTAGACCTTTCCCATAATTATAATTATGAGGATTCAAGTTACTACTTGTACATTGAAAATCCAGGATGGATCGCTCGCCTCACTTCTCTCCGACACCTCAACATGAGCATGGTCAGTTTTGGAGGTGTGTCTAGCTGGTTTCAAGTACTGAATGCGCTCCCTCACATTCAAGACCTCAAATTGGCTGGGAGTGAATTGAGGCCACTTCCTCATTCTCCAACTACTCATCTCAATTTCACATCGCTTCGAACACTTAATTTGGAAGGTAATTATTTACACAAAGTATCTTTAATTTTGATTGGAATGATATGTTCTAATAAATACCACCTCTCTTTAATATTTGTTAGGTAATAATATAAATGGCATGGAACCAGTGTGGCTCTACAATCTAACTACCTTGGAGAGTCTTGATTTTTCTTGGAATGATATCTACTGGTCATCCATGCATGGCTCCATAACAAGGTTGGCTTCTTTAAAGACACTAGATTTGTCTAGAAATATAATATCTAAGAGTTTCCTACTATCGTTGTCCAATCTCTGCAATCTCCAAAGTTTAATCCTAGAAGCTGTGTCAATCAAGCATTTACTTTCCAATTTAAAGATGTCTTATGTACAATTTAAAGGAATTTCATCTTAGATACAACCAATTCAATAAACATTTTCCTAATTGCTTCGGCAATATGAAGAATCTCAAGCTTATTGATCTTTCTCATAACTTGCTCCATGGATCATTGCTAGTGTCACCTGGAAGCCTGACATCATTACAATATTTGAATTTGGCGTACAATAACTTGAATGGGACAATTGGAGAAAGCATTGGACTACTAAAGAATCTTGTCCATTTGGATCTATCTGGTAACTCATTGAGTTTGTCCCTTATCCACTTGGGTAACTTATCAAGTTTAAAGTACTTGGATATTTCAGAGAACACTTTGTTCATGGAAGATACTAATGATTGGGTGCCTCAATTTCAGCTTCAAAGCCTTTGTATGGATTATTGCAACATAGTGCCAAGGCCCCATTTCCCAAAATGGCTCCAAACTCAAACAACTCTGTCTTCACTATCTTTGACAAATGCAAGGATTCAGGACACTATTCCTAGTTGGTTGCCTTCTAGTCTCAAGTATTTATATCTCAACAATAACAAGATTGGTGGGAAATTAACACATTTCTTTGAGAATCTCACAGAATTAGATCTTTCATATAATTCAATACCAGGGTATCTTCCTTCACAAATGGCAAGTATGATGCCATGTCTTGAGTGCTTAGAACTCTCCAATAATGAGTTCATTGGTGATCTTCCACAAAACTTGACAAAGTTACAATCATTGGATCTCTCAAAAAATTCATTCTCGGGCACCTTCCAAACACCTTCAAACTTTTTCAGGGAGAAATCAAGGAGGAGGGAGAAGGAAAGCCGCCGCCACCGACCTCGCTCGAAATCAAGCGTCAAAAAGGGCTTGAGCCTTAACGCGTATCGCGTACACGAATTCCAGCCACTCCAAACGGAGCTCCAATGCAAAGCGGGTTCGGATCCGATCCGACCCGCTATAGTGTCATGCCTGACCCAAAATCAGCTTCCGCTAGGAATTTGGGCAGCAAAAGGGGCTTGGGATGCACACGTGCGCATGACCCATAAGCAAATGGGCCTAACATTCTCCCCCACCTGAGGTGGTCGCCATCCTCGGCGACTCGAAGTAGCTCTCGAGCTCACCCTCGTATACCAAACTTTGAAGCCTCATACCATATGGTCTCTTTCTCAAGTATATCATCCCTAATGAATGAGAAACACCCAGCGTTTACTCATTCGACTGTGACCCAAGGTCCGCTAATCTCAAATCTCAACGATCCTCAGATCGAATCTCGTCCAAACCATCGGAGGAGTATAGTGACACTACGACTAAGAGTTATCCCCTAGATCCTCTCCAAGAAAATAGGATGATATTTCATCCCACCGGGGAGCCTCAATAGCTCCCAAACTGAGCTCACCCCAACTTAGTATCTAAAATGGCTCACAGTATCTCAATATAGGCCTCCATGCATTATCTCAGCCAAGATCCCTTGGTTTTGAGTTTTGTTATTATGAAAAGAGAATTTTAATGTATATTTTTTTGGCATGTGAGCATACAGTTATGAAAAAGGATTGTTGTTACATATATGTTTTGAGATATGATATTTGTATAGTATGTTGAGATTTGATATTGTATGCCTTGAGCGTACGTGCCATACATGGAGGTTGGAGATTCATCAGCGAGATCATGTGCTACAAAAATTATGACCATGAACAACTCTTATTAGAGTGCAAAGTGTAATACAAAAATTATGACCATGAACAGCTTTATTTTTATGAGATAGGATATATGTTGGTTATATTATATATTTGCACCTGTATGTGATACTCAAGTAGTGAGTAGAGTTGATTTCATTTTTTAACACGTATTCATATCATTAAAATCCCTACCTAGATATTTTTGACTAATTCCCCTTGTTTTGCTTCTAGGTGCTAATTAGGTACAATCTAGAGAGGTAGATAGAGTAGAGAGAGGGGCTACTGATTTTGTATATTTTCTACTTTTTTTTATTTAGACATAAATCGATTTTATCTCTTTTATGTTTATTTTATAGTCGGAAGATAACTAGTTATGAATTTTGATACTACTTATAATCTTGATTAGTATTATTTTATCATGGATGATATAATTTGTTATGTGGATTTTATGATTTTAAACATTATTGGATTTCTTATGTTAATTTATAGGTTATGGATGAATTTTTATAATGCATGTTTATCATGACATATTAATACTATTATAATAGGGACAAACGACAGTGGGATTTGAATCTATGCATTGCTAGAATAAGATTATTAATTATATTTATTCAATATTTAATAATATCCCACTGTTAATATATGAATGATTTTAACTATTTTTGGAATCTTCCATGAAACCAAATTCGATTTTGAGACAATATTGTATCACTTTAGTCCAATTAAAAGATATTCAAACAAGCAAAGTTTGAGAGATAGACTTTGGTGTTGAATCAGAATTATGTCATCAAAATGGAAAAATTATGTCATCATGCTGTAAATCAAGACAGGTGCAAACTATGTTCCAAAGATAAAAAAATTTAACCAAAGATGGAGAGTTATTTCATTGTGTTTTTTTTTTCCTCCTCTTTTCTTCCCAAGAAAACAAACCCTAAGATTCCTTTCAAATCATGCTCTTTGCGCCAAAGATTTAGCAAACTATGTTCCAAGATAAGCTTGCAAACAAACACTCGTAAATAATGCTATGCGCCAAAGGTTATAATGATCATCGAGTCTCTACTTCAACTCCAGCAAGCTTGCCTTTCGAGTGCATTTTTTTAGCAATTACCTTGTCTACTCGGCTGGGTTCAATATTTTTCTTGTAAATATCATAAAGTAATATATGTGCACTTATCTCAAAACTGCTGTAATTAATTTATATAAATTTTTCATAAAGTTTTAATCAAATTTTATAGATTTTGATCAGATTTCATAAATTTTGATCAATATTCTATAAAATCTAGTCAATATTTTATAAAATATAATTAATTTTCTATGAAATTTGATTAAAATATACTAGATCTACTCAATATTCTACTTAAATTTGATTAATATTATATAAAATTTGTCTTGAGATTTGTGTAAACAAATTGACTTTAAGATTTATATTTAAGAGATAGCAAGATCCAGCTTAGTATGCTAAGGCCGTTCCATACCTAAGATTTTTTTTTCTCCTAAGTCATTTCATCATGTGCTGCATCATTTGAGTGTTTAGTCTGTTTGATCCAGCTTATGTTTTTAATTTTTACTAGTTGAAAAGATATGGGCCAAAAAGGTTTGAAGGTGTTTAGATGCACAGTGAAAAGATATGGGCCAAAAAGTTTGTAGGTGTTTAGATGCATAGTTTATAGTTAAGTTATTCTATTTATAATAAATAATTTTTAATTAAAAAATTATTAAGATAAAAATTATATAATTAAATTTATAGTTAACCATAATTAAAATATTTATTAAAATACTATAAGTTATATTATTAAAAAATATTATTACATATAAGGATAATTGAGCATAAGCAAGTGGAGGGCCAGAAAAGCAGATTCACCCTTGTTTCTTAGAAAAGCAGCTAATTTGTGGGTTGGAACAGAGAAATTGAAAGGTCAAACGCCTTAATTTCTTAATTTTTGCTGGCCATAAAACTATAAGCAGGCTCAGAAGCTAGGCCAAATGAAATCTTTGTTTGTTGGAATAATCATCAACTACTACTTGTCAGTGTCTCCCTTCCTGAGTGTTCAGAGAACACACATTGCAGGATCATTATTATATAAGGTGCTTGTTTATCTCAAAATTTGTGATAGTACACATATGCCAATTTGGAAAGAATAGAAAAAAAAATAATATGTTATCGTCCAACCATATGTGGCTTGACTTAGAGCAAAGTTAGCCAACTAAAGCAAGTCTTGCGATTGTCCATCACTAATTTTGGACATAAGTAGTCATCCATCATGCGTATATGCCACCCAAAGAATAGAAAAAAAAAAAGAAAAAAGAATATAATCCATTTTCTAATCATCCAACCGCATGTGGCTTGAATTAAAGCAAAGTTTGTCAACTAATGCAAGTCTTGCGATTGACCAGCACTAATTTTGGACATAAGTAGTCATCATCCATCATGCGCATATGCCAATTTGCAAAAAATACGCAAAAGAATATAATTCTTTTCTTAATCGTCCAACCACGTGTAGCTTGACTTAGAGCAAAGTTAGTCAACTAAAACAGGTCTTGCGATTGACCAGCACTAATTTTGGATATAAATAGTCATCATCCATCATGCACATATGTTAATTTTCCTAATTGTCCAACCGCATGTGGCATGACTTAGAGCAAAGTTAGTCAACTAAAGCAAGTCTTGCGATTGACCGGCACTAATTTTGGATATAATTAGCCATCATCCATCATGAGCATATGCCAATTTGCAAAGAACTAACACTAATTTTGGACATAAGTAGTTATCATTCATCATACACATATGCCACTTTGCAAAGAATAGAAAAAAGAATATAATCCTTTTTCTAACCGTCCAATCTGACTTAGAGAAAGTTAGTCAACTAAAACAAGTCTTGCAATTGACCTGCACTAATTTTGGACATAAGTCATCATCCATCTTGTGTTTTCTACTCGTCCAACCAGATGCGAGGTCAACTAAAAGTAAGTCTTGCAATTCATCAACCTTAATTTTGGACGCAAAAGTAGTCATCATTCATTTTCTATTTGGTAACATCAAGGTTTAGCAGCCAAAATCAGGGAAAAGTCAAAAGCTACACCCCAAAGTCAAAAGAGGGAATGTCTTCACTGCACCCCAAAGTCGAAAACCACATATCACACCGTTCGTCTTCACTGCACCCTGAAGTTGAAGGAGACCACACCACGTTTCCATCCGTTGCCAACCTTCCATCCGTTCTCAAAGGTTGGGGTTTCTGTCCTAGTATAGTCTCAACATCCTATAATTCATATGAATCACATACCTAAAAAATCCATAATGTTAAAGCACACGAACTAAAACATGAGATAGACATTCATGTCGCGAGTTATTAAATGTGGTGCTAACAACTAGTTTCAGTTGTTCACAATGTGGCAATATTCAATACAGCATCAACCTTTAGCTTCAACAGCCTACCTTGTGAGTTATTAATGTTTGATTAATTATACATGTGGTTAGATTTTTTCTAGTGCTTGATGATATGATTATCAAAACCAGAACTTTTGTTGAAGTGAAGCAGTATGTAGTGTCAATCGTTCAATTACCAAATCATTTGATATTTTTTTGTTAGTCCATGCTATGTTTGCATAGTACCACTTAATGTCATTATATCCCAAAAATAGGAATTCATTAATCTTTTTTTGGTCTCCTCATTACCACTTAATGTCAGTAGTCCAATTACTATCTCTCAAACTCTATGAAAAAAATCAAGGGGAAGGTTTAAAATCTTACATGCCATTATTCCCTGAGATATTATGTTTACTCACCATTGCTTTGCATCATTTTCTAAAAAATCTCATATCAATCTTGCATTTTCATTGTTACAAGAACATCCTAATTATCTTCCTACATATGATAGAGCAAACTATAGGCAGATGAGGGACCATCAAGAAGTGATTTAAGGGAGATGGATGAATTACGAAATAAAGTGTACTTTGATGGAACGGGAGAAGGAATGATGCATGTAATAGCATAAGGGATGAGGGGCCAAAAAGATATTGTTATTTTTTGCTTATAGATGTATCCTGGTACACACTTTATATTTAAATTTTGCATTAATAGAATTCTCCTATTTAAATCTTAATGATATGAATATAGAATTCTCCTATTGCAAATTTTGATAATCTAAAATTTTATTTTAATTTTGCCTTAATAGAAATATTATTTATTTATAATATTATTCTAAAATGAGTTTATAAAATTTTAAAATAATGTATATGTATAGTTTAGTTATTTTGACATGCAGCAACAACATTAAATAACAGCTTTAAATTATGACAACAACAATAGTAATAACAGTAAGGGCCTATTTGGACCCGCTGTTAATAGTTTTATTACTATGGTAAACTGTGTTGTGTTGTAGTGTGTTGTACTATCAAAATATATAAGATATTTGGTTAATAACTTTTTAGCTGCCGTCAATATTTATTTTATTATTTAAATTAAATTACTTAAATTATTTAAATATATTATTTTTTAATTGCTTTTTGCTTAAAAATTACTTAAAATTAGCTTTAAAATGAGGCCAAACACACTCTAAATAACAACAATAATAGTAAAAAATTTACCAAACAACTTTAAATTATAATAATAAATAATGACAGTTAAAAAGTTATTTACCATTATCACAGCATGGCAAAACTTAGTACAATATAATCTAGCACAATTATAAAAGTCATGACAGCGGGCTAAACAAGCCCTAAAGCAAGTGTTGAAAAGAAAAGACTAGAACTGATTGGACGCGTGCACAACTAGACATCATGCATTCACTCCTTACTAATTAATTGAATATCAGTGTATCATTGGATTATTTATGCCACTCATATAACACTCATCCATTACTCAACAAAACTATAATTATATTAATTCAATATTCAATAATATTCCACTTTTATAATGTGAATGATTTTAATTATTTTTGTCACACTCCTAGAATCACAATGTGAAACAAATTTTCCATTCCAAGATTCAAAAAAATATTTTAAAATTTTGAATCACAACAACACCTTACATATAGACTTCTAGGGTTAACCCAACAAGGTGAGATTTGCATAATCACATCATCATAAACCATTCTTTACATTCATTTGCTAACATAAAAACTTCAAAACTCCTTATAACGGCAAGAAATTATAGGTCCACAAATCAAAATAATCATTTATATAAAATTATACTCATTTTGAAAACATAAATGTAGGGTAAAGAGTAGAAACTTGCCTTAAGTCAAGTTTTTTATGTCTTTTCTCCTCTTCTTTCTCACTTAAACCACTTGAACGCCTCTACTCTTCTCTCCCTCAAACCAAACGAAAAGTGCTGGTAAAAAAAAATCATTTTCCCCTAATTTTCCTCATGTTTTCCCTAGGAATCCTCTAGCATGAGGTGTCAATACTTGGTGAACCCCTTTCTCATGCAAGCATGAGGTGGCTTCACCTTGTTAATTCTATCTTTAAGCAATCATAAGGTGGTTTCATTTTACACCCAAAATGAAAGCATGGGTATCACAATTTTATCCCACGAAATCCAAATTTGACTTTGAGATAATACTTTAGTCCATATCAATGATAATCAAATAACTTAAATAAGCAAAACAATGTGAGGATCTGATTAAATTTTCGCCCGTGTTAATCCTTACTCAAAAGCTAAATTTGCTATCATTTTTTAGTATGAAATGAAATTTATTAATTATTCTTCTGAGTTTGCATTGAAATGTGTTTTATGGATGAATTTTAGTTTGATTCAAAATATTTAATTTCTTAGGTAAAATTATTTTTCGTTTTATAAACTTGTTTATTATTTTTCTCTTACTAATATGAAATTACACTATAAACATAAATCACCTTCTAACTCATCAAATATATAATTTGTTTCATCATTTTCCACCAACATAATTCTTGTCATGCTAGTATTCAACATTCTTTGTTTAACCCATTCATTACTACTTAATATTAATATATATAAAATTTAGGTTTATTAAATTATTAAATTATTAATTTATATATATTAACTAAAATATTAATTAAATGCATATTAATATGTATTCTGTTTGTTATAAATATTAACATGTATGTAAACGTTCACTTGTATATATGAATATAAAAATTAATATTAACTTTTACAAATAACTATACATAAAATGAAAAAGCTTAATTATGAGCACTATACTAAACTGTATTGTACTGTATTATAATATGTTAAAAGAATTTATAAGTTATTTGATAAATAACTATTTTTTTGCTATCATAATTTAAGATCTTTGCTTTTAGTATTATTAAATGTCAAAATGAAATGTCAGCAACTTAAGGCGTAAGAATGTCAAAATGAAAATTTATTCTACTTGTTTTTTTTTTCATTACTAAATACTATTTTATCAACTTTACGTACAAAAGCAACTTAGGGTGTAAGAATGTCAAGCAACTTAAATTATGAATTCTATGATGAGCCATTATGGCACTCGTTAAAATGAAATGAATCTGATGTAGGAGTTTACTTACACTTGTCACCAATTTAATCAGATCTTCACATTACTTATCTTATTTAAGATTTTTATCTTTTAATTGGCGGATTAAAGTAGTAAAATATTGTTTAAAAGTTAAATTTAGATTTCATGGAATAAAAAATAATTAAACTCTTTCATAGGAGAGCATAATGTTATTAAATATTGAATGAATATAATTAATAGTTGAGTTATATAAATAAATCTTAAATAGTAATACAGATTGTGAGAAAAATTTGTGGTTATCTCGATTTCCGGTTCTCGCTCAAGTAAGTAAATAAATAATTGATAGTGATTCACGTATCTTGTTTTCTTTTTTTTTTTTCTTCTCTACCCCAATCAAAAATATAGATTGATTAAATGATAGAGCCAAAAGAAATATATAGAAATGCTGAGAAGCTGCATCCCAAACGCTCGAGCTTTCCAAAATCGGCTGCCCACAAACGCATAAGCTGCCCAGAAGCCGCCCCAAACGGGGCCATAAGCGCCAGATGGAAGTTTGAGTTAAACAGCCGCTGCTCATATATTTAATAATCCGAGAGAAAGCAAATTAGGATCCCTTCTATTATTATGAGTTCGGATATAATATCACTTTTAGAGGAGTCTTTTCTAAAAAAAAATGTGACTGGGTTTTCAATAGTAAAGAAGGAAAAGAAGTGTTATACTTGCACATTATTCTAGCTAATTTAACTGTACAATTACTATCAATCGGACAATCAATGGTCATCCATGCTGTAATTGGTTTAAAATTTGGATATAAGCTTGAGACTACTTGTTTTTCATTATCAAAGGTTGTGATTTGATTCGAAGGAGCATACTGATAGTGACTTTTCCTCTCAAACATATTTCATCTTTCTTATACTCGCTCCATGGATCATTACAATCGCTCATGGAAAAATTTGGAGAAAGCATTAGATAGCTAAAAGAATCTTATCATTTGAGCTTGTCCCTAATTCATTTGGCTAATTTATCAAATTTAAAATATTTGAATATTTCACATGACACATTTTGCAATACAATGCCAAATTTATATGAACTTGATTTATCTACAAATAATTTTAAGGAAGCATTTTGCTTCTTTTTGTCAAATTAATTCTTTGTATGTGCTCGACTTTTCAAAAATAAATTTTCAGGATAGCTTTCAAATTGTTGGAATAGTTCTTTCTTTGGATGCAACTAAATTTAAAATTTTTAAACAACTAACTGGTGTGGTTTGCTCAATCAAATTTTTAGATAAAATTTCAAGGATTACTTGTTGTACTTCATCCTGAACTGTTGGTGATATAATTTGGTATTCATTCATTATGTGACTGCAAACTTTTGATATTAGTTCGTCTTTTTTCTCATTTTTCTTCTCCACTCCGGCCAAAAATAGACTGGTTGGTTAATAACATAAACAGCAACAGCAACTGTTTGTGGTTTTGAAAACATTATTTTGTCAAGTAATCAATTAATGCAATTTGACTGGGAAGAAGAAACTACTACTCCGTGATAATAATTAATTAGTAGTGTGTGACGGTTGATCTCTCTCTTTTTAGCCTGGTCATTTGCAAGGTGCTGCTTATATAATAGTAATGCTTTTGCATTTATTATTACAATGCTTTTGTGATAATAATTAATTAGGGCATGTTTGGTCCTGTTTTTAAGCTGATTTTAATTAGTTTTTAGGCAGAAAGCAGTTAAAAAATTATTTGGTAATAAAAAGTAGAAGCAGAAAAAAACAGTAAAAAAACAGAAGTTGTGAAAGCTACAATTTGATGTTTTTACAGCTTTTGCTTTTCAAAAAAAGTAATTTATATTATTTCATTTAAAATTATAAATATTATTATTTTAAATAGTTAAAATATTAATACTAAAGAAAAATATAATATATTTATTATTTTAAATAACTTAAAATAAATATTTTTTATTATTTTAAATTTTGACAGCAATTAAAAAGTTATTAACCAAGCATCTTATAAATTTTGATAGCGCAACACAGCACATCATAGCACAGTAATAAAGCTATTAACAGCGGGGCCAAACAGGCCCTTCGTAACGTGTAATGTTTGCATTTACTTTACTTGTTAAGTTACCATCTAATGAAAGGTAAATTTGACCACAACTTTCTCAAATCTCAATAATTTGTAATGCTTTTGCCTTCCATTAGAATTTCAAGCTCCACGACTTGTAAGATTTATTTTTGAATAACTTTATGCTCATGTTAGATTGAAGTAAACAATTACAATTTCTAATGGAGTTCTAACATAAAAGAAGCAAAAATTTTTTTTTATTATTATTATTATTATTATTATTATAATTATATATATATATATATATATATATATATTATTTATGGCATTCCAAGCTTGTTGTTTAAGGTTAAATTTTATATTAAGAAGTAAAACACTTTCTTTTTAATTGCTCATTTTTTTTCTTTCTTTTATCAAACTATCAAATAAATGTTGTATTTAAGGTTAAATTTTTTTTCAAAGTCGAATTTGCATCCAGTCCGAAAGCGCAGGGATTCAAATTCCACTCGACACATATTTTAAGTATTTGTATTCAAAATTTTTATTACTCGACAGGGTTCAAATGCTTGTCAGCAAAAATCCTGTCTTGAATAGGCTCATTTTGATTTATAACTGAACCAAATTTAATCAAATCTTATAGTCAACGTTCGGATAAATTTGATTTTATTTTGATTTTTTATTTTTTATAAAGCTTTTTTGTTTACTTGATTGTATTCAATCTGCCGCTCGTGTAAATTTCTTAGCTATAAACTAAATTAGATTAATACTATATAATTTTGAGATAAGTAGGTGCAGGAGAAGTGTTGTTGTTACAGATTGAACAACTTTGCTGTAAAGTCAAGTTGCATGCGATTGGACAATTAGGAAAAGGGATAATTTTTTTCCTATTCTTTTTAAATTGACAAATGAGTATATCAAAGAAGTATTGTAAAAATACTGATGCTGTAAAAATACTGTAATTACTATTCAAAGAAGTATTGTAAATTATTATTATATAAAAAGCCATATAATATTTGAAATTATTTATTAAATAAATAATATATCATAAAACATTAATATGCATATTAAAATGATAAATTGTCTTAAATTATTAATTTAAATATATTAACTAAAATATTAATCAAATGTATATTAATATATATTTTGTTTGTTATAAATATTAACATATGTATGTAAACGTTCACTTGTATATATAAATATATAAATATAACATATAATAATTAATGTTAACTTTTATATATAACTAGAGATAAAAGTTAAATATTATATAAACGTTACTTACACACATATGAACACAAATAAAAAGGGTGTTTTTGGTAGTTAGAGCAAAGAGATAAATAACAGAAGTCAAAAGGGTGGGGTTTGAATCTGTGTAGAATATCAGGGTTCGAAGGATATTCGGTGTAAAACTATGTTACCTGACCCTGATGAGGGCTTATGTTTTCACAAGTACTCCAAGATGGAGGGTTCAAATGTGTAAAATTAGTCTCCTCAACCCTTGTGAAGCCTTTTACTCACACCTCTTAGTATGTGTATATGAGATAGTATTGAGAGCAGTGGTAGTGCTTGGTTAAATGCAGTCTTGTGACTACATGCAAGTATAAAATTGCAAGGTTCCACACACTTGCCCTCTCCATCAAGTCCCTAAGTCTAGGATCCACTTAACTTCTGTTTAGTGTCTTGTATTGTTGTCTTGTAGTGTCTTGTACTATTACTTCTATTAATAATATAATAGCAGGGTGTGCGGTTGAGCCATTTCACCATGCATTTTACTCGTCGTCTTGTGAAAGCTGCTTGTGCCCCTTGTGCCTTTGATTACTAGTGTTGCCTTCGGATTGTTGCCTCAGATTGGTTGCCTCGGATTGGTTGAGTACTACTCCTTAGCTGGGAGAGTAGTGTACCACACGGACATCAAACACTAAAGAAAGTGCGTCCGTGACAAGTGGTATCAGAGCCTGTTTTGATCAGATGCTATGGCAACTTATAGTAAAGACAATGGGGGATCAAGCATGCTATATCCTCACACCTCAGGAGAAGGAGTGGAACAACATAGAGGGCGAAGAGACCGCCCCTCTAGTTTGGAGGAACAGGCAGGCATCATAGAGGAAAAATTAGAGACACTACAGTTGGATGAGATACGTATGGCCGGGGCTGAAGCTAAGCAAGCAGAGCTAGTTTCCATTGTGGATCATTTAGAAGATGACACACAAGAGGCCTTTACTCATTTGAGAGACCAAGTTGAAGACTTGATGGCGAGAGTATCATTGCCTACACGGGTGATTCATGCCAATGAAGGGGAACCCTGACCACAACGCGCACCCATTAAAGTTCCTGAGGGCACTCGTGATGCAAAGGACCTTGAGAATTTTTTATTTCATATGGACCAGTATTTCTTGGTCACTCAGCCTGATACAGAAGACATAAAAGTGGCAACTGCAACCTGGTACCTAGCGGGGGATGCTAAGTTATTGTGGCGTACTAGAGTTCAAGGAGGATCGGATAATATGAGAACTTGGGAGGACCTAAAGCATGAATTGAAGGTTCAATTTCTCCCTGAGAACACGAGTCGAATTGCTCAAAAAAAGTTGTAGGGACTCCGTCATACTGAATCAATATGAGACTATGTAAAAAGATTTCCGGCCTTGCTCCTTGATGTTAAAAACATGTCAGAGGATGACAAGTTATTCTACTTTATGGATGGTCTAAAACCATGGGCTCAACAAGAATTGGATCGACATAATGTCCGAGACTTTGCTTCTGCTCAAACAGCTGTAGAACGACTAATTGACTATAACTCTTTTGAAAGAAGAGAGCAAAGAAAACCTCCCCAACCCTCTAGACCCTATCAATTTAGGGGGAAGGAACCCAGGAGGGAAAAATCAGAGAAGCCCAAATAGGGGGAAACCACAGAAGCTAGCCCCGAGATCGGGGGGATGTTTTCTTTGCGGAGGCAACCATTGGGTTAAATATTGCCCCCAAAAACAGGCACTACATGCGTTGGTGGCAAAGCCGTCCTCGACGTATGAACAAAAGAAAAAGAAGACTCTCATGTCAACAAAGAGTGATAGTGATTCTGATGATAGTTATCAAAGTGGCAAGAGTCCTACATCAAGGAAGCCTAATATAGGCGCAGTGCAGTTGTTGAATACCATAAAAGCCCAAGCGGGGGAGCCAAAACTAAGAAAACAAACAATCAACCTAAATGAACTAATGTATGTGGACATCAAAGTCAATGATCAACGCGCCAAAGCTATGATTCACTTAGGTGCAAGCCACAATTTTATTTCCAAAGAAGAGGCAGACAAACTTGGTCTCAGGTATGAGAAGAGTTATAGCCAAGTGAAGGCCGTAAATTCGGAAGCCCAACGAATCAAAGGCATGGAAAAGAATGTCTCTATTAAAGTTGGAGATTGGAGTGGACAAGCTACGTTCATGGTTGTTCCCTTGGATGACTTTCAAATAATCTTAGGGATGGAGTTCCTCCGCTCAGCACGAGTCATACCCATGCCCTTTATGAACACATTGTGTGTGATGGCCAAAGATAATCCTTGCATTATGCCAGCCATACACAGTGAGCCCAAGGGTAAAGGGAAGTTGTTGTCGGCAATGCAACTCAAGAAAGGTGTTTGCCGCGGGGAGCTTACACTAGTTGCTGCTATGAAGTTGGAAGACTCAATGTCAACCAATGGGTCATATCCAACAGCTATCAGGGAAGTTCTCAGGGAATATAAGGATGTGATGCCACCAGAACTACCCAAGAAACTCCCACCACGTAGAGATGTGGATCACCGAATTGAACTAGAACCGGGAGCTAAACCACCGGCTCGATCACCATATCGGCTAACACCCCCAGAGCTTATAGAGTTGCAAAAAAAATTGAAGGAGTTACTAGATGACGGCCTCATCCATAATTCAAAGTCTCCCTTTGGAGCACTAGTCTTAATCCAAAAGAAACAAGACGGGAGCCTCCGACTATGTGTGGATTATCGAGCAATCGAGCACTGAACAAGGTGACAGTAAGGAATAGATACTATATTCCTCTACCAGCAGACCTATTTGATCAACTCGGTAAGGCTAAGTTCTTCTCCAAACTCTTCGCTCTGGATATTAGAAAGTACGAATTGCCGATGAAGACATAGAGAAGACTACATGTGTGACTCGATATGGGTCTTTCAAGTTCATGGTGATGCCGTTTGGGCTAACAAATGCTCCAGCTATATTTTTCACCATGATGAATCAGCTTTTCCAAGAACACTTAGACAAATTTGTGGTGGTGTACCTGGACGACATCGTTGTGTATAGTCAGTCTCTTGAAGAGCATATAAAACATATCCGTATAGTCTTTGATATTTTTTGAAAAAATGAACTGTATGTGAAAGAAGAAAAGTGCTACTTTGGCCAAGAGAAAATCATGTTCCTTGGACACCAAATCGGCAAGGGCAAAATTCAAATGGACAAAGCTAAGGTTGAAGCTGTGGTGAATTGGACCATTCCATCAAAAGTCACTGAACTAAGGTCTTTCTTAGGTTTTGTGAACTATTATCGGCGATTCATCGAGGGCTACTACGGAGAGCAGCCCCGTTAACAAACTTGCTCAAAAAGGGCCAACGCTGGAGTTGGTCTCAAAAATTGTCAAGATGCCTTTCAAGATTTACAAGCCGCAGTAATCAGCAAACCAGTGTTGGGACTTCCAAACTATGAAAAAATCTTCATAGTTCATATAGACGCATCAGATTGTGTGATTAGAGGTGTACTCATGCAGGAAGGACACCCGGTGGCTTATGAGAGTCGGAAGCTCAATGATGCGGAGCGGAGGTATCCCATGCATGAGAAAGAGATGACAGCAGTAGTGCACTACCTAAGGACATGGCGGCATTACTTACTAGGGCCTAAGTTCATTCTACGAACAAATAACATTGCATTGAGTTACTTCTAAACACAAAAGAAACTAAGCCCAAAGCAAGCTAGGTGGCAAGATTTTCTTGCAGAATTCAATATGGAGTGGGAATATAAGCCAAGAAGAACCAACGTTGTTGCCGACACACTAAGCCAAAAAACAGAATTAGCAAGTCTTCAAGCTTTAGAGACCCACACCTTTCAATTTCAGTCAAGTTTAGAAGAGAAAATTTGAGCTGGAATGTCCAAAGACCCTCAGGCAACAACCCTTGAGAAGTTGATCAAAGAAGGAAAGACACGTCGGTTCTGGGAGGATGGTGGTCTTATTCTCACAAAACGCAATTGAGTGTATGTACCACGCTCAGATAACTTACGAAGGGAAATCTTGAAAGAGTGTCATGATCCCCTATGGGCTGGGCACCCTGGTACTCATCGAACATTAGCTCTTGTAGAAAGAGCATTCTACTGGCCAGACATGGGGACTGATGTGAACGACTACATACGAACTTTCCATATATGCCAACAGGACAAGGTGGAGAAGCAGAAACCCTTGGGACTCTTAGAACCATTGCCTGTGCCAGAGCGGCCATGGGAAAGCATATCCATGGACTTCATTTCCGCCCTACCAAAAGTGGGAGAGTTTGGCTCAATTTTAGTCGTAGTTGATCGATTCTCTAAATATTCGACATTCATCCCAGCACCACTTCATTGCACCGCAGAGCAAGTAGCGAGACTCTTTATGAAACATATAGTCAAGTATTGGGGAGTTCCTCACAATATCATAAGTCATTGAGACTCGATATTTCTAGAAAAATTTTGGACGGAACTGTTCAAATTACTTGGGTCAAAACTACACTTCTCGACAAGTTTACATCCTCAAACAGATGGGCAGACAGAGAGGGTGAACACTCTTCTCGAGCAATACATAAGGCACTTTGTGGGCGCAAATCAACGAGACTGGGTGCACCTCCTTGATGTTGCTCAGTTCTCCTACAACCTACAAAAGAGCTCGGCGACAGGAAGAAGCCCCTTTGAGATCCTCTTGGGACAGCAGCCTTCTACTCCAGAATCATTGGCCATTGGATATACTGGAAATAGCCCTTCAGCCTATCACATGGCCAAGGAGTGGCACCACAATTCCTAAATTGCAAGGGCATATCTAGAGAAAGCCGCAAAGAAGATGAAGAAGTGGGCAGATCTTGGGAGATGGCAATGAAGGACCCTTTCCAATCCTGGAGCAAGTGGGTAAATGTATCCTACCGAGTGCAACTCCCACCATGGCTAAAAATCCATCTAGTTTTCCATGCAAGTTGTTTGAAGTCATAAAATGTTGATGAAAGAGATCCAAGTCGAACCATTCCTAGGCGCGCCCTCCCAACAATCTCCAACGTGGAGATGCAAGAAGACGCTCAACACCGGCGAAGAGCTAACAGAATACTTCGTGACGTGGAAGGGGCATCCAATGTTTGAATGCACTTGGGAGGTAGAGGATACGCTACGACATGCCCAAGACAAGATTGACAAATTTAAATTGTCGATAAGGGCATCGACATCTTGAGTGGGAGAGAATGTCAGGGTTCGGAGGATGTTCGGTATAAAACTATATTACCCGACCCTGACGATATGTCTTTTGTCTTAGTTCTATGTATTTAGGGTAGTTCTATGTAAAAGAATGTAGTGACACATGTGTACCATGTATTTTGGTGGTGGGGGATCGCGCCATTTCCGGGGGATTGTTCCAGGACATGGAATTCGCACGGGGGGCTATGTTTTCACAAGTACTCTAGGATGAGGAGCTCAAATGTGTAAAATTAGCCTCCCTAACCCTTGTGAAGCCTTTT
The DNA here is from genome assembly GCA_027563935.2 of Costus lasius. NCBI lineage: Eukaryota > Viridiplantae > Streptophyta > Magnoliopsida > Zingiberales > Costaceae > Costus > Costus lasius. The sequence continues at coordinate 86,003 of JANVAS020000102.1, read as the reverse complement.
ACTCACACCCCTTAGCATGTGTATATGGGATAGTATTGAGAGGGATGGTAGTGCTTGGTTAAATGCAGTCTTGTGACTACATGCAAGTATAAAATTGCAAGATTCCACATATCTGCCCTCTCCATCAAGTCCTTAGGTCTAGGATCCACTTAACTTCTGTTTAGTGTCTTGTATTGTTGTCTGGTAGTGTCTTATACTGTTACTTCTATTAATAATATAACGGTGGGGTGTGCAGTTGAGTCATTTCACCGTGCATTTTACTCGCCATCTTATGAAAGTTATTTGTGCCCCTTGTGCCTTTGATTGCTTGTGTTGTCTTCGGATTGTTGCCTCAGATTGATTGAGCACTACTCCTTAGCTGAGAGAGTAGTGTATCATATGGACATCAAGCACTAAAGAAAGTGCCTCCGTGACAGGATGGCGCTGGAACATGACAATGGTAGGAAAAAAAAAAAGACTATTTGGCTGTTTACTAGCTCTGCACTTTGGATTTATTTTGTAGAATTGGGGGCAACTTTTTATTTCATAAAATGTGGAGCATATTTACTTTTTTATTTAGATCATTGGAATACTAATATTGAATGAATATATTTAATAGCTGGGGTCTAAAGGGCATAGATTCAATCCAACTCAATACATATATTTTTATCCTATCATAATATTCACATTTTTTCTGCTCTCGTTTCAATTTTTAAGTATTTTTTTTCTACTTTATAATGACCCGCATGAATTTCTAAAATTAATTAATCGTAATCGCTTTTAATAGTTGTATGTAAGTTTTCATATTGCACCAAGGGGTTTGAATGCATGTTAGCAATAACAAAACCTTCTCGAATTTGATATCTAGAAGAAAAATTAGGATAAATTGAAGCAAATCTGTCTTGCTAATTTTACAAATATCTGCCACTTGTGAAGATTTATTAACTATAAATTTAATTTATTTAAGCTCTTAGCTTAAAATTTATATGATTTAGATCCTTAAATTATTGAATACTATTGAAGTCCTCTTGTTAGATCTAAGTAAATGCATCATTGAATCAACAACTTTGTTAGATGCGCCTCTTCTATCTCCATTTTTGTATTCTTTCTCCTCTTCCTATTTTATCCTTACCTTCAATCTCCATTGCCTCTTCCATTGAGTTTGAGAAGGGAAGTACGATGAGATGGAGGATTAATGATTTTTGGACATAAGTAATAATTTGATTTTTGGATGAAGCAGATTAAATTTTGAGGTATAAAAATAAAATTTGAATATAGTAATTCAGAAAAAAAAAGAAAAAAAAAGAAAAAAAAAATATATAGTAATTCAAACTGTGAGAAATTCTGTGGTCGACTCTAGTATCAGTCATCGCTCGTGTCAAGCAAATAAATAAGTGATAGAAATTATTCTCATTTTTCTTCTATGTTCTAATAAAAAATAGACCGATTAAAAATGATGGAGCGAAAAGAAACTGATAGAAATGCTGAAAACAAAATAGGTTGTGGATGATGACTTGTTCGCACGCGTCCCATCAGTTCCTGTCATTTATTTGCAAGACTTGGCTTGAGAGTTGACTGACTTTGGCCAAAAGTCAAGTCGCATATAATTGGACGATTAGAAAACAATGATGGATGATGATTACTTTTGTGCGCGTTTGCGAGACTTGCTTGAGCATTGACCGAGTCTGCTCAAAAGTCAAGTCGTTTAGGAGACAGATTTTTCTAGTCTTTGCAGATTTAAAATATTCTGTAGCTAGAATTTTGAGATAAGCAGGTGCTGCTTATATAATAATCATGCGATAAGCCTTCCCAAGCATAGCCAACAAACACTCCAATGATGAGCAAATCCCCAGGCATCTTCCTCTTCCTCTCGCTTGCTTTGCTGAGCATTAAGCTCCACGGCATGACGTCGCATGCCACCGCTACAGTGATCCGCTGCCACAAGGCTGAGAGGCAAGCCCTGCTGGAATTGAAGCGAAGGCTCGATGATTCTTCCAACCGCCTCTCTTCCTGGGTTGGCAAGGATTGCTGTTCATGGAAAGGCATTGGCTGTAGCAACGTCACTGGCCACGTCATCAAGCTCAACCTTCGGAATCAACATTATTTTGATGATGATTATAATTTTAATGATGAAGAATATCAATTATTATATTTAGAAAGGTAAATGTTTCGGTTGCGGGGTGATATAAGCACTGCTTCGTCGCTACAATCTCTTGAGGAGCTAACTCATCTGGACCTAAGCAGCAACGACTTTGGTGGCCACACCATCCCTGCCTTCTTCGGATCTTTTTCCAGACTAACTTATCTTGATCTCTCTGAAACAAGCTTTACCGACAAAGTACCAGACCAGCTTGGAAATCTCTCCATCTTACGATATCTCGACCTTTCCTATAACCGATACGATGGTAATGATTATTATGGTGACTCAACTTGCTCCTTGTATGTTAAAAACCCAAGATGGATCGTTCGCCTCACTTCCCTCCGACACCTCAACATGAGTGGCGTTAGTTTCGGAGGTGTGTCTAGCTGGTTTCAAGCGCTGAATGCACTCCCTCACATTCGGGACATTGAATTGGCTGGGTGTGATCTAACAGGATCGTTTCCTCATTCCTCACCTCATCTCAATTTCAAATCGCTCCGAACACTTAATTTGAATGGTAATTTATTTACATGAAGTGTCTTTAATTTTGAAGGGAATAATATGATTAATACATGTCACCTCTCTTTAATATTTACTAGGTAACTACATAAATGGAATGGAACCAACGTGGCTCTATAATATAACTACCTTGGAGAGTCTTCATTTTGGTGGGAATGATATATATTGGTCATCCATGCATGGCCCTATATCAAAGTTGACTTCTCTAAGGCCCTAGATTTGTCTACAAATTTAGTGTCTAAGAATTTCTTATTATCATTGTCCAATCTCTGCAATCTCCAAAGTTTAATCCTAGAAGGTGTGTCAATCAAGCATTTGCTTTCCAATCTAAAGATGGCTCTTTCTGGATGTCTTATGTACAATTTAGAGGAATTGCATCTTGGGTACAACCAATTCAATGGACATTTTCCTACTTGGTTAGACAATATAAAGAATCTCAAGCTTATTGATCTTTCTAGTAACTTGCTCCATGGATCATTGCTACTGTCACCTAGAAGCCTGACATCATTACAATATTTGAATTTGGCATACAACAACTTGAATGGGACAATTGGAGAAAGCATTGGACAACTAAAGAATCTTATCCATTTGAATCTATCTCATAACTCATTGAGTTTGTCTCTTATCCACTTGGGTAACTTATCTTTAAAGTACTTGGATATTTGACACGTTCCGCAAGTGCACGGAAATGTGGAAGTAATACAAAAGATGTAGAATCTCATAGGGAATAAGGTTGAATACTAGAAAATCCAATTCTTGATATCTAAGCTGATCAAAACAGGGTTTTAAGAACTTAAAACGAAAACTAAGTGAAATTTCAAACAATGGAATCAAGCAACAACGGTAGGAAAAATGTATGAGAGAGATACCAGGGCTATAGTTTCCACCACACTGACGATCTTAATTGCATTTAGAAATATCAGTTACAAGGATTTATGATTTTGCACAAGGAATCTAACCCTAGGGTACAAGGTGCCCTCTCTCGATTGTACACCCCAGTGTTTGCCTAGAACGGTCTCCTACTCTCGCAGTGGATCATTCTAGACAAACCCAATGAGTTCCGTGGTAGATTATGAACCCTTGAGCGAAGACCAAGCACTCTCGTGTCGAGGTTTCGTAAGTTTCACAAAGAGGGTCCGTCGTTACGATCCTCCTCTCGGTATGAATCGTAATGATTAAGACATGACAATACGTGGCCAAGGTAAAGATCATAAAATAAGTTCATCAAGTGAAATATGCTCACAATATAATCCAAATAATATAATTAAAACATGGATTGCAAATAAAAATCATCAGCGGGCTTCAACTGAGCCCCGAAATAAGGTTTACGTTATAATCATCATTGAAATGCTCAAAATCTCTCTTTAAACATAGGAAAATACTGGGAAAGAGTTTCTAAGAGGGAGGAGATGATAAACCGAGATGAATAACCAAGAATCGCTGTGTTCCGATGATCAGATCTCCAAAAATCGCCTCAGAGTCACCTATTCGCCGTGTCCTTCTGCCCTAGCCGCTTTGTCGCGTGATTGCTCAATCATTAGGGTACAAAAATTAGGACTTTTATATTCCTTACCCTCTCCTCCAAATCAGCTTTCCAAAGAGTCCTTTCTTGCCAAATTTGGACTTGAATCGGGTCCAAAATCATTGAAAAGCCGAGTAGAGGTCGGGCTATCCAAAAAGCGTCACGGGTGAACCCCGCCGGGTTCACCTGCCAGTAAAGCTTGTTGTACAGTTCTGTCGCGAAAGAAGCACCGGTGAACCCCGCCGGGTTCACCTACCAGTGAAGTGCACTGTGAAGTTCTATGCAGTTTTCCTCGGACAGGATCACGGGTGAACCCCGTGGGGTTCACTTGGTGGTGAAGTCTTCTGTGAGTTTCGGATACCCTCGATAACATTGGTGAACCCTGCCGGGTTCACCTGGCAGTGAAGTGCGCTGTGGGTTTCATTCTTCGGAAAGATCACCGGTGAACCCCGTGGGGTTCACTTAGCCGTGAAGTCCAGAAAAAGCTCTGATTGAGCCCAAATTTGACGGGCAGCTTCGTCTTCTCATAAGGAATCACCTTATGCTCGTAGATTCTTTAAAAAGACTTTAAAATTGAGTGATTTTTCCTGAAATTCCACAAGAAAGACGAAAAGTGAAGATTCTGAATCTTTTAAGTAAATAAGCCTTAAAAGAGAGTAAAGACATTAAAATAGGCCTAAATTCATCATGGAATAATAATAAAAATCACTATTAAAATGCAAGGCATCAAACATTCCTCGACTTAAATCTTTGCTTGTCTTTAAGCAATAAAATAAGTTAAAATACATGCTTGATATAAGAATAATCTTTTATGTTGAAGTTCGCACCCAAGTTTAGAAAAAAAAATACTTTTTAGCAATCCAAGATCAAATAAGAAGAAATCAACTAAAAGGGGTGTCTTAAGCATTCACTAGTTTAGTCCCACAGTTTTAGATGTCAACCAATTCAGAAAGCAATAAACATGGGATTCAATCAAGCATACACAACACTCATTTCATTCATATCCTTCCAATTCATAATGTTGGGGTTAACTCAAATGTTTTATTCAGGATACGATACACTGATCTTTGCATTAGACTTTAACTCATATCCTTAGGTACCATTGCCAATTTTTCGCAAAGCCAAGTAGAGGAGTCTTTTAATGAATTTTATATTTCAATTCACATTTCTTAGATTTCAACTCATATCCTTTGGTACCACTGCCAATTTTTCGCAGTGCCAAGTAGAGGAATCTAAGTGTGATTATTATTATTATTTTTTTTTGATCCAAATAACAGAAATTGACATATCATTTCTTTTAACAAATGCAGTGTCTCCCCAATAATAGAAAGGAATTCAAAGATTGAAAAGAGAATATGTATCCTAATATGAATCGAATGTAAATTACAAGCCGAAATCAATTGAAGAATCATGAAAACATTTGACCCACTTAATAAACAACCTAATATCAATCCAATGAGAAAATTTCTGATTCATAGAACATATGGACATGACTATTGAGTAAATTTCTAACAGGTATTACATTCAACATATCTTGATAAATTCCAACCAAACATGCATTTAACTTTAAAATTTTTGTAAAGCTATCATTGGACAAGACTAGCATGACAGGTCAATAATGAATCTCTTATCACAAAATTTTGCAATATATGCCTTGAAACAACTTCATGCAAGCTCATAGATCCACACAACATATAAGAAGGATTGCATAATACCGAAGCAGAAAAACAAGTGGTTCATATATGTGTTATACACTACAGAGGGTGGGGCCTGTAAATGTGGACCAGGCACACGAATAGTGGCATATAGGATACAATGCCAAAATATAACATCCATCATCGAAAGTAGCATAACAAAACCATGAAAAGTCAGATGTCATAAAAATCACATAGAAGCCACCTAAAATCAGAAATAAGAAACTGGAGTAAAGACAGCTCACCCGCTCTAAAATGTTGCATAGTCCTCTATGCAATGTCGCATATGTGAGACGAGAAGGTGACGATGCCGAGTCCAAAGGGAGCTAACGCCTCTTGCGCGATTTGGAGCCGGAAGCTCGGGAGCTTTTGCCCTTACCACGCAAGGTAAAATCGGGCTCGTCTTCATCATCCGAAGAAACCGGAATATGCTTCAGGTTTTCTTCGTTGAGGAAAGCAAGCCGCTCATCCATAGTAGATAGCTTCTCCCAAATAGAACCTAACATTTTGTGTTGTCGCTGCATGTCGGCTTCATTAGCTTCCCAGCGAGAGGATTGTTCTTGTCGTATATAGGAGATGGAGGAATCCATCTGATCAATAAGCTCACGCTGCTGAAGCTGCTCCTGGCGCATAATTGAACCATCACCTCACGCTGATGAAGCTGCTCCTCCCTACTCTCCTGAAGAATACCCATCATAGAATCGGAGGAGGAACCACCAAAAGAGAAAGTGCCGGGGTCCGGTGGTGCGGTGTCTACAGGGTCAGGCTGAGGGTCGTCGATTGGCTTGATGCGTCAATTCTCTCGAACACGCACAGTGGTCCGCTCTGGATTAGGCAATGGCAAGAAGAACTGGCTATCCTTGAACGTCATGTAGTAGGAGTCACCCTGGCAGACGATGAGTCTCATGGAAACGCATGACTCGATCTCAAGCCGGTTGCTTCCACTAGCCTCGGCCGTGCCGTAGGGAATGATCCTAAGAGAAACTACAAGTGGAGTAATAAGACCGCCAATGACTATCGCGCCCTTGCGGTAATGCGCGATGCGGCTGAATTGCTTTGCTAAGTGAAATCCGGAATCAACCCTGAAAGAGTGAAGCATACACCACAAATAAAGCAACTCTGATTAACGTACCATATCGTCGCTCTCCTCGTGCCCGAAGATGGTATGGGTGAGTATGCGGTGGACGTATCTGATGGCTGGATTGCAGATACTGGATGCTCTGGCGACTCTGGCTGAGTAGATATGCTCGTTCGTGATTGACCCCCAAAAGGCTTGCTCATTGAACTCCACTGGTACTTTGCGCGTGCAAGGTTCCGGGAAACCGTAAATATTGCGGAGCTGAGAGAGAGAGAGGCAGTGCTCGATGTTCCCCAATCGGAAGGAAATGCGCCCTGGATCATTGATGTCTCGTATTTTTATAGTCTTTTAGACTAGTATTTACATGCGAATCGAGACATAATATCATGCTTTTACATCTCTTTCCAGCTTATTTTATTGATTTTGATCAGAAGCTTCACTTCTTGTCTCATTCAATGAATACAGGACAATTCACTCACTTTTTGAGCTAATTGGAAGCATATTTATGTTCCTGAGTGAATCAAGGACCTTGACAAGAAATTTCGCTTCAAATTGGGCTAATTTCTGAAATTACGGCGGAGGCCATAATCTACGTTATGGCCATAATTCTCAGTTGAATTGCTAAAAAAAGCCCATTATTATGCAAGCGTAATCATACTTTGAAGACGTGCTTTTAATTTTCTCATTGGAAGTCATTTGAGCAAAGAAATCTTCAACAGACAACATTACGGCTATGGCCGTAATTTCTGTCTGCCCATAATATTCCCACCGGCAACTTCTGACGTCAAACTATGGCCGGAATCAAAGACGAGTCAAAGGCCAGCTCAACCGCAAAATTAAAGACGAAATAGAGTTTTCTACCAAAATTATGGGTGTGGCCATAATCTTCATTACACCCGTAATTTTCACATGCACATTAATGACCCGCATTAAATATGCATAACTCACTCATTTTATCTCCATTTTGGGCGTTCTTGGAGTCAAAACGACGAGCATTTAAAGGCCTATAAGTGCATGAGGATTTCAAGAGTCAAAGAGCATTGGAATAAGAATTATGGGCATGGCCGTAGTAATAATTATGGCCATAATTCTCCCCTGCGCACCCAAACTTAAAAGAGCCATAACTTTGTCATTATTTCTCCGTTTTTGACGTTTAAGGTGTCAAAACGTAGCTAATTAAATGTTGCATCAATCTATGCATTTAGAAGTGGCATTAGACTCTATTTAAGGGGCCAAAATCGCTGAGGAAGGCAGCGCCCAGTTGGGGCTCAAGGTGGGCTAGTGAGTTTTGCAAGGGAGAAAGCTTTGGTGGCAACAAGGGAGAAGGAAGAAATCATGCTATCATTCTAGAAGACTTGAAGGAAAGTTTCAATGCTTTTGCAGAAGAGTTTGCTTCCTTTTTCTTCTATCTTCTCTTTAGTTCTTTCTAATCCTTTAGAGATTGTACTGAATCAATGTCATGCTAGCTAATCTTTTTATCGGAACAAGAGTGTAATCTCATTGCGTGTATCTGCTATTTGAACTTATTTTCTTGTAGCAAATGCTATTTTATTTCGTGTTTATTCGATCTGTGTTGTTTTACTGCTAGTTTTGCCTTGATCACGTAATTACTTTTCTCGGGCGCCGCAAGAAGGACCGAAAGGTGAATTGCGACGCTAGATCTGCCTTTTCGATCATGCTCTGCCTTTTCTCTGTGCTGTTTATTCGATCTCTGAACCCAATGGATCAATCTAGATACGTTGAACCACGAAAGTAGGACGCCGATCTAGATTGATACAGGATTACGCCGTTGAAAGAGGATAATCTGTACCATTAGATATTTCCTTGAACACTTTTAAAATTGCGTTGTTATGATTTTATCTTATTTGAGTTTAAGATCCATCAACGAGATGCGCTCGAAGTTCTGATGTCTCTAAACCTTGTTTTCTATCCAAAACTTTCACTTGCTTGATTCGGCTAGCAATTGTATTTAGTTGTAGTTTGATTTATTTTATGAAAACATAAAATATTCACCCGATTGTCTAGCTATTGATTCGTAATCACTCGGTATTTGATCATTGTCCCTGTGGGATCGACATCTTAAGTGCTACTACGACAAAGCCGTCACGCTTGCGGTTAGTAGTACAGTAAAGTACACATCAATCGTTGTCAAGCATGACATTGGCTTTTACATCTAGGGGGCTCAAAAACTCCAACGTGATTCCGATGTATGTGGCGGTGGCAAGCCTCAGGAATTTCTCTCATCCAACGTTCGAATACATCCACTCAACATCGTCCAGAAGCCCTAACATAGCAAGAGTACCTCTGTCCAAATATCTGGTATTAATCACCCAGCGATGGAGAAGAAGGTCATAGTTCTGCTCATGCTCCGCGTTCCTGAAGATTATGCCAAACTCGTTTGGCAGAGAAACATACGCCTGGGGCTGCTGAACAGATGGGCATGCACGCCGTCTGGAAGAGGAAGGCTGCGCCAGCTGACCAGCGGAAGCAGTTTGCGGAGGCGGAGATGGTTCGTGCGGGACGAACTCGTCGTCCTCTGTGGAAGAATTGAAAGTGGATCTTGGAACGCGGCGACGTGAGGCAATAGCTTTGCGTCGTGAATACATTTGTAGAGATCGCCGGAGATGATGAAAAAACCAGCAAAGATTCGCCCGAGCACAAAGGTAGCAGCCGATCGAAGAAGCGGAAACAGAAAACCGGCGAACAAGAAGAATAATCGAATACATGCATCTGGGAGTAGATCAAATTAGTGCTAACCTCACCGGAGATGGGGACTGGATGAGAACAGGACCCTTGAAGAATGGAAATCCCTACCCTTAAAGATCGGCTGGAGCAGAAGGGGCGGCGGCGGCACGAAATCGGGAAAACCCTATGGGGTTCACCTGGCCATGAAGTATACTGTAGACAAGTGCTCTGTCTGGTCAGAAGGGTTCACGGGTGAACCCCATGGGGTTCACCATGCCGTGAAGTGCACTGGTCTGAATTCTTAGATGTGATACAGTAGGCTTCACGGGCGAACCCCATGGGGTTCACCAGGCCGTGAAGTATACTATAAGATGCTGAAAACACATGACTAATCTGCACAACCCAAAATTGCTGGCTCTATCTTAATTCAACGAAAATATCCTTCGAAAATTGGCTCATCAGGTTTCATAGTGTACTTCACGGGTGAACCCCGCCGGGTTCACCTGGGCGTGAAGTGCACTGAACTTCAGTGAAAATCCAGTAAAAATCTCTTGTTCATCCAGCACATCTACATCATAAAAATAAACCTCTAATCAGTGTATATCAAGTTCAAAATCTCCTAAAATAAACTAGATAAGCAAGAGAGTAAAATACTCAACAGTGATAAACTAAAAAGTAAATGACAACCTGTAAATTAAGAAATGAGAAAACTTGGGTTGCCTCCCAAGAGCGCTAGTTTTAGGTCAATAGCTCGACCATAAAAGTATCAAGTTATCGAGTCAGTGGAGTCTGAAAGGGTAAGAACTTCCCCTTGTTTGACCCCGTTCATCTTCAAAATAGTGCTTGAGGCGGTGCCCATTGACCACAAAACTTCCAGTGCGCTCAGCCCATATCGTGATTGCACCATAAGGTTGAACATGTTGTACTATGAATAGTCCAGACCACCTCGTGCGGAGCTTCCCTGGAAAGAGGCGAAGTCTCGAGTTGAAGAGCAGCACTTTGTCCCCTTCGGGAAACTCCTTCTTGAGTATGCGTTTGTCATGCCAATGTTTAGTGTGAGCTTTGTAAATCTTGGCATTTTCATAAGCGTAGAGGCGCATCTCATCCAACTCATCTAGCTGTAATCTTCTCCTTTCGCTGGCGCTTTTAAAGTCATTATTGATTTGCTTGATAGCCCAGTACGTCCTGTGCTCAAGTTCAATAGGTAAGTGGCAGGATTTTTCATAAATAAGTTGGAAGGGAGACATACCGAGGGGTGTCTTGAATGCAGTCCTATAGGCCCATAAAGCATCGGGTAACTCCAATGCCCAATCCTTCCGTGATCGAGATACAGTTTTCTCCAATATTTGCTTGATTTCCCTGTTGGAGACTTCTACCTGACCACTAGTCTGAGGATGGTAGGGCATGATAATCTTGTGTTTTACCCCATACTTTTTCAAGAGTGCTCCAAACTTTTGCTCAATGAAGTAGGACCCCCCATCACTTATCAATATGCGTGGGACTCCAAACCGGGGGAAAATCACTCGCTTCATGAACTTCATGACCACCCTGGAGTCATTGGTGGCTTCGGCAGATGCCTCAACCCACTTCGACATATAGTCGACGACAACAAAAATGTACCGTTGTCCACATGAAGAAGGGAAGGGACCCATGAAGTCTATCCCTCATACATAAAAAATTTCTACTTCCATAATATTGTTAAGAGGAAGCTCATCCTTTTTGAGAGGTTTCCGATCCGTTGACAACGGTCATAAGTGGAAACAAAATGTTTAGCATAGTGAAATATAGAGGGCCAATACAAACTAAATTGTAGAACTTTAAATGCTGTTTTAGAGGCTCCTGTGTGTCCCCAATATGGTGAAGAGTGACAATGAGTCAGCACATCCTGCAGCTCCACCTTGGGCACGCAACGTCTGTACAACTCATCCGCGTATCGCCGGTACAAGTATGGCTTGTCCCAATAATAGAACTTTACATCATGTAAAAACTTCTTCTTCCTTTGAAATGTAAGATCGGGAGGAAGGATGTTAGACACAATGTAATTGATATAGTCTACATACCATGGAACTTGTTGATCTAATAAAGTGTAGAGATGTTCTTTAGGAAAATAGGGTAAGCAATAAAAAAACACAACTGGCTCGTAACATTAATTTTGGACGATAGAGACTAAATTTTGAAATAGTCAGAGAAAATTTTGTGGTTGGCTCCTCGCTCGAGTCAAGTAAATAAATAAATGATAGTTGTTCAAGTGTCCTTTTCCTCATTTTCTTATTTGCTCCAATCAAAAATAGGCCGGTGAATTAAAATGGCAACAAGTAATTTCGGCGGTTTTGGAAATATAGTTTTGTCAATTGATCGATTAATCATTTGACTGGTGTGAAGAAACACACTTTTTAGGGCTGGTTAATTGCAAGGCATGCTTTAGAGTTGACCAACTTTGCTCAAAAGTCAAGGCCGCATGCAGTTGGGACGTTTAGAAATTGGATTTTTTTTATCAAAGACTTTTAAATATTAGTATTGAGCTCATGAATTTATCCCTAATAAGCTTAAATTTTATTTATTTTAACACATTTAAACATAAAAATTATTTTTCACATTTTTTAATACAAAACTATTTACTTACTCCCGCTAATCACAACTATAAATTTTTATAACACTTGCAAAGCGAGGATTGCGGGTGGCAGGGCATTGAATGAAGCTCCACCTTGTTCATCTTTGACCTTACAGACACTTTCAACTTGTGATCTTATCGATCAAATTTGTCAACTTTACAAATGTGGATGACCCAAAAACTGTGCTTTTGTGACCAATTAGTGTTGGCCATTTTCAAGAATTGGTCTATTATCTATAGTTGACTGGCATTGAGATCACAAGTACGCTCGCATTTTTTGACTAATGTATCTTTTTTCAATTTGACATGTGCGCCAGAATTTTGAGTTAAACATTTACATATATAATAATCATCTGATGGGTGCTCCTACAACATGCATCGCATCACACTTCAGAGTACCGGAAGCTGCGAATCTCAAATGAGCTGCAGGATCAAATTCCCTCACCTCCTCTTCTTCGTCTCTCTTGGATTGCTAAGCATCCAGCTCTGCGAGCTGTCGCATGCCGCCACTGCAGCGATCCGCTGCCAGGAGACGGAGAGGCAAGCCCTGCTCGAGTTGAAGCGAAGGCTCGATGATCCTTCCAACCGCCTCTCTTCCTGGATTGGCAAGGATTGCTGTGAGTGGGAGGGCGTTCGATGCAACAACATCACTGCCCGCATCATCAGGCTCGATCTTCGGAATGAACATTATTCTGATGATGATTGGGATGAGTTCGCACTGCATGGTGATATAAGCACTGATTCGTCATTGCTCTCTCTTCAGGACCTTATTCATCTGGACCTCAGCGGCAACGCCTTTAGTGGGCACAATATCCCTGCGTTTTTAGGATCCTTTGAGAGATTAACGTATCTTAATCTCTCCGGAACAGACTTCACCGGCAGAGTACCAGAGCAGCTCGGAAATCTCTCTGCCTTGCGCCACCTCGATCTTTCCTATAATTATTTGTACGTTGAAAACCCAAGATGGATCGCTCGGCTCACTTCCCTCCGACACCTTAATATGAACTATGTCAGTTTTAGCTGGTTTCAAGCGTTGAATGCTCTCCCTCACATTCAACACCTCGAATTGGTATCATGTGGATTGGGGTCGTTTCCTCTTTCCCCAACTCATCTCAATTTCACATCGCTCCTCACACTTAATTTGGCAGGTAATATTACATAAGAGTGTATTTAATTTTTTTATTGGAATAGAATTATGTATATATCACCTCTCTTAAATATTTGGCAGGTAACTCCATAAGTGGCACAGAACCAGCATGGTTATACAATATAACTACCCTCGAGAGTCTTAATTTTGGTTCGAATAGTATATATTGGTCGTCTGGCTCTATTTCAAAGATGGAGGATACTCTACTTTCGAGCAATTGATAATACGTTGTACAAGCTATTAATGGAGATGCTAGCAGAGATCAAAAGAAAACTTTATGTAGAAAAATAAGAGGGCTAATTTATTGTACGCACTTCTATTTGTGGCAAAGTTGGCTAACTTTGCTTGGGGGAATGTCGTTGCCTGCCACTACTGCAGTGATCGGCTGCCATGAAGCTGAAAGGCAAGCTTGCTGGAGTTGAAGCAGAGACTTGATGATCCTTACAACCTTTGGCGCAAAGCATGATTTACGAGTGCTTGTTTGCAAGGTTATCTTGGAACATAGTTTGCTAAATCTTTGGCGCAGAGCATGATTTAAAAGGAATCTTAATGAAATAACTCTGTTAAAATTTTTTATCTTTGGAACATAGTTTGCGTCTGTGTCTTGATTTGCAGCATGATGATGTTTTTGCCAATTTATAATTTTTTTATCTTGCTCTTATGTCAGACCGTTGTATACCTCATGGAAGACTCTGCATTCTAGGAAGAGGATGTGACAAAAAAGAAAAAAAGAAAAAAAGGCTTTTCCCTTTATTTTCTTAAGGGAAAGCAAATAAAATGGATAGAAAAGTTTTATATTTTTTTAATTATTTTTTTGCTATGTCCAAATTGAGCATAAACTCTGTGATTATATATATATATATATATATTCTTTTTTCCCTATATATTTTTTTTATTTTGCTTCTTTTTCCTCTAAGAAATGCAATGTTAATGCCGATTGCAATTTAAATGATGGCAACTGTTAATGTCAATGTTAATCCTTAAAAGATCGATTTATAATACGATGTTAATTAAATAATTTATACTACTATTATAAATCAAATTAAATCATATGTATGATGCTTAAGTACTGTCACTTAGTATATAATATTATACTAATTTTATGACAATTTATTCTCTAATTTATATGGATCTATTTAAATTAGAAGCACTATAGATATTAGAAAAAGGTCATTTTCAAAAGGAATTAAATAATATTTATAGCACATCAATTACCAAAATATGATTTACTTTTTTATACAATCGTGAGATTAAATATAATCCTTAAAGATTTATCTATGATGCAATAAATATTAATAATTTAGTTAACGAACAATTAATTATAAAATCCAAATGCAATCATTTTACATTATGGAAGTTCATTTGTACATGATTAAATTCTTAATTATATTATTTGAATAATGTATTGATATGCAACATGTTGATTATATAATTAGCATTTATACAAGTTAATGTCTCATTTAGATATTTTGAAATGTGGGGGGTTGTATTTAATAAAAATAAAATATCATAAACATATCAAGATACCTACTAAAGCTATTTGCAAAGGCGCTAGGACAATATCATAATGAAATATAAGGCATAAATGGATGGAAATGAGGAGAGAAATAAATAAATAATCAGAAGGAATGACGAAAAATGACCATTTTGCTTTATTACTGTATTTAATTTAATCAAATATTATAGTTTATATTTCGATAAATTTGATTCTATTTTGATTTATTTTCAGTTTTAGCATTTTATCTGCCAAGTTCTTAATTTTAATTCTAATTTAGCTCTTAATTTATATAATTTAGATCAAATCACTGTGATCTAGTCAATTTAATTTTTGGATATAACACTAAAAATTCATTGATGAACAGTGGTGATATGATTTAAAGATATAACACTAACAAGTTAGAGGACTCGTTGATATTGATTTTGGACGGTGGAAATCAGATTTTGAAGTCTAGAAAAAAGTTTCCCAACAGTAATTTGGATTGTAAGAAATTTCGGTGGGTGACTCCCTTCTGCCTTCTCAATCGTAGGTGTACATTATAACTACCTGAACAGGCATGATTTTAGTTAAAATGATATATATTAGTCATCCATATTTGTATGGAAGTATAATATCTAAGAGTTTCCTATTATCGTTATCAAACCTCTTCAAGCTCTAAATTCTATGATTAGTGGCAATGTTTGTGGGGTTAAAAAGTGTTATATGTTAAAATGTAATATGATCATTTTTAAATTCACCTTAAATTAATAAAACTTTTTATTTAATAGGTTCTAGCTTCCAATAAGCGTAAGCGCTCATTGTTAATTACCCCTAAAATTAAGGAACCTTTGATTAAGAGATCTATATACTAGGAAATAAAATTAAAGGACCAGAAGACTAAATGATTTTATTGATAAACATTATGAAAATACATAATTTTGCATGACACGTAAGCGATGAAAGCAAAGAATCTTTGTCAATTTAGGCAGCTTTGTGTTTGTCAAATGTTTAGCCTTGTGACGGCTTATTAGGCGTTTGAACTTGGGATAGGCTTATTAGGTGTTTGAACTTGGGATAATATCCAGCCTCGGCAACTCATAGGGGTTATGAGTAGGGAGCAAACACTTGTGTGGAGGTGTTTGGCCTGTTGGAAAAGCGGGCATAGCTAATCTTTGTGTTATGATGTGTTTGCAGGTACATTGCTGAGGAGCTGTACATTGGCATTGCTCTATCCTTGGGTTAGGCCCGGGGGTTTGCTGGAGCATGGTTAACTTAACCATGGTTAGCCTAACCATGGTCAGCTTAACCATGGTCATGGGCGCAAGGCATGGACTCAACTAGGGTTCAATTTGGAGTGTCAGAGACCAGTTAGAGGCATCATGTTCAGTTGGGGAAATGAGTGTCATTAACTGGATTGTTTGAATTAAGAGGCACATGCTTTGCAAGTGCAACTTAAGTCAGGATCCAATAAGACTTAAGTGGATTCATATCCACTTCAGAGGCTTGGATCCACTTAGCAACTTAAGTTGGCGGATCCATCTTGAAGATCCACTAAGGCATGGGCGCATATCCACTTGGCGACTTGATGGAGCGGATCCAACATGAGGAAGATCCATCATGGCGATTCAAAGGGAAGTTACCCTAGCTCTTGGCGGCTAATCTTCCATCGCCCTTGCGCAAGCTTTGTTGGAGGCGACAACTTGCTTGAGGGATTCTTCCTTGGAGGCGAGGAAGAGGATTTGCACTTGGAGGCAAGTGCAAGAGGTGGACTTGGTGGCCCTTGATCACCACCGACGGCATCATCCTTGGAGGTTGTTGGCGGCGGCTTTGTGGTGGGCGGCGCCACCATCTTCTCCATCACTTTGGTGGTAGCTCCCTCTTGTGGGCGGCGGTGCACATTGATCCATCACCCTTGTTGGCGGCAACAAGGGGTGCTTGACACTCTTGTCAAGAGGAGGCTCGGCCACTTGTTCAAACAAGGAGCTGAGAGTTGCAAAGCATCTTCCCCTAGAGCATTGGCGGCTCTAGGGTTTGGGACTCTTCTCCGGCGAGGGGAAGAGGTTGATTGGCGCGGCTTCTTTGAGGAGAGGGGCGGCACACTTGTTCATACTTGTATATTGGTATAACTCTTCTTTAGATTAGGGTTTATCATTGTATGAACATTGCTTATGTTATAGTGAGTTTTTGTGTTGCTCACCCACATCGGGGAGAACACCTTTCTCATACATAAGCATATTGCTTGGAGGGGATTGTGCATTGATCGGTGTGACTAGCAATTTAATTTCTTATCTCACCCTCTCAGCAACCCAATCAGCCCAATTTAATTTTTATTTTTTTTTCTATTTTTAATAAATTAATTAGATAATATTTTAATATTTTTTAATCAATAAAATTGGTAATTTACTGATTTACCAAACTGTAATTCGGTAATTTACTGATCAGTAAATATCAAGTTCGGTAATGAGTTTTTCGGTTTCGGTAAATCAGTAAATCCTTATTCGATTTTCGATTTTTCGATTTTTACCGAATGCTCAACCCTAGTTCAAACCCTCACTCTCGCACTTGTGAAACAGATAGTGCTCGCTTTCCACTAGAAGCTGGTTTTTCTAGTTTTTTGCATTTTACTAAAATGTCTTTTTGAAGAACCAAAACCATGCGGAAAGCTGGGAGAAAACTATTCCAAGAGGACCAAGACTGCTTAACTGGCAGCAAAGCAGGGGGGAAAGTCATGTCAAACACACCCAATCTTCCCCCGCACCCATCTCTTGGGCCCTAATGTCCTACCATCGAGTCTAGTATCAGCATCTCGTAGTGCGCTTAACTTTTTTAGCTCAGTCCACATCCTAGTGGGACCTATGTCGTACCTCGCTTTAGCGCATCAGGTTTGCTCCCACAACATGGAACACTTTCGAGCTCTAAAATTTGTGGTTGCTTGCCCTCGCATATCAATTCATGATCTTGCCCATAGTCCTACCATTAGATCTTGGTGACTCGCAACCTATTCGGAAGACACATTAGATTGATGCACAACATAATCTCATCACTAGGCGACTTATCACGTCCATTCGCTCAGTCCATCATGCGTAAATCCATCCACTCAATCCATCGAGCAAACGCCCACACTAGTCCATCAGTGTGGTTATCCTGGCAAAATGAAAACATTAGTCCATCAATGTCTCAATAACAATGAGTGTGCCCATAGTCCATCAGGTGATCAGGGTCTCATTAATAAGCAGGGGATCCCCATGGATAAATAATTTGAATCTGGCTACAATTAGGGGTGTCAATTTTACCCATTGGGTTCGAGAACCCTACCCATTTATAACAGATTTAGGTATCCGATTAGCTAAACAAGGCGAGTTCAAGTACCCTACCCATTTATGACAGGTTTGGGTATCCGATTAGCTAAATAGGGCATAATCGAGTTTGATGAGTCGGGTTTTAATTAGGTTAGGGTTTAGGGATTTGGGTACCCAATACCGAATACCTGATTTTAATAAAAATATAAATATATATTTTTATTATCATTAAAATATAAATAATAATAAAATAAATATTATATAAATATTTATTACTATTAAAAATATAAAAACAATAATAAATAGTTATTATATAAATATATTTATATTTAATTTAATTTTTTAAAATATATTTTATAAAATAAAATAATAAATAATTTATTTTTTATTTAATCGGGTACCTGATTAAATACCTGACCTAGGTTTGGGTTGTATCATAGGGTGCCAAGGCGAGTTCGGGTTGTATCATAGGATTTGGCATTCGGGTTGAGTTCGAGTTTAGGGTAAAAATATGGGTACTTGACCCATTACCACCCCTAGCTACAATTGAAACTCATATCAAATTCTAGACTTTATCATCCAAATGATCTGCGTTTAAGGGCGAGACGTGATCACACATATAAAACCATAAGAAAACATAAACAACAGTGTCCAAGTATCGGGTCGTCACAATATGCAAGGACACATCCTGTTTCTGCATTCTTGTTATTGTTAGTTGCTTGCAAAAATCTACAACACAATATTGTTCTATTTTTAGGTATCTCTCGTTACAAATAGATAAAAACTGAATAACCATAGTATCATGCAGCCGAAACAATTATAGAGTAGAAACTAAATCAAGAAGCATGCAATCACAAATATGTTCCAAAGGCAGGATAAGACTATAACTGAATTAGATACAAATCAATGGACAGAGCTGAAGATAAGGTGCCACTAATCTAATCATGTATTTGACACCATAACAAAGACATGAAAGGACCCTACCTAATAAAGTAGGTCTGACGTCCATAGATAGAACTAACTTAACTCATATAGTATCTGCGCGTCAAAGACGGTCGGACTTTACAATTATACCAAATAAGGGTTATAATATGTTGACCCTAAATTGTTTACATTATAATTGTTCGAACATGGTATATTTCTAGTCCGCATGCAATTCTACGACATTAGACCAGTAGGGATAAGGCAGAGTTCAAACTAACCTATTCCTAAGGACGAATTCCACCAAACTACTGTCAGGGAAAAGATCGTGCGAAGGCCAGGGTGTCGTTCTATTGATCAGCACCCGCCGGAAAGTTCACCGGTATTTCTGTTTGTTAGAACAGTAACCGAGTTCACCAGAATATGCAGCACTGCCAAAATCAAAGAAATCACGTCGGCTGATTTTTGTGAGTCGTCGGAAATACGCCGGAAGATCACCGGAAAGAAGGTGTCGCCAAAAAAGCAAATGCGCACCAGAACAGTGATCGTCAGAGCGCACAGAGCTAGGTAGGGCAGAGGGCGTCCGCCGGTGATGCCGCAGTTTGCATCGGAGTCCATCGGATTCATCGCCGGTGTCAGGAGAAGGGGACGTAGTGGCGGCGCTGGAAGAGAGGAAACGCCTCTATGGCAGGCTCGCTGGACGATGCAGTAGCGAGGTGGAAGGCGTCGCTGGATGCGAGCTTGACGCAGCACGCGAGGGGGAAGGCAGCATTGAAGGGGGCATCGTCGGACGCAACTCTCGTCGGTAGGGTTGTGGGAGGAGACGGGAAGAGGGATGGGCAGCGTCGAGAGTCGACTGAGGCTCGTCGCAGCAGGAAGATCTCGCCGGACGCAAGGAAGAGAAGGCGAGCAGCGTGAGGAGAAGGCAAACGATTTGGGAACGCATCGCTGGAGCGTTGTCGTCGGACTGGAGGAGAAATAGGGTGAGGGCGAGGAGACAGCTGGGCGTTGAGTGAAGACAGAGGCGGCGAGTGAAGCTCGCGTGGAGAGAGACATCGCGTGAAGGCGAGATTTGCGTGCGAGGACGGAGGGCACGTTTTCTCATAAAGAAGTTTTCCGAGCCATCTTCCGAAAGCCCCGCTATCGCCGTCCATCCAAATTAATTCTACACACATCTCAATGTAATTAAATTTAGCCGTTTGCACCCTATCGATCCGTTTTCTTATGTTCACACTATTCACACCGTTCACGCCACTCACACCATCTGCCTCGATGAACACTAATCAAGAGTTAGTCTTCTCACTTTTTACACTAAATAATAAATTTTTTTCCTTCCCTCCCAGGACGCTCGCCCCCATCTACATTAGTGAACCCTAGATTTCCTACCTCTTGGCCACACCCAGCTCCCCGCTCTTGGATTTGGAAGATCATCAAGTGACTTTATCCTCCTCAATGATCGCATAAGGTAAGCAGTTACCAATTCATCACAACTTGATTATTTTTGATTGGTTGCTTCAAGAATGTCATTCCTTTTCTTATTTTTTTTTTCTAATATTACAATCTTGAATAGCAAGAAAGAGCATTGAACTTGTGAAATCTTCTTTGTTTCATTTTGTTTTTTTTTTTAAAAAAAAAATCTTCGATGCCCTCACCCGCTTTCACGAAAGTAAAGACTTGGTATTTATTTTCGGTTTCTTGATTTCTTGTGTTTAAAGTTTATATTTATCTTCGATTTCTTTATTAAGTGGTTGGTGAACTCTCCCAATGTTATAGATTGTTAGATTGTAGTTGGATTATTTTATGATAAAGGCCTACTTGAAATTATGTTAGACACGAAATTTGACACGTATTCATCTTATGTATTCCGTGTTTTATTCAGAAATGATACATCAATGCTCTAATTATTAATGTGCTACTTCATTCGCATGTTACATTTGTTCGTCCAACCAAATAGAACTTTACTTTGAGCTTATTAGCACCTTTTCTTGGATTATATCAATTTGCCCTTATGTTTTGCTGTCACAGGAATTTCATTCAATAAGCCAAGTTACCCGTTTCTACTGTAACCCAAATCAAGTGCTATAAACCCAAATCAACTTTTCACTTCTTATACTTCTTTATTGCAGGTGACTACTCATGTAAGTATATTTGTAAGTTTTTTCTTGGTTCAATCAGAAGATGCTAATAAATCGGTTATGTGGAAATCAACTCTAAACATGGGTTCTTATTGTAGGGATAGATAGATCCAGATTTTGTATGGGCATTGACCATAGAGTATAAATGCTATTTTTGTTAGTAAAAATTGATTGTTTTGTATTTGATTCGGACCATAAATAGATTTTTTTTTTGTATCTGAATTAGAACCAGCAATTATATATAATTCGTAGAAATTTTATAGAATTTGTGGAAATTATGTATATGTTTCCTGTATGCACCTTCATTCGATAAGTTAATAAAATTCCAGATCATAGAAAAATGCATCAACATGGTGGAAAATTCCTGTATTCATATTCATACAGCAAGTTAACCAAATTTCAAATCATGGAAAAATACATCAACATGGTAAAAAATTTTGGTATTTACATTCATTCAATAAGTTAATCAAATTCTAGATCGTAGAAAAATACTTCAACATGGTGGAAAATTCCTATATTTACATTCATACAACAAGTTAACCAAATTCTAGATCATGGAAAAATACATCAACATGGTGGAAAATTCATAAATTCACATTCATACAGCAAATTAACCAAATTCCAGATCGTGGAAAAATAGATCAACATAATGGAAAATTTCTGTATTTACATTCATTCAATAAGTTAATCAAATTCCAGATCGTGGAAAAATACTTCAACATGGTAAAAAATTCCTATATTTACATTCATACATCAAGTTAACCAAATTCTAGATCGTGGAAAAATACATCAATATGGTGGAAAATTCATAAATTCACATTCAAACAACAAGTTAACCAAATTCCAGATCGTGGAAAAATACATCAACATAGTGGAAAATTCATAAATTCACATTCATACAGCAAATTAACCGAATTCCTGATAGTGGAAAAATACATCAACATGGTGGAAAATTTTTGTATTCACATTCATTTAATAAGTTAATCAAATTCCAAATCATGAAAAAATACTTCAACATAGTGGAAAATTCATGAATTTACATTCATACAGCAAGTTAATCAACTTCTAGATAGTAGAAAATTACATCAATATAGTGAAAATTTCATAAATTCACATCCATACAGTAAGTTAACCAAATTCCAAATCCTGAAAAAATATAGAAAATTAAATTGATGAAAAAAGTTTTTTTTTTAAAAGCAAAACAAAACAAAACAAAACAAGCAAAAAAAAAGCTAAACCCCTCAGGGTCTATGCCGCCCGCGCGGCGCTCTGCAGGATCGTCTGCTCCAGGCTCGCCCTAAGGCCTCACACCATCGTGTCGTTGCTCTTGGCCACGTTGAACCAGATCTGGCTCTTTGCGCTCGCCTGCTCAGCTTCTCCTCCAACTCAGCATTCTGCTGCTTCGCGGCCTCAAGCTCAGCCTCCTTCTCCATCAGTCGCTTCGCCGATTGCTGTTCCCAAGCTGATTCCAGGGCACGACATTGCCTCTTATGCACCTCATACAATCGCTCCGTAGCCTCTCCGTCTATTCATCAAAGATAAATATAAACTGTAAACACAAGAAATCAAAAAATCGAAGATAAATACCAGGTCTTTACTTATGTGAAAGTGGGCAATGGTATCAAAGATTTTTTTTTTTAAAAAAAAAAAGCAAAACAAAACAAAACAAAGAAGATTTTGCCCCATCTCACAGGTTCAATGCTCTTCATCACTATTCAAGATTGTAACATTCTTGAAGCAACCAATAGTTACTTTCTAATTTGACTCTCATTGTTACTTTCTAATTTGAAAATTTTATATAAAATTGATAAACATTTCTATTGTGGTTATGTTTCTCAAACACAAAACTTTGTAATGTGATGATAAAAAATTGTTTCATGTTTTTTTTTACTTCAAGTCTAGCTTTATGGATTAGCATGGACCCTCTTGATATTGAGCTGGTTCTCTTTTGGAACAACCCCATGAAGATTGATCTTTCTAGTCATTATACTGATATGATAGGTATTGTCCCCGTAGTCAAGGTGGCAAAATGGTGACATAAGGCACCTAAATTGGTTTTGACCTATACCTTAGTGTTGATGACTAGGCTAAAATTATTGTCCACAAATGTTGCTCTCTTACACAATTAAGTCTTCAAGTAGTTAGGATCACTGGGTTATTCTATGCAATGGATGGAGAAAACATATCAAAGGATGGAATCTAACATTACTAAAGAGGATCATTTAGCCCCTAAGCATCTAAATGATTTGGTGTAAGTTAAACTTGAGTTTCTCTTTTTTAGTGAGATTAGAGACTACTTAGTTGTAACATAACCGTAGCTTTATGTTGACATATGAGTTTTCTTAAATACTCAATCTATACACCCTCTAACCTTATGGTAGCATATGAGTTCCCTTAAATACTTAATATGTACAAGGAATTGTATGATGATCACTTTTGGAGTCATAACTACAAGGATTGCCTATAAATATATTTTATTTTTTACATGCTTTTAATAAAATTAATAAATAAAATGTAACATATTTAAATAAATTATTTAATAAATAAAAAATAATAAAAATAATTTTATGTAAAAAGTATTATAATAAATAAGATTGGAAAGTAATAATCCTTTTTATTTTCTTTTCTCCGTATAAAACACATGGGGAGAAAATAGAACCTATGTTTCTATCCTTTCATTTTTCTTTTCCATCTTAGTTTTTTTTTCTTTCTACTTTCTTTCTTCCCAAAAAAACCTAGCCTGAGACTCATCTTTGTTACAGCATATTTTCTTGGATGGAAATAAAGCGAGAAAAGAAAGAAAACGAAATTTTCTGTTATTTCTTTGGACAGAAAGAAAAAGGTGAAAGGAAAACTCGAAAGAAAAAGTCACGTAGTTTCCTCACTTCTGTTTCCGACCGAATCGGACGGAAATACCCACTGATTGCAGTCCCTTGTTCTCCCGATCTATTTCCCCTCTCCCTCGCACGAGCAAGAGATGCTCCCGATCTCTCGCTCGCGCCGCTGCCGTTGCTCTCGATCGCCCTCCCGATCACCTCAACTCCCTCCTCCAGTCGCCACTGCTCTCAACTGCCTCCCTCCTTCGATCTCTCCTCCCTCGCTCGAGCCCATTCTCCGATCTCCACCTCCGTTGCTCACGTTGCCTCACCTCCCTCCTCTAGCCACTTCCCTCCTTCGATCTCCCCTCCCTCGCTCGGCTTCCACGAGCAACCGCCTCCCGCCTCCGATCGATGCCTCCCTCGCTCGAGCTCCCTTCCTTCCTTCGATCTCCCCTTTAGCAAAAAAGGGAGAAGTCACACGACGCTCCCGGACGTTGTTGACGCTGAACGACGCGGCTAGCCAGCCACCAGAAACAACACACGCAGCAATCATCGACCATTAGCGATATAACTTATATTTTTCTTTTGATGTTTTTCTTATCTTTGATCTGTATAGACAAAAAAATGCAGGGCAGAAACATTACTTTGTTCTAGTATCTTCAGCCTAATAAGCATGTTTTACTGAAAAGTTACAAATTTTATAAAAAAATTACTTGCATCTAAGATTAGGAAAAGTAAATGCACTATCTTAGATACTTTGTTCTAGTATCTAAGAGCAGCTTTAGCCTTTTGTGGGCCTTGTAGAGAGTTAATTAGCTTTCATAAAAACAGAAAGCTTTTTTTTTTCTCAAATCTGTCGGATTATTTGGTCTTGACTTGATATTTAGGATATTATCATTTATGATTCTGTTATTTTAATATTTGATTGCATGGCTTCTTCCTTTCATTTCATTTAAGAGTATTGACTCAACGATGAATGAATTTGTTTGATCCAAAACATTTGAATGATTGACACGTATTCAACTTGAGAAAGTTGGGTTACCTCAAGACTTGAGGTGTGCAAACTCCCCTCAAGTTAAATATACTTCTAACTTGCAAAGTTTCAACTTGTGTGAACTTTTGTGTTGAAAATGGAAATATCTGTAGTAAAGGGCTCATTATTCAATGTCTATGAACGGTCACATGCTAGGTTTATTTCAAGAACAAAATCGTCAATTAGTTTCTTAACTTCAATATAATACCCATTCTATAGAGTTTCATGTTATTTTAAGTCAACATGGAATCTAAGTATTGCATACTAGACACCAATGTCTTAGCTTGTCAATGATGATCTGTACACTGTGGAGATAATTAGCAAAAATCTAATTTTGAATTCCTGTAGGGAATACATTATTTACTATTTCTAAAAGGATTCAAATATAGTATCTTTTTAATAATACCCAAATTAGGACTGTAATAATAATTGTATAAATTATAATTTTCCTCACTCTTGTTCTTGTTCATGAATAATCATTAACCTTAGTATTCGGCAAAAAAATTGCTTTCCTATCCTCAAGAATTATTAACGACCTATATTTTCCAAATGAATTAATCAAATGTTGATTAGTTGTAATAAAAATTTGCGTACCACATCTAGTAAAATAGAGTAGTAGCCAATGACATACTTATGATAAGCCCAAATATCCATAAGCAAGAAAGTAACAAAGCGTTGGAATCTTGGATGTTTATCATGTGATTTTAGGTAGATTAAACGATGGGAGGTCAATAGAGAGCAATCTCGCAGGAAAACAACTTCAATCTCTATCCTGAACATGAAATCTAGTTCGAATGTCGGAAGACGATGTACAAGATTCTAAAATCAAAGACGAATAAATAAATCTAACGTGATCGAGCAGATCACGATCGACCATATCAATCATAGGCCGTTTGCTCCCCCTCGAGCTTCCCCATTGGATAATAGGATGACAAAGAAAGAGATGCAAAGTCAAAAAAAGCGAAAAGACCATGGGCTGAGCAGATTGTGGACTTATTTGTACATGTTGGAATGGGAAGCATATCCAGGTTATAAAAGGTCATGGCGTTGATCAGCCTCCTAATGAATTTATGGCGATCAAAAACCATTACCTGATACTAGTTCGTGGAACCAATCCAAATTTAGCATTCTAAGTGGGGGATCCACAATGTCATCTAGGGATGACAACGGGTAAGGTATCCGCATGTTCCCACGGAGATTAGCACATCGTCCTTGGACGGAATGAAGGTGAGCATGCAACTCTTTATGCCCTATTTTCCGATCCAAGGAGAAAACCTTGTTGCCAAGGCCACACGTGTGGTGCAGGGGAGGCCGCGATGGTCATCAACCCATTTAAAAAACCCTAGTGGTTCGAGCCTCCACCTAGCCTAGCCAAGAGATGAGGCTGCTCAGAAAAAAAAATCGCCGAAGGGTCCCTGCTGCGTGTAAACACAGTATGTGAGAGGCATTACACGATGATCGTGTAATTAATTATTGTGTAATGAATGCATATCATGTACTTATATACGATATTAATCTATTATACGATAGTCCATTACACGATCTACTGATACCCCCCTATAGAATCGTATAATATGAACATTACACGATATATTCATTACACGATATCACTCTCACAAAGCCCCTACCCTCCTGCATTCGTTTGCCGTTGGGACCCTTTGGCAAAAAAAATTTTTGGCTGCCCAAAGCCGAGAGCTGGAGAGGACAGTGCTGAGTCACCAACAAACCAACAAGCAGGGCTAGTAGGATGTGGCAGATGAACAACAATGAGAGAGTGGAGTGGGAGGGTTGGTAATCGAGAATTGGATTGGGGTAAACTGTAGAGAGGTGACAAATGCGGGTCGCGAGCACGCGACAGTTGAAGTACATGTATAAATGTTTAAACTATTAACTAATAAACATTCTATTTAAGTACTTCAGCCTATTAAATTGTTTACTACATACTTAGTGTCGCGCCCAGAATTAGGGTAATATTTTTTTGAATATTTTACCCATAAGTCAACACTTGACTCGAGTCCAAATATGTCAACGCAGATATTGTAACGATCGAGACCGCTGGATTGGGCGCGACTGGCGGGGACGATTCCTCAAACCGACCCCCAGCCCGATTAAGGACTCTTGCGGAAGATCGCTGTCATTCCAACACGGTTTAGATCAACACCGACGATTCACCGAGAATCGGTGTCGTCGAGTCGAACCGGATTCACCCAAACCCAAATGGGACTCACCCATGACCGACCACGTCGGACGGGGTCCACAATAGTTTCCGAGCACGTACACGTGCCGGATAGGGAACCGAGGGGAGTAGCCGGACATTCCCTGCCAGGGCGTTGGACTCACCCTCACGTCTACGGATCAAACCGACGCCCGGCGATCGCAAACAATCGTCAACACAGCGTCGCATGCCGGTGATGGAAAGAACCCAGCTGGCTCCTCACTTGCACGCCGGCGAAGAGGCCGGATGTCGCTTCGCCGGTAACATCACCTAAGGGCGACGGGGAGACCGACGATCTCGTCTTTCTCGCACGTATGCAAGAATAGCCGGAGGTGAGGTTCGCCCAAAGGCAACCAAGCAAGCCGACGATGGCCGGAACTAGAGACACGGTGCTCAAACGTAGGTGAGCCCGGCTGAGATGGAGAAGCCGGAGGAAGGAGTGGTGTTGGCCACCACGCCGCTGCTCCACCAGGAAAGGACCTCCTCGCTGCTCCTCCCCTGTTGACGCCAAAGGCGTCACCCAACTGCACGCCGGAAATGAAGGCGTCGACTGTTGATGGGAAAGGAGGAAGCTTCGCGTCGATGGCAAGGAGGGTTCTCCCTTGGCGGCTCCAGCTGCAGAAGAAGTCGGAAGAGCCCGACACCCGTGCAAGCGAGGGCCTCCGAAGAAGAAGAGTCGCCTGAGGGGCATCGCCAGGAGCAGCGGGCTGGACTGGAATGAAGACCGAGGGAGAACAGGATGTACCTCGGCGATCACCCGGCCGCCGGCTCCTAGTCGGTGAGCTGTTGCTGGTTGCGCCTTCCAAGGCGGTCGGAAAGTGAGGTCCGGCGAGGTCGACGACGGAGAAGACGACAAAGAGGAAAGGGGAAGCTCGGCGCGTTCCGTCCACCCGCCCACACCACCGGAACACGAGCTCGAGCTAGGCGCGGTGATTGCCGGGGATCCGAGCTCCGGCCGACGAATGGACCGGAAGAGAGAGGGAGGGGCGAAAGTCAGTTCTCACAGGGTCAAAAATTTCTCTTGGAGGACGACGATGTCGTCCGTTTTCTTCTGCCCCACGTCGGCATGCGAACGATGCGTCTCGTCAACCCACGCATTGCACCAGACACGTACGCAACCGACGAATTCGCGTGCTCCAACCCTGATTTCGCCCGTTGAGATAATGGAATCGGATCCGGGCCGCGCCGCGCCCGATACGCTCCATTAATTCGCCGACCCAGTCGGCTGCAAAGAGTAGGCTGGGCTGTGATTTGGGCCGTGCCCAATCACGGCCCAAGAGCCTAACATTCTCCCCCTCTGGAGCGAGCCGCCGCCCTCGATGACTCAAAGTAACGTCGGATCTCGTCCTCGAACTGCCACAGTTCGGACGCCTTATACCATGTAGCTTCTTCCATTGGAGAACCTTCCCACCGAACAAGAAATTCTGTTCGTCGGTTCATCCTACTATGTCCCAAGACTCGGTGAACTAGCTCTCTCATCCTTTGGTCGAACTCCGTTCGAACCGTTGAAGGCGCACGAAGCGACTGTGACCGAGATGGATCCCCTGGATCCTTATGGAACCTCTTTAGGAATCTCACATGGAATGTCGGATGCAGCTTCATCCTGTTAGGGAGCTTCAGACGATACGCAACTGAGCTAACCCGACTCAATACCTCGAAAGGTCCATCGTATCTCTGCATAAAGCCCCGATGTGCTGCCTTCGCAAATATCTTCCTCCATATCTGCGGAGTTAGTAGGAGAAGCACTAAGTCGCCCACGGCGAATTCTTCATCCCGATGTCGACGATTTACATATTGTTAAATTCATCTAGCTGCTAGCTCGAAGCTGTCCTTAGCCTCCTGGAGCGACTCCACTCGCTCACGAGCTGCCCATTGCGCTTGCGGGACATCTCCCCTCGGAGGTCCTCGTAGTGATGTCAACAGGAGTTAGGGGCTGTCTTCCTAACACAAGCTCAAAGGGGTTGTGCCCCGTAGACGATGATCTGTGGAGATTATAGACAAACTGTGCCGAATCAATCCACTTCACCCAGTCCTTTTGACTCACAGTCACAAAGTGACCGAGGTAGTCGTCCACGAGGGCATTCTCCCGCTCCGTCTGTCCATCCGTCTGGGGATGGTTCGTTGTGGAGAAGTTTAACTTCGTTCCCAGCTTCTCGAACAACGTCGACCAAAATCGTACGGTGAATCGGGCATCCCTATCGCTCACGATATCAGTTGGGATCCCAAAATATTTCACCACGTTCTGAAAAAACAAATCTGCAGCTACCACAGCTGAGCATGGTTCGGGTGCTGGAATGAAAACTCCATACGTGGAGAATCTATCCACAACCACGAATATGGATATTTTCCCCTCGACTTGGGAAACCCACCAATAAAATCCATGGACACACTTGTCCAAGGGGTCTCGGGTATAGGCAAGGGTTGTAACAACCCAGCCGGTAACCTCCGATTGACCTTGTCTTGTTGACATACAAGACATGTGCGGACATACATCTTAATGTCGGCACGCATATCTGGCCAATAACATGACCTGGACAACAAAGCGAGCATACGCCTTTGTCCCGGATGACCTGACCACGGGGTATCATGGAGCTCCCTAAGCAGCTCTCGCCGCAATCCACCGGATGCGGGGACTAGTGGACTCTCGCCATGGGCCATGACAACGTCATCGGCACCCAAATAATATCGTTGGGTCGTACCCGACTTAATCTGCTCAACAAGCTTTCGATATGCCTCATTGAAAGTAGCTGCTGCTTTTATCCTCGTAAGGAGATCTCCTTCCACTTTGGAGATCACAAAGCAGACTAAGGCATTAAACCTACTTAGTGCGTCAGGCACTACATTAGCCTTTCCAGGCTTGTGTTCCCACTGGAACTGAAATTCTACTAGGAATTCCTGCCATCTGGCCTGTTTTGCTGACAATTTCTTCTGTATGGTGAAATAAGTATTTGCCACATTGTCGGTTTTCACCACGAAGGCGTTACCTAGGAGATATAGTCTCCATGTTCAGAGGTAGAGCACCACTACAACCATCTCCTTTTCATGCGCAGAATACCTCTGCTCTATCTCATTTAGCTTTCGACTCTTGAAAGCTACAGGATGCTCATCCTGTATCAACACACCACCGATCGCCTGATCCGAAGCGTCGGTGTGAACCTCGAAAGGTTTACTGAAATCCGGTAACTTCAGGATCGGTTCAGAAGCTATTCGCTCTTTCAAGTTTTGAAAGGCCGACTGACACCGATCGTCTCAACCCCAGTTGGTATTCTTTTTCAACAAATTGCTGAGGGGTGCAGTCACTCTTGAGCAACCACGATAAAAGTTCACAACACCGAGGAAACTTCTCAACTGAGACTCAAATCTACGACCAGATCCTTGTCTTAGAACATATAAAGCTTTGTTGTTTCTTTCTTTCTTTTCCCTATTTCGTGAATTTTGAATAAGTTTTTTGCATTATTCTCTACATTCAACTACTTTCACCAAGAATAAGATTATTTTAAATTTTTATGATAGAATACAACAATAAGCGCTGATGTTAAATTAATTAGCACGGAGTGATAGATGATGACTTGCTTTAGTGTTGACCGGCTTTCACGAAAAGTCAAGTCGCATACGGCTGGACAATTTGGAAAACAAATAATGGATGATGACTTGTCGTAGCGTTGACTGACTTTGCTCTAAAGTCAAGTCGCATGCAGTTGGATGATTAGAAAGCAAGACGACTTGCTGTAGCGTTGACTGACTTTGCTCTAAAGTCAAGTTGCAGTTGGACTATTAGAAAACGCATGTTCTGACGATTAGAAAACTCAATCTAATTGTTAGATAAAATTTCAAGAATCAGTTGCTGTACTTCGTCCTGAACTGTGGTGATACAATTTGGTATTCATTCATAATGTGAATGTGCAAACTTTTGAACACAAGTTAGAGGGAGATCTCGACGTGTACAGATAAATTCTGAATACAAATTCAGATTGTGAGAAACATTTGTGGTTGACTCCATTGTCAGTCCACGCGCTCTGATATTAGTTCAAGTGTCTTTTTCCTCAATTTTTCTTCTCTCCACTCCGGCCAGAAATAGAGTGGTTGGTTAATTACATAAACAGCGACAAGCAACTGTTTGTGGTTTTGAAAACATAGTTTTGTCAAGTAATCGATTAATGCAGTTTGACTGGGAAGAAGAAACTACTACTCGGTGATAATAATTAATCAGTAATGTGTAATGGCTGATCGCTTACTTTTTAAGGCCTGCTGCTCATTTGCAACGTGCTGCCTATATAATAATAAGAATCATGTGATGAGCGTTCCCCACAACACAACTATTCCAACAAACAAACACTCAAATGATGAGCAAATCCCCAAGCAGCCTCCTCTTCTTCTTCTCTCTTGCGTTAGTGAGCAGCATGTCGTTGCCTCGTGTCAGCAATGCAGCGATCCGGTGCCGTGAGGTAGAGAGGAAAGCCCTGCTGGAGTTGAAGCAGAGGCTCGATGATTCTTCCAACTGCCTCTCTTCCTGGGTTGGCAAGGATTGCTGTGAGTGGAAGGGCATTGGCTGCAGCAACGTCACTGGCCACGTCATTAAGCTCAACCTTCGGAATGAACATTATTTTGATGATGATTATTATTTTGATTATGAAGAATATCAAAGGAAAATGCTTCGGTTGCGGGGTGATATAAGCGCTGCTTCGTCGCTGCAATCTCTTGAGGAGCTGACTCATCTAGACCTCAGCGGCAACGATTTTAGTGGCCACACCATCCCTGCCTTCTTCGGATCCTTTGGGAGTCTGACTTATCTGAACCTCTCATGGGCACGCTTCAGCGGTAGAATACCAGATGCGCTTGGAAATCTCTCCAACTTGTGCCACCTCGACCTTTCCAACAACTACTATTTTAGTGATTATTATTATTATGACTCAACTCACTTCTTGTACGTTGAAAGCCCAGGATGGATCGCTCGCCTCACTTCTCTCCGACATCTCAACATGAGCCGGGTTAGTTTTAGAGGTGCGTCGAGCTGGTTTCAAGCATTGAATGCGCTCCCTCACATTCAAGACGTCGAATTGGCTGATTGTGAATTGGGGCCTTTTCCTCATTCCCCACGTCATCTCAATTTCAAATCACTCCTCACACTTAATTTGGCAGGTAAATTATATAGTCGACTACCTATAATTTTGATTGGAATAATATGATCTAATATATGTCACCTTTCTTTAATATTTGCTAGATAACTTAATGGATGTCCCTGAACCAATGTGGGTGTACAATATAACTACCTTGGAGAGTCTCAATTTTAGTTGGAATAGAATATATTGGTCATCCATGAATGACTCTATTTCAAAGTTGACTTCTCTAAGGGTGCTAGATTTGTCTGGAAGTTCAATATCTAAGAATTTCTTACTATCGTTATCCAATCTCTGCAAGCTCCAAAGTTTAATCCTAGAAGGTGTGTCAATCAAGCATTTGCTTTCCAATCTAAAGATGGCTCTTTCTGGATGTCTTATGTACAATTTAGAGGAATTGCATCTTGGGAACAACCAATTCAATGGACATTTTCCTAGTTGGTTCGGCAATATGAAGAATCTCAAGCTTATTGATCTTTCTAGTAATTTGCTCCATGGATCATTGCTAGTGTCACCCGGAAGCCTGACATCATTACAATATTTGAATTTGAGATACAACAACTTGAATGGGACAACCGGAGAAAGTATTGGACAACTAAAGAATCTTATCAATTTGGATCTATCCGGTAATTCATTAAGTTTGTCTCTTATCCACTTGGGTAACTTATCAAGTTTAAAGTACTTGGATATTTCAGGCAACACTTTGTTCATGAAAGAAACTAATGATTGGGCGCCTCCATTTCAGCTTAAAAGCATTCGTATGGATTTTTGCAACATAGTATCAAGGCCCCATTTCCCAAAATGGCTCCAAACCCAAACAACTCTTTCTTCACTATCTTTGACATATGCAAGGATTCAAGACACTATTCCCAATTGGTTGCCTTCTAGTCTCAAGTATTTATATCTCAACAATAACGAGATTGGTGGGAAATTAACACATTTCTTTCAGAATCTCACAAGATTAGATCTTTCATATAATTCACTATCAGGGTACCTTCCATCACAAATGGCAAATATGATGCCAAGCCTGAAGTACTTAGATCTCTCAGAAAATAAGTTCACTGGTGTGGTGCCTCAAAACTTTACAAAGTTACAAAGATTGGATCTGTCAAAAAATTCATTCTCAGGGCACCTTCCTTTACAAATGGGAAATATGATGCCAAGTCTAGAGTACTTAGATCTCTCAGATAATAAATTCAGTGGTGTGATGCCACAAAACTTTACAAAGTTACAAAGATTGGATCTCTCAAAAAATTCATTCTCAGGGCACCTTTCTTTACAAATGGGAAATATGATGTCAAGTCTAGAGTACTTAGATCTCTCGGATAATAAGTTCACTAGTGTGATGCCACAAAACTTTACAAAGTTACAAACATTGGATCTCTCAAAAAATTCATTCTCAGGGCACCTTTCTTTACAAATGGGAAATATGATGCCAAGTCTAGAGTACTTAGATCTCTCTAATAATAATTTCACAGGTGAGATGCCACACAACTTCACAAAGTTACGATATTTGGATTTCTCAAATAATTTATTCTCGGGGCACCTTCCTTTACAAATGGGAAATATGATGCTAAGTCTGATGACAATGGATCTCTCCAATAATGACTTAACTGGTGAGGTGGTGCAAAACTTCACAAAGCTACAAAGTTTAGATCTCTCAAAAAATTCATTCTCAGGGCAAATTCCTTCACAAATGGTAAACATGATGCCAAGTCTACAAGAATTATATCTTTCTAATAATAAATTCATTGGAGAGGTGCCACAAAACTTCACAAAGCTACTAGTTTTAGATCTCTCAAATAATTTATTCTCTGGGCATCTCAACCCAACAGTCGACAATATATTCTCAAACTTAAATTATCTTGACTTATCTATGAATAAATTTACTGGAAGCATTCCCTATTCTTTTTGCCAAATGAATTCATTAGATATACTTCGTCTTTCCAATAATAATTTCTCAGGAGAGATTCCCAATTGTTGGAGTAATTCCTCGGTGGCAAGTAAATTTGATTTTTCAAATAACCAATTTTATGGAGAAATTCCAAACACTTTTTGTATCCTACTAAACATACAATCACTACATTTGAGCTACAATCTCTTATCAGGAAGAATCCCGCTTTGTTTACAAGATTGTAGAAATTTGGTTATTCTTGATGCTGGACATAATAATTTTACAGGAAATATACCAGCTTGGTCTACAAAGAGTCTCCCCTACTTAACAAGTCTTAGCTTACGCTTTAATTCTTTGAGAGGCAATATTCCAAAATTATCTCATCTTTCATGTCTTCAAATATTGGATCTTTCCAATAATGACCTCTCAGGATCTATTCCAACAAGTATTGGCAATTTCATCGCACTCAAAGGCTTACGTCACTGCATTGATAATGTACATTCCAGGATGCGTGAGAAGTTATTGCTCCATATAAAAGGAAATGACTATGAGTATGAGAGCTTACTTACACTTATCACATCTATTGATCTGTCCAACAACAACTTGTCAGGATATATTCCCCAGGAATTAAAGAACTTGCATGGACTACAACACTTAAATTTATCTAAAAATAACTTAGTAGGTGAGATACCAAAAGACATCGGAGAAATGAGAAGTCTTGAAGTTCTAGATCTATCAAGAAATTGGTTATCAGGTGCAATTCCTTCAACTTTGGCATATTTGAATTTTTTGGACAAGTTGAACTTGTCATATAACAATCTCTCTGGTCGTATTCCCACTGGGAAGCAATTGCAAACATTTGATCCTTCTACTTATATAAGAAACCCATACCTTTGTGGTCCTCCTCTCAACAAAAAATGCACAAAGGGCACTGGAAATTGTGGTTTAAGAGGAGAAAATAAAGATGACAATGGCAGAAAGGAAACTATCTGGCTATTCACTAGCATCACGTTGGGATTTATTGTAGGATTTTGGGGAATTTTAGGTACTCTGTTATTGCACAAAAGGTGGAGGATCGTCTATTTCTATACTATTGACAATACCTTTGACAAGCTTGGCGTGAAGACACTAATGAAGATTACAAGGAAATTTTTGTAGAAGCTCTATGTATGCACATCTATGAATTATCCATATATGGAAGCATGGCTATCCTTGCTACAGAAGGAATGATAAATAATGTTTGCATTTACTTTACTACAAAAGAACTTTATGGCAAATTCAAATTATACAGTCCCTACATCTTGCTTAATTTTAAGCTTCATATTTCACACTCGCTAGAGTTTGTGCGACTTGTCACGATTTTTTTTTTTTGGCCCAACCATAATATTCATATTTTTGCAGTCGCTACAATTTGAATAACTTTATGCTTTGATCTTAATGGCTTGATGATATTTACCCCTCGCATGTGTGTTCTCGATGATGTTGCTTAGCCTACACTCAACACTCAGCACTCATCTACTTCTGTTCTCTCGATGTTATTTCCCTCACCTTTTCGCTCATGTTTTAGTTTCCGATTTTTAAAATCTCATGTTTTATTTTCCGATTTTTAGATTTTATAGAATTAGCTACCTGATTTTTATACTCATGTCAGGTTTAAGTTTACTATTCAAAACTTAATTACTTCAACAATTATCATCTCTATTTTTTTTATTAAATTCGTTAACTACACAAGTAGAGCAATAAAAGAACCACACTTCGAATTTTTTCTGTACATAAATGATCCACATTTGATTGAGTTTTTTGAAAAAAAAATTGCATGCCTTCAAGGACAATCAAAAGAGCTCAGCATAGCAATATCTTCATAAGTGAGCAAAGAAATAACATGTCAAGAACAACCGGTCACTTGAATATTGTCCAGCACTGTGGCACCAAGATAAAAAGATGCATTTTTCGTTTCAATCTGCACATCAAGGATGCCTTCATTCATCTTTCGTCCAATATGCAACTATATAAAACAAGAAGCAACAAGCTAAGCTTCAAATTCAGTCCTTCCAGCTGATATTCAGCAAACAAACTAAAAACGACATCATATTTTGATATCCAACATAACCAGATTAGGTCTAAACATTCGTCTTATTTACTCTTCTCCTTCCCTCTTAAGTAAGGATATATTTTCTAGTATTCCAAAATATACCAGATTAGGTTTCCAAGCGAAAATTCAGGCCACAGAAGGCTGGGTTCTGCAAATGGCTGAAAGTAGCTCGTTGTGTCATGTTTGAATCACTCTCACAATGGGGCATGCTCGTTGTGTCATATTAATGGCTGAAAATATAACCATTAATATTTTCATAATTTGAATCACTCTCACAATGGGGCATGCTCGTTGTGTCATGTTTGTATTGTTGAACCATAAATTTTCACACAAATAATAAAGTCAAAATCAATTTTAACTACAAAGAAAATTAGAGATATAAAAAAAATCAAAAGAAAATAGCAAAAAAAAAAGGAAAGGAGAAAATATGATATGGAATAAGTGTCACGTATAAAAAAAAGAGAGAGGAAGAAAAAAATTAATGAGCGCATGACTCAATTAAGTAAAATAAATTCAAATCATCTAAATCAAATCAATTAAACCAAATTAATTTGAGCTAAATAAGGAAATTGATAAAAATTGGAAACACAAAATAAATAAATTAATTATGTAGTGTGTGAGCTTTTATATAAAGGAAAGAAAATTTGGCAAAGAAGGAATTGGATTATCAAATATCGAAATAATAAAAAAAAAAAGAGAAAAAGAGAAATATGGAATGATGCCAAATTTAAATTTTTGAATCGTGAATCTCAATCACGATTTTGAAAGAAGTCCTACTTTATAAAGGGGAACGAGGAATTCGCTATATGTGCAACAAGGCAAAATAAAAATAGTAATAAAATAAAAAAAAATCAAATCAAATAAGCGGTTAATAAGGGAAGCTAAAAAAAGAAAGCAAAATCAACAAGAGGCGTGAAGAACTAATTAAGGAAATTAAATAAAATAAAATAAAATAAAATAAAGTTAAATGAAATCGATGACATTTGATATAAAAGAGAGGAGGGTAGCAATGAAAAGAGGGGAAGCGGCCACGTAAAAAAAGAAGAGAAGGTTGAAGGAGTCTTCGGCAAGCAAAGAGAAAAGTAAAAAAAAATAGAGAAGAAAGTGGAGGGAGGCTCTCGGCAACGCTAAAAAGGAGAGAAGAAAGAGGAGATAATTGAAGATAGAGGAAGTTTGCTTAAGTTAGACCCGGTGACCCCTTTGTGGCTAGGGATTGAAGATGGAGGAAACTTTAGGTTAGACCCGGTGATGCTCTTGTGGCTAGGGACTGAAGATTGAAATTGAAGATGGAGGAAACTTTAGGTCAGACCCGGTGACGCCCTTGTGGCTAGGGACTGAAGATTGAAATTTAAGATGGAGGAAGCTTTAGGTTAGACCTAGTGACGCCCTTGTGGCTAGGGATTGAAGATGGAAGAAATCTGCTCGGCATTTTATGCCATAAATCTATTTTTAAGAACCGTGTTAAAATTACACGTTGTTCTGCTTTGATCGATGCTACCATGCCAAGATTGCACGGGTTTAATTTGCTGAAAATTGTTCATGCGCTCGCACTGAAGCCTCATATCGGAGCCGCCTTCGTCTGGCGAATTTACACCGAAAGAATTCGAAATCCGACCGTCGGATCTCACTAAAATCACGTCTGCATGCTCTCCTCATGTCTGCAAAGCTACAGCCCAGAGGATCCGGTCATCTGACGGCTGGATCGCCGGAATCAAACGAAAAATCCCCGGCGACCCTATTTCCGCCCAAAGCGTAGATTCGCCGCTGATACTCCACCGGACGGCGCTAAACTCTGATCACAAGTTCCTCTCGACATAGAGAGGCTACACGCAGAGCCGATTGGCTGGAGGTGCAGCGAGCGGGCAGCGGCGACGAGCCCTAATCTTCGAACGTCGCTATTGTCGCTGCGGGTTAACGAAGAAAATGAGTGAATGGTCCAGATCTATTCAAACACATCAAATGGTCGAAATCTAAAGTAAATCAACAGTCGAGATTACATCTTGCTTAATCGGACGGATGAGATTAATT
The DNA here is from genome assembly GCA_027563935.2 of Costus lasius. Classification (NCBI taxonomy): domain Eukaryota; kingdom Viridiplantae; phylum Streptophyta; class Magnoliopsida; order Zingiberales; family Costaceae; genus Costus; species Costus lasius. The sequence continues at coordinate 47,598 of JANVAS020000102.1, read as the reverse complement.
CCATATAATAAATTGAATCCAACGGCGAGGATTTGTTCACTTAAAACCAACGGTCCGAATCTGAATAAAATCCAACGCTCAAGATTACTTCAATCTTAATCAGACGATCCAGATCAGTCTTATCTTAAAAAGTTAAAACCAACGGTCTTGATCTATTAGAAACAAATCAACGATCCAGATTTGTATCAAATCTAACAGTCTTGATTACTCTATACGAAATCGGGCGGCTCTGATTAATTCGGTTTAATAAATTGAAACCAGCAGATCAGATTCATCTATTTAAAATCGAACGGCCCAGATCTATGTTTTAAATCAACGGTCAAAATTGATCTAAGCATATCTAGGTAAATTGGTTAACGTTTGATGTGATCAAGGTGTCGATTCCTAGTAAGTCGAACCTGATCTCCCTAAATATGATATCGGACTTTCGATCGGAAACTTAAATCAAAGCATATCAGCAAATCTAAATGAACGGTCAAGATGAGTATGATCTAAGCTCTAAATCAACGGCTGAGATTGATCTGAGCATATCTAGGTCAATCGGTTGACTTTTGACATGATCAAGGTGACGACTCCTACTATCTCGACCCTGATGGTTTCAAATATAATATCAGATTTTCGATCTGAGATCCGGATTGAAGCAAATCTGTGAATTTAAAATGGACGATCGTGATAAATCATATTTAAACATAAATCAACGGTTGACAATGATCTGGATATATCTAGATCAATCGGTTAACATTTGATGTGATCAAGGAGTCGATCCCTACTAAGTCGAACCTGATCCCTCCAAATATGATATCTGATTTTCGATCCGAATTCTGGATTGAAACATATTTGTGAATTTAAATGAACAGTCAAGATAAATTTGATCTAAATATATAATCAACGGCTGACAATGATCTGGACATATCTAGATCAATCGGTTGACCTTTGATATGATCAGGGAGTTGATCCCTATTAAATTGAATCTGATCTTTCCAAATATGGTGTCGGAATTTCAATCCGAGTTTTGAATTAAACAGATTTATGAATGTAAATCAACGGCCATGAGAAATCAAATGTTTGATGGCTAAAGATGATTTTTATAACATAAGTCAAAATTAACTCCAATCTTCCTAGATATAGCCTTGGATTCAAATTAAAACATATATTTCATCCGGTTGAAATGAGTTAATTAACTCACTCAACCTATTTTGATCAAACTCATCATATCATGATATAATATTGTTTGGGAGAAGCGTACGTCAATGTTTATCATCGGGGCGTAGCTCCTCTATATGATATTGTGTATGTGATGCTCCAAGATAAAATAATTTCAAATGTTCACAAGTCATCAAGACTGAGCAGAGATCAAATTCAAATGCTCATAAGCCGTCAAGGCCGAGCATGTGTCGAAATCCGAATGCTCACAAGCCATCAAGGCTGAGCATAAATTAAATGCTCATAAGCCACTCAAGGCCGAGCACATATGAAGTTCCAATGCTCACAAACCATTAAGGCCGAGCACATATCAAATTCAAATGCTCACAAGTTATCAAGACTGAGCACAAATTAAGTTCAAATGCTCACAAGCCATCAAGGCCGAGCACAAATTAAATTTGAATGCTCATAAGTCATCAAGGCTGAGCATAAATCAAGTTCAAATACTCACAAGCTATTGAAGTCGAGTATAAATCAAATCCAAATCCTCACAAGTCATCAAGACCGAGTATTCCAAGTTTAAATACTCGTAAGCCACCAAGGCTGAGTACTTTCCAAATCCAAATACTCACAAGTCATCAAGACCGATTATCTCAAGTTTAAATACTCACAAGTCATCATGACCGAGTATCTCAAGTTTAAATACTCACAAGTTATCAAGACCGAGTATCTCAAATCCAAATACTCATAAGCCACCAAGGCCGAGTACTTTCCAAATCTAAATACTCACAAGCCACCAAGGCTGAGTACTTTCCAAATCCAAATACTCACAAGTTATCAAGACCGAGTATCTCAAGTTCAAATACTCACAAGCCACTAAAGCCGAGCACATATCAAATCCAAATACTCATAAGTCATCAAGACCGAGTATCTCAAGTTCAAATACTCACAAGCCACTAAGGCCGAGCACAAATCAAGTTCAAATGCTCATAAGTCATTAAGACCGAGTATCTCAAGTTCAAATAATCACAAGCCACCAAGGCCTTGCTCACAAGCTATCAAGGCCAAGCACAAATCAAGTTCATGCACTCATAAGCCATCAAGGCTTAGCATTTTAAGTTCAAATACTCACAAGCTATCAAACCCAAGTATCTCAAGCTGTCAAGCCATCAAGGCTGAATATTCAAATTTTAAGTCATTCATGAGCCATGTATCGATATGACATTTATAAAATATTTTTGCCCTCCAATTTGTGAAGTGTTGTTTATTCATATAGATCTCTTAATCAAAGGTACCCTAATCTTAGGGGTAATTAACAATGAGTGCTTGCGCTCATTGGAAGCTAGAACCTATTAAACAAAAAAAGCCTTTTTAATTTAAGGTGAATCATATTGCATTTTTTAATGTAACTTTGACCCCACATGTATTTCTTGCACATATCTTTTTATAGCACGTATGATCTCATTCGTGGAAGTGTAGGCCACACAGACATAAAGAACAACCAGTGTTGTTGGCTGTGCTCACCATTGCCTTCTCAGCTGTCAATCTTACAGGTTCAGCTAAGAGGTCCAAGCTTCCCTAGAAATTTATTCTGAATTCAAATTTATGCACAATACTCTTCTCGTCCAACAATTCATCGATCTTCTCGTACATTAAATCCACAAGGGACTGAACTTCCAATAGTGTCCAGTTGAAATTGTCAATACTGAAGGCATATACATCCTTCACACCCATATCGTAGCAGTATTGAAGGATAGCAATAAGAGCTGAGAAACTCAAATATCCGGTCTTGCGACTTGTTGGATAATTTAATTTTGAAAAGATTATCCAGCCTTGCGGTGTGTTGGATAATTTGATTTAGAAAATATTTTAGTCTTAACGAATGCAACGTCGTATTGAAGAGTTATGCCCCGACGGTAAACGTCGACGTATGCACCTCTTAAACAATACTTTGTCGCGATACATTATGGCTTAAGCATTAATGAATATTCAATTTTCTTCTAGAGTTAGTGTTTGGTTGGGCGTGACTTGAGTTAAATTTGAGTTATTCAGTGAGTGACTAAATCAGTATGGCTGAGTTAATATCATTTCATTTTATCACACATCTTCATTTATTATTTTCTTTTGTTATTTCCTAAGTGAAAGAGTAAATTTCTTTGACTTATATGAATTCCCGTAATGACGAGATGGCCGATCGTAAATTGCTCCCGATTGAGTCGCTGGAGCGAAGCTTAGTAGAGAGGAGAAGCGACGGCTTCGCTGAGCTTCGGAGAGGATGATCTCGAGCTGCTCCCTGGAGTTTGCTGTAAGTTCTTAAGATCAACATAAGTTCGTAAAATCAACATCATGAAAAACATAAGAATAGCGATCATGATATCAACATTCATAACTTTCGGATCTTCGAATAAATAATCTTCACAATAAAATAATAACATAAATATGTACCTGATGCGGAAGACGACATGATCGAAGAAAGTCGAAGAATTGCCGAATCTCCAATAATCAGTTTCTCTCACTTGATCTCCCTTTCCAACACAAGTCTCGATAGAAAAGACTTAATCTCGTGCATATTTATAGAGATAGAGAGAGGACCAATTAATACATCCGTTACTTTTTAAACGTAACGTCTATCACGTTACATAACTGATATTGATGACATTAATTTCACTATTAATGTTAGAATTTAAAACGAACCATAAATGCGGGTAATTAATTTTAACGTTAGAGATAGAGCCATTATTAAGGTCATAAATATGACATTAGCATGACCATTAATGAGGACCATAAATCTTAACGTTAAAGATATATACCCATCATTAAGGTCATAAATACGACATTAATATGACCATTAATGAGGGCCATAAATCTTACATTCTCCCACTTGGCCCGATATTCCAACACATAATTTAATAGTGAAAAACATTAAGCGCGCATACATCCAATCAATATCATTAACATAATATACCTCAACTTAATAAATTCACATAATGCGAGTTATGGCGGTCGTACACTGTAGCATCGTATACTTCCTTCCATATACCACAACATTAGTAATTTAATAAGATAAGCATCATAAGAGATATAAAAACGTAATGGTCCACATTAGTGTTATTTCATCTTTCTTGTTCGATAGCATTAGGTGTACACAAACATAATGAACAAGAAAAAAAATTTAACAATAAGGTCAGAAACATTTATTGAGCTCAAGAGTGTTATTACATAATCACTATCAATCATTATTATTACAACTAAGACCCATTCTTTGAACATGTTCTTTAAATGTCTTTGGTTGTAATCCTTTAGTTAAAGGATCTGCAATCATAAGATCCGTCTTAATGTGTTCAATACACACTCTTTATTTCTGAACTTCTTCTTTCACAACAAAATATTTCAACTCCATATGTTTTGCACCTCTAGAGTATTTATCATTATTGGAGAAGAAAACTACTGCAGAATTATCACAATAAATTTTCAGCGGCTTAGAAATAGTATCAACAACCTCTAGCCATAATGCATGAATTGTAGCCTCAAAGCAAGCTACAAACTCTACCTCCATAGTGGATGAAGTAATAATAGATTGTTTGACACTTTTCCATGAAATTGCTCCTTCTGCTAGTAGGAACAAATAGCCAAACGTTGACTTTCCACTGTCAATGCATCCAACAAAATCTGAATCCGAATATCCAATCACTTCTAATGGATTAGATCTCCTATAAATGAGCATATAGTCTTCCATTCCTTGAAGATACCTCATCACTTTCTTTGCAGCTTTCCAATGTTCAATACCAGGATTACTTTGATATCTCCCAAGCATTCCAACTGCAAAGCTAATGTCGGGTCTTGTGCATGTTTGCAAATACATTAAACTGCCAACTACTGAAGAATATGGAATAGATTCCATTTCCTTTCGTTCTACAACATTATTTGGACATTACATGAGACTAAATTTGTCTCCCTTTTGGATTAGAACAATTCCTGGATAACATTTATCCATATGAAACCTCTCAAGAATTTTCTTGATATAGTCTTTCTGAGACAATCCTACCAATCCTTGTGATCTATTCCGGAATATTGAAATTCCTATCACAAAGGATGCCTCACCCATATCTTTCATTTCAAAATTCTTAGAGAGAAAACTTTTAGTCTCATACAATAATTCTAAATCATTAGCAGCAATCAAAATATCATCAACATATAGAACTAAAAAATATGAACTTACTCCCACTGATCTTTCGATATATACACCGATCAACAGTGTTTTCTTGAAAACCGAAAGATGTTATGGTATCATTAAACTTAATATACCATTGCGGGAAGCTTGTTTTAGTCCATATATTGATTTCTTAAGTTTACATACCATGTGACCTTTTTCTTCTATGGTAAATCCTTCAGGTTGATCCATGTAAACTTCTTCTTCAAGATCTCCATTTAGAAAGACTGTTTTCATATCCATTTGGTGTAACTCTAAATCAAACTGAGCTACAAGTACCATAATAATTCTTAATGAGTCTTTCTTTGAGACAGGAGAAAATGTCTCTACATAATCTATGTCATTCTTTTGAGTATAACCTTTGGCAACAAGTCTGGCTTTATATCGTTCTATATTGCCATTCGAGTCATGTTTGGTCTTAAAGACCCATTTACATCCAACTCGTTTACAACCCTCTGGCAAATCAACGAGATCCCAGATATTATTTTGTGCCATTGAGTTTAACTCATCTTTCATAGCATTAATCATTTTATCAGACTCTTTACTTTCTATGGCTTGTGAAAAAGAAACAGGATCTTTATTAATGCCACGATCAAATTCTGACTCCTGCAAATAAACCATATAATCATTAGGAATAGCCGACTTTCTTATTCTTACAGGTTTATTTAAGGCTATCCCACGTGATTCATTTATGTCAGTTGGATGTAAGTTAGTTACTTCATGAAATGCTGCTTCATTCAAATGTTCCTCAACATCATTTGGTTCCTCCAACGTTGGGGCAACATTTGATGTGGATATGGATATTGGAACATTTATGGGTGATGGAACATCAACCCTAATTTCATTAATATCCATAATTTTCCTTTCAGCACTCCCACTAACTTCTCCATCTTCAATAAATTTGGTATTACCTGTTTCAACAATTCTTGAACTATGGTTTGGACAATAAAACCTATACCCTTTAGATTTCTCTGGGTAACCAATAAAGAACCACTAACAGTTCGAGAATCTAATTTTCTTTCATGTGGATTATAAACTCGTGCTTCTGCTGGGCATCCCCAAACATGAAGGTGCCTCATACTTGGTTTCCTACCGGTCCACAACTCAAAAGGAGTTTTAGGAACCGCCTTACTAGGAATCCTGTTCAGCAAATACACTGCAGTTTTAAGTGCATGCATCTACAAGGTTTTGGGTAATGAGGAATTACTCATCATACTCCTAACCATGTCCATTAATGTTCTATTACGCCTTTCTGCAACACCATTTTGTTGAGGTGTTCCTGGCATAGTGTATTGAGCACATATGCCATGCTTTTCAAGAAGTTTAGCAAATGGATCAGGACATTGTCCAGACTCATCATATTTACCATAATACTCACCACCTCTATCAGACCTAATGATTTTCACTTTCATATCTAATTGTCTTTCAACCTCGTTAATAAATACTTCAAGAGCATTTACTGCTTGAGATTTTTCTTTAAGCAAGTAACATAACTATACCGTGAAAAATCATCTATAAAGGTGATAAAATATTTCTCTCCACTAAAGGATTGAGTATCAAAAGGTCCACATATATCAGTATGTATAATTTCAAGGAGCTGAGTGCTTCTTATGACATTTTTCTTGTTATGTTTGGTTTGCTTTCCCTTAATGCAATCCACACATATATCAAGATCAGTAAAATCTAAATTCGAAAGAATTTCATCTTTTACTAATCTTTCTAATCTTTCTTTGGATACATGACCCAAACGCTTATGCCATAAGTAAGCAGAATTTTCTTTCATCATGCTACGCTTATATCCAATAGAATGATTAACACAAAATAGAGATTCAGAAAACTTAACATCCAGTTTCAATTTATATAAATCATCAATAAGAATTCCAGAGCCAATACAGGAATTATGTTTAAATAAATTGAAACTACCATGTCCAAACTCAAAATCAAACCCACATTCATCAAGTCTAGAAACTGAAATTAAGTTTCTAAATATTGAAGGTACATAGAGAGTCTGCATTAGATCCAACTGATAGCCAGAATCTAACACTAATCTGTAAGTCCCCATGCCTTCAATTGAGACCTTCTTTCGATTTCCCATAAATAAGAAGTTCTCAGTTGGGTTTGTGGTTTGGATTGAAAGGAATCCATGCATCATATTGGAAACATGAGTTGTAGCACTAGAATCAAGCCACCAAGAATTAGAAGGAACTTCAGTTAAGTTTAGTTCAGAACATACAAAAAGGTCAGAAGTACTTTTCTTTTCGAACCAAGCTTTTCGTTTCAGACAATCTTTCTGATAATGTCCCTCCTTTTTACAGAAGTGACATCTATCTGTCTTTTGTTCCTTCTTATTCGCATTCGCAACCTGTGATACTTTAACAGGTGCTTTCTTCTTAAATTTCTTGGCCCTTGGCTTACTTGCTCCTTGGCCCATTAGATTAATTGAATGCACTCCTTGCTTCTTAAGCCTTGTTTTTTCTTGAGTAAGCATACTGGCTAATTCATTAACATTTCACTTGTCCTTTATAGTGTTATAGTTAATTTGAAAAGGCCCATACTCAGAAGGTAACGAGTTCATTATGAATTGTACTAAGGAGTCATCAATTGTCATACCCAGGGTCCTTAATTTTGCTGCAATATTTGTCATCTCTAGGACATGTTGCTGCATACTACGCGACCTATCATACTTCATGGTCGTGAGTTCAGCCATTAATGTACCAGCAAGAGATTTATCCGCATAATGGAAACGTTCTTCCACAAGCTTAAGATACTCTTTAGCAGTCTCAATTTGTGGAATAGTAGTCTTAATGTTGTTAGCAGTTGTCATTCGCATGAAACTCAGACATAATCTGTTAGATCTTTCCCATGCTTTATAGTTTGACTTTTCTTCCTCACTGCTCCTATCAGTAATTGCAGTAGGCTTTTCTTCTAATAGTGCTAAGTCAAGATCCAAAACACTTAAGTGGAAATTGACTTGTTCGCACCATTCAGAAAAGTTCAAACCATTGAACACAGTAACAGAAGAGGCATGCGAATGAAGAGAGATAACTGCACAAACATAAAATGCTCAATCAATTATGGATTCAGATATTTATAACATCAAAATATATTATAGGTTTCCTTTGGGTAAACACAACAATATATTTGTCATCATTAAATGCTTTGAAACTTTCATATAAACATTGTCAAATATAATTAGCATCTTTGGATACGTAATTATATTTAACAATTAACGATTAATTTCCTTTAATTATATTTATTAGCTACATAAGATTGATTTACCTTAGGGTAAAATCAAAATTCACACTAATAAATATATATGCAAAAATTGGTTTATATAAATAAACCAAAACATTATCTTTAAGAATAAATGGTCACTTTGGTGACTAACATTTATTATTACAAGACATTAACATTATATTTTAATAATAAATGACCACATTGTGATTAACACTTATTATTAAAATAAATCACTTAGCATGATGCAGTGACGTTCTCTCTGGCTCTTGGATCTCTTTCTTTAGTCGCCTAGCCCCTTTTTATATAAGCCTCCAGCTGACTTCTAAAATTTATTTTCTGTTCTTTGCATTAAATTCTGACGCTCTTTTTTGCTTGAAAAATTTTATTGCTGCGAATGCTTTCCTTTTCTTTTATAAGTCTCGTTATCAGTCACGATTCACTTATCCCGTTTCCTTTTCGTACTCCCAGCCAGCCAACGCCTTTCCAGCTTTTACCGGTTGCGATTCTTTTTTGACCTTGCACTTCCCCCTCTTATTATCGCCGTAAATGCCTTTCCTTATCAATCGAACATGGATTTAATTTTATCTTGCTTTGATTAGTTGCCACAAATGCTCTCTATTTCTTTCTTATCGCACATTTTCTTCTGTTGGCGCATGTCAGATTTTTTGGTCTGATCTTGATGCGTTTCGAAAAGTCAAAATCAATTTTAGCTGGACTTTTCTGCATACATCAATTTTTATGTTACTTGAAAACTCCAAAATTTTCTCGTGGAGAGTTGAATTAATTTCCTGGAAAGCTTCCAGCGCCCTTATTTGATTCCACGCTCCTTGCGCCCTTATTTGATTCCACGCTCCTTTCTTTTTTTTGCTAATCCTTTTATGCCTGTCTTGCTAGAATTCCAACAACGGTTCAACATTTGTCTAACTATTTTTTGGAATGTCCGAACTCTGAAGTGCCTGTACGACATCACTAGGCTTTCTAAACCCATTTAGGAGAATATTATGTATAGCAAAGTTGGGTTTATATCATTATCAATCATCCCATTGAACAAATTTTCTGCTTCAGCCACCCTTCCTGACTAAAGGCGTCCGTCCATATGTATATGGTATAGAGAAAAGATCTTCAGAGGACATCAGACCATTTCAATTGCAAATCAATTGCCCTGTCTATGAAATTAGTGTTTGATCTTGTTGAGGAATGATGCCCTTGATTCTATTCACTGGGAATCCAGTTGAATACAGATGCCAAGTATGCTGGAGTTTCATAACATGTTTTTGTTGTAGGAATATACATATAGCTTATCCAAATCAATCATTCATAAATATAATTTTCCTTTGTTTATCATCTAAAAACCTGGAACACTTAATTGTTTTGACATGGCTTTCTCTCCGATATGCTTGTAAGAGTCAAAATCAAATTTGACTCAACATCTCTTTATACGTTCTGGGTAAAAATGCATAGCTCAACAAATGCCCCTCAACGGATTTTGTATAAGCCATAAGCGCGTACAAATCTGTTGGAAAATATATTTTGGTATATTTTTGTCTAATCTCATTTCTGTTTTTGGTATACAACATCAAAGCTCAAGGTAACAATATGCTTAAAACTCTAGATTAGAATAACTGCTTTGAAGGATCTTCGAAGGCTCTCATGTCTTAGGGATGCTATTGAGATGGATAGATGAAAACTTATGATCATACAAGAGCTTTATGAGATTGTAATTGGATATTATGTGCTCCTTTATATTGGGATATGCATTCACATGCTAATCCGAAGTCATAAATCTTTGATACAAGATTTGTTAGTCCCTTGTGTCACTTCAAAATATTTATCTCCATTTGCTATTTATACTTGATGTGAGGAAAGAGACTGGTCTTTGTAAGATGCTTCAAATGTTCTTGCGCTTGTGTGTTTGCTCGAGCAATATTGAATTTATAGGCTTGCTCTGTAGTGTTTGTTGCAACGTATTTTGAAAATGCAGTTGCGCAACATTGCTATTATTATTGGTTCTTAGGCTTGAGCTTCGATCAGCTTCTAAGTATATGCATCTTCTCATTTTGACTACTTGCTTAGAGGTTGTTCATGAATGATGGTACTTCAAATCTTGCACTCTTGAGTTGCTTCTCTGCATTGGAGCTGACTAAAATGACTGGTCATGAGATATTTGATCATTTATTTTATAGCACGCTTGTCCCTTCGCGATCTTGAACAGGAGCTCAGCTAGTGTCTTTCGATCTTTTTGTATGAGCATATACGAATTCATTGGCGAAGATGTCTAGCACTAAAAGGACGGGTAGCGACCATATGCGTACGAAGTACTTACTTCGAGTATGTTTTGATGAAGACATGATTTGGAATATTGTATGCCCCTCCGTTAAGTGAATAGTGCATTTAGCAAGGGTTTTCATGTCTGGGTCCAATGAACAATCATCCCTATCATTGAAGATCATTTACTTCTTTTTTCTTTTTTGAATTATACCAGCTTCACCTCCAAGGAGAACTTTGAGTGCTTGTTGTATCTTTGGATGAAATGTATGCCTGCGATCTTGCATCTATAGTGACATATTTGTCTTCCTTGGTAATTTATCTCATTTACCTTTGATCTTCCATAGTTATGAACCCTTAGCTTGAACCTGAGTTTGAACTTATCTTGAGTACTTGGGCATGATATATTACTTCTCAAAGGGCCTCCATTTCTCAAGAGCTCTAGATCATGTAAGATTTGACATCTCTCTCCATAAAAAGAGCTGTCCAATATATTGATGATGATTTTAGATGTGTGTAAAAGTTACTAATATTTAGCACTTGAGTTACACCATCTTGTAATATGGTCAAACATTTATTCACCTTCAATTCTTTCAATCTTCATTAAGTTTGTGATTGTAATCTTTCATTGACTTCATATCCACCAAAGTTTTGATATTCGCTTCTTAATGAATAATATTACTCAATGACGGACTTTGAGAAGCTTCGTGTAAGTGTACATTCATGAAAGATAAAAAATGGTTTTACTTGAAACTCTTTTAGCAATATGAAGGGCTTTGAGAGTAAAACATAAGTTGTCATTGTGATGCAGAGAGAGTTAAGATGGGTGACTGAGTTTGTAGAGACTTAAACATTCGAAATGGGTGAATGGGCTTTTAGGTCAGACATTCAAAATGGGTGAACGGTCGTTGGGTGAAACATTTAGATTTGAGCAAACGGGCTTGTAGAGGGTCGAACATTCAAAATATGGGTGAACGGGCCGTTAGGCCAAACATTTGAAATTTAATGAACGTGTCATGGGACCAAACGTTTAAAATTAGGATGAACAGGTCGTGGGACCAAATGTTCAGAATTTGGATGAACGAGCCATTAGGCCAAATGTTCAGAATTTGAGTGAATAGGTCATGAGACCAAGCATTTGAGATTTGAATGAACAGGTCATGGGACCAAACGTTCAAAATTTGATGAACGAGCTATTGGGCCAAATATTCAGAATTTGGTGAATGGGTTGTGGGACTAAGCATTCGAGATTTGGATGAACGAGTTGTGGGATAAAACATTCAGAATTTAATGAACGAGCCGTTGGGCCAAACGTTTAGAATTTGGTGAATGGGTCGTGACACCAAGCATTCGAGATTTGGATGAACGGGTCATGGGACCAAACGTTCAGAATTTGGTGAATGGATCGTGGAATGGGTTGTGGGACAAAGTATTTGAGATTTCGATGAACGGGTTGTGGGACCAAATGTTCAAAATTTGGTGAACGAGCCGTTGGGCCAAACGTTCAGAATTTGGTGAACGAGCCGTTGGGCCAAATGTTCAGAATTTGGTGAATGGGTCGTGAGACCAAGCATTCGAGATTTGGATAAACGGGTTATGGGACCAAATGTTCAAAATTTGGGTGAATGGGTCGAGGGACCAAACATTCAAAATTTGGATGAACGGGTCGTGGGACCAAGCATTCAGAATTTGGGGAATGAGCCATTGGGCAAACGTTCAGAATTTGGAGAACGAGCCGTTGGGTCAAATGTTCAGAATTTAATGAATGGGTTGTGGGACTAAACATTCGATATTTGGATGAACGGGTCGTGGGACCAATCGTTCAGAATTTGGGTGAATGGGTCGAGGAACCAAGTATTCGAGATTTGAATGAATGGGTCATGGGACCAAATGTTCGGAATTTGGGTGAATGAGCTGTTGGGCCAAACGTTTAGAATTTGGTGAACGAGTCATTGGGTCAAACGTTCAGAATTTGGTGAATGGGTCGTGGGACCAAGCATTCAAGATTTGGATGAATGGGTCGTGGGACCAAACGTTCAAAATTTGGGTGAATGGGTCGAGGGACCAAGCATTCGAGATTTGGATGAATGAGTCGTGGGACCAAACGTTCAGAATTTGGTGAACGGGTCATGAGACCAAACGTTCAAAATTTGGTGAATGGGTCGTGGGACCAAGCATTCGAGATTTGGATGAACGGGTCATGGGGAAAACGTTCAGAATTTAGTGAACGAGCAGTTGGGCCAAACTTTCAGAATTTATGGACGAGTCTTTGTGGCTTATGGAATTTGGAGTTTGAAGTTTAACGTATATCCAGCCTTTGTGGCTTGTGGACATTTGAAATTTGAGCAAATATTCTGTCTTCATGACTTGTGAATATTTGAATTTTAATCTTAGCATGTAGTTATTTCTTTACACACAGTATCGTATTGAGGATCTACGCCCCGATGGTAAATCGACGTACGTATCTCCCAAATAGTACTGCATCATAATGCACTAAAACTCTACATTTTGACATCGTCAAATATTTATAGTAGTTTTCCTTGAGAAGCAGTAGGTCTCTAAAATTTGAGTTTCAAATAGCAGAATGCTCATCTTAGATCTTAGGTAATAATTTCACGTGAACTTTGAGAAGATGTTGTCTTTCTTTCTTTTAGTAAGAATTTCTTCGTGAGCCCTTTCTCACTAGGAAGCTTGCATTTGATTTATCTTTGATCCGTCAAATCTCTTGATGACATGATGAAGTAGTGCCAAGGGTGACTAAGCGAGAAGCTTTAGCTTTGTGACATTAACCATTTTATAAGATAATATTCAAAGCAAACAGTCAAAACATAGCCTAAGCCAAAATGCCCCCTTATTTGAATCTGCATGTTTTATCATCTTTTCTCTTTGTCGAAAGGAGAAGATGGACTTGACATTTTTGATCTTATAGCCATTTAATTAGAATCAATTTGATCACTCGTATAAGGAGCATACAGTTTTTAGCAAACTGTCAACTATGAACGAACTTGACATTTTTGCTCCTACTGCCGTGATTAGCAAAGTTAGGTTTATATCATTATCAACCATCTCATTGAACAAATTTTCTGCTTCAGCCACCCTTCCTGACTAAAGGCGTCCGTCCATATGTATATGGTATAGAGAAAAGATCTTCCGAGGACATCATACCAATTGATTTCAATTGCAAATCAATTGCCCTGTCTATGAAATTAGTGTTTGATCTTGTTGAGGAATGATGCCCTTGATTCTATTTACTGGGAATCCAGTTGAATAATTTTTCAGATGCCAAGTATGCTGGAGTTTCATAACATGTTTTTGTTGTAGGAATACATATAGCTTATCCAAATCAATCATTCAGAAATATAATTTTCCTTTGTTTATCATCCAAAAACCTGGAACACTTAATTGTTTTGACATGGCTTTCTCTCTGACGTGCTTGTAAGAGTCAAAATCAATTTTGACTCAACATCTCTTTATACGTTCTGGGTAAAAATGCAGAGCTCAACAATAGGATCATAATCCAGCATTACCACTTTCCCTTGTGTACCAAGTACATGATTTTTCACATTTTGTAACCGCCCATTTCCCAGAACATGATTTTTTTACCATAATCATGGATCTACAGCCAACTCTAGCTATCCTTCTGGACCTTTTACTTCTGCTTTCGTTGTTTACCCCTTTTGTTGAACGAAAACCCTCTCTTGAGCATACAAGTTGCCGAGAACTAATGGATTTGTCACGCTTGGACCGGATAAATGAACTAACTCGTGCTTTGAAGCCCATCTGAGCAGCATATGTATGATAAAACTCCCAGGCAGTCTCTTCAGACTCAAATTCCATGCCTTCAAATGGTTCTAAAATTGGCTCAAGCAATCCCTTCGTAACAGAATTTTCTATCATAAAAGAATCTTCTTCTATCTTGCATTCATTGCAAGTGCTGCCTTGGGAGAATTGATATCTATTACAAAATTGGTTCCTGCTCTTACCAGTTCATCAAGGCAAGAAGGGCACCCAGAGATTTTGAAGGGTTTTGGGATTGATCTTGGAGCAGTTCTGTTCTTTGCATTTCTTTATACAAGAGAGAGCAATGCCAAAAATGCCCAACTAGCAAAGTTAACAAGGGAGGAAAGCCTATCAAAACTAAGACTCCGAGTAGATGAGAACAAAACAATCTCAGTGAGTGATTTAAGGGGAGTTGTACGCTTCGTCATTCTCGCTGGACCTGCTTTGTACATCACTGACTCATTTGCCCGCAGTAAGCCTTTTATTGATGGGCTGCTGGAGCGAGGAGTGCATGCTGTTCCTTTTGCTACAGATGGAAACACTCCCACCTTTGAATTTGACGATCTAGATGATGAGGATCAGGCGACTGTCAAGAAGAAGAGGCTTTGGCAACTGACTCCAGTATATACTTCTAAATGGGCCAAGTAAGGGAAATTAGTTAATAAATTTTTTCTTCTGCAATTTTGTTTAAATTTCTTTGTTATGTCCGTATGCAGGATTATGACCTATGAACTCTATTAACTGTGATGAACTCTCTTAATTGTGTGGCTTACTATGCAGATGGTTAGATGAACGAACAAGTTGGCTAATATCTCACCTGATTCTCCAGTGCAAGTATTCTAGTGTTTCTCGCTCTAATTATTCGCTAGGGTGTCCAAGAACATGTTTGTACATGCCATCATGCATCAATCTTTGTGCATTTTCTCTAGAAGTATGCTCATCAGTTGTTATCCTCAATTTTGCAAATTCATGCTCTTTATATGCATCCGAATTTTCTTTCTTTATTCTATTTGAGAGCATTATATGCAAGGACGCATCCTGTTTGTGCAGTCTTGTTATTGTTAATTGCTTCCAAAAATCCACAATACAATATGGTTCTATTTGTAGGTATCTCTCGTTACGAATGGATGGCCGAGTTCGAGGTAGTGGTGTTGGATATCCTCCTTTGAATGCTTTAGTTTGCTCAATTACCACCAGTGAAAGGGCTTTGGTCAGGTCTTCTGGATGGCATGGATGGAAGAGTCCGTTAGGAATCTCATTTTTCTATATACCAAACGGTTAGTTTTTCTTTTTCTTCAGTATTTAGAAGATTCATTTCTATCCTGTGTTGAGAGATGTGAATGTTTAATATCTAGAGCATGAACCGGATCTAGAAAGACATAGAAAGTATCTTGAGCATCATGGTTGCACACATTATCAATGTGAAAGCCTGAGAGAGAAATATATGCACATCTAGAGGTACAGCACTTGTTCATATATAGGAATATCTGAAATGCATTATTCTGGGGATTGCTTGAGGCGATTGGTCCACTTGTTCATATATAGAAATATATGAAATGCATTGGTCCAACAGATTTTCCAAATTAATTAGATCACTGCATTATTCAGGGGGATTGCTTGAGGCGAAGACACATCATCAAGAAGCATATCTCTGATATATCTGTTCTTGTACTTATCATGTAAAAACTAATTTTACTTGCACCGTAAATAGGAACCACAATACGAGTGTTGTTTGCAAGGTTATTTTGGAACATAGTTTGCTAAATCTTTGGCATCGAACATGATCTAAAAGGAATCTTAATGAAATAACTCTCCATCTTTGGTTAAAATTTTTTTATCTTTGGAGCATAGTTTGCATCGGTCTTGATTATGTTTTGCTATTTATAATTTTTTTTATCTTAATGAAATAACTCTCCATTTATAATTTTCTTTTCTAGAAAGAGAATGTGAAGAAAAAAAAAAGAAAATAGACTTTTCCCTATATTTTCTTAAAGGGAAAGCAAACAAAGAAAAGAAAAGTGGATAGAAAAGTTGTATATTTCTTTAATATGTTTTGCTATTTCCAAATTGAGCAGAAACTCTGTGATTATAAATTTTCTTTTTCCTTTTTTCCCTAATATCTTTTTCATTTTGCTTTCTTTTTCCTCTCAGAAATGCAATTTTAATGCCGATTGCAATTTGAATGATGGACAAGATTAAGCATGAACTTTTCGTTCTAGTTTCCTTGGGTAACTCCGTCAAGCTTCCAAGAGTACGCCATTTGTTTAGATATAGCGTTTCAGCCAAATTCAAGCCATGCGATCTGGAAGTAGCAACGTACCATGAAAGTAGATGATGGTGCACTAGTTTGAAGTAACTTTATGGGAAGCTCATTTTACTATTCTTTCTCAGTGGTGGCTTGTACTTGAAACTAAATTATGAAGGAAGAACCCTATATTAACTAGCCATATCTAAGGGGAAATACACATGGGGGTTTCAATAGAATGAGAGGCTCTGGCTATGTCGATGTTGTCTTAGCCAGATCATGTTGAATATGAACTATTATTGAGACTGATGTTAAAAAAATTACTCATACATCAGCCGAAGGTGTTACAGACTCATTTTTGTATTAATGTTAAACTGAAGGTTTTGCCAAAGGCTAATAGTTATACGTGGACATTAGCTATTATGATTTACTGGCGAATCTTAATAATGTGGTAAAAACATCTAACAATGATATATATTTGTGCAAGTCATTATACGGTGGAATTGAATACAATGATCGATTATTAATTAACTAATTTATATTACTATTATACATTAACATGTATAATGCTTTGACTTGACTTGACTTATTAATTAACTAATTATATGACTTGACTTATTCTCTAATATAATTAAATAATATTTATACCACAGCCCCTCCAATTATAACCGTGAGCTTGGATACAATCCTAAAAGATTTGTCTATGATGCTATAATTATTAATAATTTAGTTAATAAAAATTATTTATAAAATCTAAATGTAATCATTTACATTATGAAAGTCCACTTGTGCATGATTAAATTCTTAATTATATTGTTTGAATAATGTGTTGATATAAAACATATTGATTAATTAACATTTATGTAAGTTAATTCCTTATTTAAATATTTTTGAAATGTGGGGGTTATATTTAATAAAAATAAAAACATAATAAACATATGAACATACCTACTAAAGGCTATTGGATCTAATAGATGCTTAATTGAAAGGTGCTAGGACTATCGTCCTAGTTAATTAAAAAAAAATTATTTTTGCAAAAGACGCTACGACAATATCACAGTGAAATATAATTATAGTTTTATATATTATTGAATATTGAATGAATATAATTATAGTTTTGTCAAGTAATGGATGAGTGTGATATGAGTGGCATGAATTAATTATAGTTTTATCAATAATACACTGATATTAATTAATTAGTAAGGAGTGAATGCATGATGACTACTTGTGCACGCGTCTAATCAGTTCTAGTTTTTGTTTTCAACACTTGCTTTGGATTTTTGGCTCACTATCATAACTTTCATAATTGTACTAAATTGTATTATACTGAATTTTACTGTGTTGTGATAAAATATAAAAATTGATAAATAATTTTATAAACTTATTTTTAGAATAATATTATAAATAAATAATACTTCAAATCGTGCATACGACTTGACTTTAGACCAAAATCAGTCAACACTAAAGCAAGTCATACAAAAATAGTCCTCATTCATCAAACCTTATTGATTAACATCATTGTGCATTAAATTCTTCACGCTAATTCAAATTGCTATCATTTACTCAGCTCCATATATTTTATCAGTCTATTTTTTATCGAAAAATATAAAAAAATGAGACACAAAAACACACTTAAATCACTATCATTTATGTATTTACTTGACTCGAGTAAAGACTACCATGGAGTCAACCACAGATTTTTTTTTTCTCACAATCTAGGTCACTGTTTAGATAATAATTTGCATAATAATTTTTTTTTTCTCACAATCTAGTGTCATTATGAGATTATGTAGGGTTGGTTATCTTTCAATAGTTGACCTTAATAAATGAACAAGGGTAAAAGCATTATAAATTATTAAGATTTGAGAAAGATATAATAAAATTTAACTTTCATCAAATATTAAGATATAGTAAATATTATTTTTTGTCGTTCTTAATATCAAACATTACAACAACAATACATATTGATTGACAGAAATAAATATGCTTATATCAAATACGTTAATCTCAATTTCTTTTCTTTTTTCTTTTTTTAAAAAAAGAGAGAACCTCAAATTTCCTAAAATCCTATGATTAAATAACTTGAAAAAGTATTATATATAATATAATTTTCCTGTCGAAGTTAACTTGTCATTCATATCTTAATTACTAATCAATATCCTTGTCTTCTAAATTTTTTGTTTATATACATTATAAAGAAGAGAGAAATATGTGTATAGCTTTGATTGATAAGGCCATGAGATGAATATGTTTTTTTTTCTTGAAGGATATGATATTTTGTGTATAATGAAATGACTTTATTTCCAAATAACAGTAATATATTTTACAACAGAGTAGTTTTTTTTTTCTCAAAAAAGAAGCGAGCTCATTTATTCATACAACAATAATTATAAATTTAAGGATTTGAAATTAAAATAATTCATGTGTATCATTTCTCAATTATAACTCTAATTTTAGTTATATTAAATTATTTATGATTTGGATTTTAAATTATTTGTATTTTATAACTAGATTTTCTATTTGAAATTTCTATAATATTTAAAATTGACTCACTGGTTATTGTGTCAATTTTTATCTTTTTTAAAAAAAGGAAAAAAAACATTCAACATGTCTACTCTTTTGACCACTTTTTTTTGCTTAAAACTTCTCAATTTCTTTTTTTCCTCTTTTCTTCTTGTTCCCTCACTTGCATTCCGTTTAGTTATCTTCTTTTTCTCTTTCTTTGGTTTCTTTTTTCCTGAATTTCTACTTTTCCTTCCTTACTAAGTGCTTGATGTTATAAAAGAGTGATTGTGTAATTGATCGAGTCAAATGATGGTAAAATTACTAAAGGGTTTGATCATTCAAATAATATCTTACTTCACCTAATGAATTATGTTAATTTTACTCACCACATTGGATATAATAAAGTAGATTACTCTACTTATCATCATCCACTTGAGCGATCCATTTGCTTTGATTTTTTCTAATGGGGGTACGGAATTAAAATATATTCAATAGTTTATGGATCTAAATTAAGTATACTAAAATTGCTACAAAGATTAAAATAAAATATAATCAAATTTATCCACTAGGTAAGGCAGAAAATTCCGAGGTTTCAATCCTACGACGAGATAGAAAATTTAGACTTAATAAAACAAAAAAAAACTTTAGGGCATAAAAATGGATACTCAAACGAAATTTTCAATGTAATGCTAGGCTTCTTATCCTTAGTGCATGAGATAGGCATAGTTACACCTTGCACACTTATTTACCTATAATTTAATTTGAATTTTGTAAATTTTATGTTTATTTCCAAATTATGAATTGGGTGATTTATGCAAGTCAAAAAATTGTTGGTTATATGGTCTAAATCACCACCTAATCATAAGTCAAAATTATCATCACCAATACTAATTGAACGCAAAAAGTCTTAGGCTGTGTTTCCTAAGACGGATGGAAAATAGGAAAGAAGAAAAATGGAGGGTAAAGGAAAACTGAAAGGATGAAAAATTATATAGTTTGCCACCCTTGTGTTTCGTTGTAAGGAAAGAAATAAAGAAAGAAAATTATAAAATTTTTAATTATTATATAACCTTTAGCTTAATAACAAAACTTATCTTTGTAATTTATTATTTTAAATTACTTTTTACAACTTATTATTTAAAATTTTATTTACAATCTTAATTATTTAAAATTAATTTTTACAACCTGTCATTATAAATTTTATTTGTAGCCTTAATCATTTTAAGTAAGTTTTCATAACTAGTGAGCATTCCACTGACACATTATAACAAATAATAGAAAGATATGAAAAGCATAAACATAATAACTAAGATAAGAGAAAGAATAAGACCATAGCTCAAAACAACACATTATCTATATAACACATCTACATAAATATTCTTAACACACACATATAATAAAAACAAGATAAAGTTTGACACATAAGCAATAAAATGAACACAACACATATAACAAGATCACAAATAAAGTTTGATACACATACATACCATCAAACACAACACACATTAGTCAATAACATAACATTCAACATCTCATTCAACACAACACACATAGTACCAATAACGATAACACAATATCCAAGATAGTCCCAATAGTCTCAAAACAGTAATAAGATAGTTCGACATCATAGTCCAATATCAATTTAAAATATCTAATCATTCAACATCTCATTCAAGAGCTCAAGACGGTATTTTGCTGGAACTGAAAAGAATAGTTGTGTGTTCTCTTTACTTTTTCTAAGAGCTAGATAAGCACGAAGCAAGCGATGAGGTGCAACTCCAATCCTATTCAACTCATCAAATATGTCTTTTTTAGTGTATTGCTGCTCTACAGGATTAGGAGATAGTAGTGTAGACAAAACTTCATTTGTCACTTTCATACATTTAATTTGGCGGCGAGCTAAACGTGAAAAGGGAGGCCATGACCGTCGCGGCTAACGTGAAAAGGTGCTGGCGAGCTAACGTGAAAAGGGGCAAAGGCAGATCTATGGCGGAGAGTGCTTGATCTCGCGGTGAGCTAGCGGCGCACGAGTGAGCCAATGGTGAAGGACGGACAAGGTGCCGGCGAACAGTTTGTCAGTGGCGAATAGGCTCGTCGGCGTTGTGGAAACGATGCAAGCTAGCGGCGTGAGGGAGCGGCGACAAGGGTTCGATCTGGCGGAGAGTGGCAATTTGGCTGTGAGCCCGCTGCAAACGGGCGCTGCAAACGGGCGATTTGGCTAAGGGAGCGGCGAACGGGGATTAGGTTGGAGGGAGCAACAGCAAGCGTGGAAGATAGGGCATGGGACTAGGGAGGAGAAAATTAAGGTGGTCTTTTGGCTTTTCCGCTCATTTTGGGAGGATCAAAATGGGTAGAAAAGTTTTATTTTTCTCTTTATTTTTCTTTCTAATTTTTTTAATCCATCAAGGAAACACAAAGAATCAGTGGAAATATAATTTTTCTTTTTTTTCTTTTCATTTTTCCCTCTTAGGAAACACAATGTTAGTGATTATGCCATGCACTTAAGATCCGGAGGAAATAGAATCAATGCAAATGCCAGAAATTCAGAGAAGGACAAATAAACACCACCACCGGATGGAGCTTTAAAGATAAATACGAACAAAGCTTGAAGCAATACTACAAAAGAACCTGGAGCTGGATAAATGATAAAGGACCACATGAGTAAGTGCATTATTGCAGTATTAGCAACCTACACTTGAAGCCCATCAGTTCTCTACACGAACCTTTAATTAATTAAGAAAACTTTAAAATTTGCCACCTCAAGCTATATGGGTTTTGAAAACCGACTCAAAGAAAGCTTATGAATGAATCCAAGAAAGAGTTTTCCTTTTGAAATTTATCAACTTCTACAGAAATTAAATTCTTTGAAAGAGATATTAAGATTGAATACATGTGAAAAAGAAAATTAATATTTCTTCTGACCGGCTTGCAAAATAGGGTAAGCAATAAAAAAACACAACTGGCTCATAACATTAATTTTGGACGATAGAGACTAAATTTTTAGAAAATTTTGTGGTTGGCTCCTCGCTCGAGTCAACTAAATAAATAAATGATAGTGGTTCAAGTGTCCTTTTCCTCATTTTCTTATTTGCTCCAATCAAAAATAGACCGGTGAATTAAATAAATGGCAACAATCAAAAATATAGTTTTGCCATTTGACTGGTGTGAAGAAACACACTTTTTAGGGCTGGTCAATTGCAAGGCTTGCTTTAGAGTTGACCGACTTTGCTCAAAAGTCAAAGCCGCATGCAGTTGGGACGTTTAGAAATTGGATTTTTTTTTTATCAAACACTTTTAAATATTAGTAGTGAGCTCATGAATTTATCCCTAATAAGCTTAAATTTTATTTATTTTAACACATTTAAAAATATTTTTCACATTTTTAATACATAACTATTTACTTACTCCCGCTAATCACAACTATAAATTTTTATAACACTTACCAAAGCGAGGATTGCGGTGCGTGGCAGGGCATTGAATGAAGCTCCACCTTATTCATTTTTGACCTTACAGACACTTTCAACTTGTTATCTTATCGATCAAATTTGTCAACTTTACAAATGTGGATGACCCAAAAACTGTGCTTTTGTGACCAATTAGTGTTGGCCATTTGCAAGAATTGGTCTATTATCTATAGTTGACTGGCATTGAGATCACAAGTACGCTCGCATTGTTTGACTAATGTTTCTTTTTACAATTTGACATGTGCGCCCTCACCATCAGCCCTCATTGCCTAAACACGGATGTACTCTCGTCGTCGGCCGAAGGAAGCGATCTCTCTCGTTGAAGGCGAGCTCTATCCACCTTCCTTTGTCTGCTCGTCAGACATTTAGAGGGAAGGGGTGTCACTCACCTCTGCTAACTTTGTCACCGCTCGTGTTCATGTCCACGCCAAGGAACTCATTGATCTCTCTCTCTCTCTCTCCTCCGCTCGTCGGACGTTTATAGGGAAGAGGCGTCGCTCGCCTCTGCTAACTTTGTCACCGCTCGTGTCCATGTCCACACCAAGGAACTCATTGAAGCCGCCCACCTCTGTTGTAAGCACAATCGAACAAGACAAACTAGAGCAAAAGAAAACAAAAAACAGAAGCAAACTTGTTTTTTGTTATATACAAAAATGGTTTACAAGCTTCTAATTTATAGGGATCAAATGTCCCTTAGGTTACAGCGAAATTAAACACTACTATTAATAGTAAATGTGAAACGAAGAAGTTTCACAAGAAACTAAGGGATTTCAAAAACCAGAAGTGTCACCATTTATTGAGCTTGGTTTAATGTGATACTCTTTCCAACAGCCTCCCTTAAACCGAGCTCATCTTGACCATCCCAATCATAGTCTTCAGCTTAATGAAAAACTCTGCTTTCAATGGCTTTGTAAACATGTCTGCAACTTGTTCCTCGGACTTGCAAAACTCAAGCACGATTTCCTCAGATTTCACTAGATCTCTAATGAAATGATACTTGATGTCGATGTGCTTGCTCCTCCCATGGAAAACTGGGTTTTTTGCCAAAGCAATTGCTGACTTGTTGTCACATTTAATCACCGTCGGCTTCTTCTGCTTATGACTTAACTCCATGAGCAATTGTCGTAGCCAGACTGCTTGAGTAGCACAGTAAGCCGCAGCTATATACTCTGCTTCAGCAGTGGATAAAGCAACCACCTGTTGCTTCTTCGAGGACCAGGAAAAAATTCCATTTCCTAAAGAAAAAATGTAACCAGAAGTACTCTTCCTCTCTCCAATATCTCCTCCCCAATCACTATCAGTATATCCCACAAGTTCAAAACAATTAGACGATGAATAAAAAATACCATCATCTATGGTTCCTCTGACATACCGCAGAATCCTCTTTGCTGCTTGTAAGTGTGATTGCTTTGGAGACTCCATAAATCTACTCACCATTCCAACACTATAAACAAGATCTGGTCGAGTAGAAGTCAAGTAACGAAGACTTCCAACTATTTTCTTGAAATGTGTAGGATTAACATTAGCACCAGTTCCTTCCTTTGTCAACTTCAGCCTCTCCTCCATTGGAGTACTGATAGGTTTGCAAGTGGTCATCTTAAAACACTCAAGAATATCATTGGCATACCTTTGTTGACAAATAAAAATGCCCTCATCCGATTGTGTAACTTCAAGGCCAAGAAAGTATGACATGAGACCCATATCTGCCATTTCAAACTCCCGAGTCATGGATGTACTCCCGAGTCAAGGCCAAAATGCCCTCACCATCAGCCCTCATTGCCTATACACGGATGTACTCTCGTCGTCGGCCGAAGGAAGCGATCTCTCTCGTTGAAGGAGAGCTCTATCCACCTTCCTTTGTCTGCTCGTCAGACATTTAGAGGGAAGGGGTGTCACTCACCTCTGCTAACTTTGTCACCGCTCGTGTTCATGTCCACGCCAAGGAACTCA
Organism: Costus lasius; assembly: GCA_027563935.2. NCBI lineage: Eukaryota > Viridiplantae > Streptophyta > Magnoliopsida > Zingiberales > Costaceae > Costus > Costus lasius. The sequence goes on along the minus strand of JANVAS020000102.1, from coordinate 22,799 downwards.
TTGATCTCTCTCTCTCTCTCTCTCTCTCTCTCTCCTCCGCTCGTCGGACGTTTATAGGGAAGAGGCGTCGCTCGCCTCTGCTAACTTTGTCACCGCTCGTGTCCATGTCCACGCCAAGGAACTCATTGAAGCCGCCCACCTCGCGTGGATTGCATCCTCTCCAAATCGAGACGCCACTCCTTCGTCAGTGCAATCAACTGACTTCTCCGCAGACGTTGCCAAGGAAGACGAGGTCTGCTATGTGCGTCCGTTAACGCCCCCAAATGTGTCGCTACAAGCGGGATTTGTCAATTTTGGCGTTGACCAGATTTGGAATCGGCGATCTCAGGCTGCACTCTTGCACCAGCATCATGGGCTTAGGCCGCCGCCAAGCCCAATCTCATTTGGCTTTGCCCAAAAGAATTCGGGTGTTACAATTCTCCCCCGCTCAATTTAGACGTCGAGCGGGTGTTACAATTCTCCCCTGCTCAATTTAGACATCGCCCTCGACGTCTTCTATGGGCGTCTTTGTCGCAACCACTATTGCGATATATCTCATCTCACCTCGCTGTCCATTAACGGCTGTGTTCATCATCATTGCTCCGACCCTCATCTTCGGAGTGTCATCATCAGCTAACTTTCGCTCCATGATTGCTAAAATTGCACATCCGATGTGGTCATTTGCACAAGAAACAAACTAGTTCCCTTACACTATGTTTACTAGGAGGGACGGATGGGTGGGAAGGACGGATTTTCATTAGATCCGTCGTTTACCCAGAAGGAAGGATGATATTGGAGGGTTTTTGGGACGGACGGACGAGGGAAAAATCCCTCGTTTCACGTCCCTCCGAAAGAAGCGGATTTTATGCCAACTCTTCGTCTGCCTTCACCCATTTTGCTCCCAACTCCCGTGACTTCTTGTTGCTACTAGTCGCCTCTGCTCGCCGCCGCTACTAGAAGCCCTGCTCGCTGCCAATCATCACCCCCGCTGGTCACCGCCGTTGATCACCGCCTCCAACGCTCAAGGTAAGGAGCTCCTTTCTTCTCCCCCCTTTCCACATCGTTGCTCTCTTTCGTCTTCGTATGCCTCTTCGATGCTCCCATTATCCTCAATGCCTTCCCTATTTTTACAGATCTTTTGACTGATACATATGCCGGAGGATTATATCTGCCATCATGCTTTCCTACTATTGTTTGTGTGTTTAGGGTTGGTTTTTTTGGAGCCTCCATTTCGATTAGCTTCAGGGATTTTTATTTGATCTTTTGAAACTGATGATGAAATCAAAATGTACACATAAAAAAGGAATAGAGTGTAATGCCTGATGCCTGATTTTATTGTTCGATGTTAGGTTTTAACTCGCTAGTTCTGTTTTGAGAAAGGAATAAAATGTACACATAAAAAAGTTTTTAAAAAAAATCCAACCATGCTTGTTGTTGGATCATATATATGACTATCAGAAATTTATCTTACTTTCTAATCTCCTTTTATTGCACGATACTTGCTAATCTCCTTTTACTGTGCAATACATCAACTTGCAATATTTTTTATAGTCTTGTGTTTTTTGTTCTTGAGGATGCTTGGGTGCATCCTTTTTGTACCTATAACTTATTTAGGTGTTGTAACAGGAAATAGTTGCCTTAGATGGAGATGTGATAGTGACTAAACCGTTGACCCTTCTAATGTATCCTAACCCAAATTTTGTTGACAACTTGTTAGAATGTGCAAGGTGCTTTTTAGAATGTGCAAGATACAAATAAGTGACCCGATTGTTTAGGCTTACAACTTGTTTATAATGTGATATGTTGTATCAATTGTTTGTAGTATGCGTTGTTAATTTATTAGATTCATCTAATCAATTTCACAACTTGTTTACAATGTTATATGCTATGTGTTAGGTACAATGGCTCCAACAAGTAACAAAGACAAAAGAAATCTTATTATGCGTTTTCACTACCTTAGGCTGTGTGTTGCAACTATAGCTGGATTATGTGTAGCACAAGTGGTTTTAAGTAAACAATCTTATGTTGATAAGCCAATATTAGAGAGTAACGAAGAAATGGAATTCAAACGAAGGGATGTGTTGAGGAAAATAACTAGCTCTACTCAAATATGTCATAACATTTTGAGAATGAGTACAAATTCTTTTGGTAGGTTATGTGAGCTACTACGAGGTACCAATCTAGTGAAAGACACCAAATATTCCAGTGTTGAGGAAAAATTGGTGAAGTTCTTATATTTAATCACCCACAATGTGAAGAATCGAGAACTTTGTTGTTACTGCCATCGTTCACCTCGAAGTGTTAGTTGCCACTTTCATGAGGTGTTGAATGCTATTATTAGCTTACACACTCAGTTTATGAAGCAACCTAGTTGTGAAGAGGATCCAACTGAGATGTCCAATAGCACCAGATTCTACCCATATTTCAAGGTAGAATAATGTAAAATACAATTCGTATGATTTAATCAAATTTCATTTTTTAAAACTAATCATACATATGCAGGACTGTTTAGGAGCTATCGATGGGACACATATACGTGTGAGAGTACATTCTAATGATGCACCTAGATATAGGGGAAGGAAAGATTGGCCAACAACAAATGTCTTGACTGCATGTTCATTCGACATGAATTTTACTTACATTCTCCCTGGGTGGGAAGGCACAGCATCCGATTCGCGGATTTTGAAAGATGCCATGACTAGATCTGATAAGTTAAAGATTCCAGAAGGTAAATATTTTAGTTTATTAATATCAATTATGTATTGATCTTTAGGTTTGTCATATAATGGCATATGTTTATTGTAGGAAAATTCTACTTAGGTGATGCTGGTTTTGGGATAAAAAAATATCTTATCACACCTTACAGAGGAGTCCGCTATCACTTAAAAGAATATTCAAAACATTCTCCACAAAATGCAAAAGAACTTTTCAATAATCGACATGCATCTGCTCGTAACGTGATTGAAAGAGCTTTTGGTGTGTTGAAGAAGAGATTTCCTATAATAGCAAGTGGAACAGAACCCCATTATCCTATTAGAACACATATTAAAATTATACTAGGATGTTGTGTTTTGCACAACTACTTAATGAGTGTTGATCCTGATGACAATATCATTGCTGAAGTCGATGAAGAATTGGCAAATTCAATTACACGCGATGCTTCTACTATGGATAGACAAGATGCTGATGCGAATCAAGAGATTCGGCTTAGGGACATTATAGTAAATGCGATGTGGAGAGATTATGTATTGTGATTGCATTTTGTTGCTCGTAACGTATTGATCTTTTGGTGTGTTAAGCATGAACTCTTGATAAGCATGTACTCCTGTTGTACTTTGTGTTCTAATCACGTATTGATCTTTTGGTGTGTTAAGCATGTACTCCTGGTGTGATAAGCACGTATTGATCTTAGCTAATAATAGTTATTTTGTTTTAATATAAGATGAGTAAAAATTCTACCAAGGCTACTGAAGGCTCGAAAAATATCAAATGGACCGAAGAAAGGGACAACATTTTCATTGATGCTATGCTTGAGCAACAAACAAGGGGGTTTAGAGTTGATGGTACATTTACATCAACTGCTTATAGGAACATGTTAGCTATATGCATGCCTGCATTTGATATTCGTTTGACAAAAGATAATTTGAAGAACCGAATGAAAACATTAAAAACTCACTTCACAACATGCAATGAGATGTTCAAACACAAAAGTGGAATCTCATGGAATAGCGAGACGAAGATGTTTGAAGCTGAAGAAGCAGTTTGGGATGACATTATTTTGGTACGTTATTAGTAACAGTTTTGTTCTGTTGTTATACATTTCAATTGTTATATTAATTTCTTGATTTAATCAATTGCTTGCAGGCAAATCCTCAATTGAGAAGGTGGAAGGGTACCCCTGTCCATAACTTTGATAAGTTAGAGATGCTCTTTTCAAAAGATCGTGTCATAGGTAATTTATCTGGCACCTGTGGCGAGTTTACGAATATGTTGACAAATGAAGATGTGGAAGATGTTCCATTGGTTGGCGACTTTCAGATGCCCTACGAAAATATTGCTAAAAGTATTCCATTTGATATACCACCGACTCAGCCTGGAACAGAAACAACTGAAGATTCCACTGCACACAGGAGTGGAAATAAGAGAAAGCATAGAAAGAATGATGATGTGACTGCATCCGCATTAGTAGATCTAGTCCACTGTATGAAGGATGCCAACCAATCTTTCAAAGAAGCAGTTTCAACACCTGCTACTGAAGTTTATAAGGAACACACAGAAGGAGAATTAATTCAGGAGCTACAAAGAATTGGAGTTCCACATCATCTTATAGTTGATACTTATGTCACTCTAGGGTCGAGTAAAGATAAAACTAGACTTTTCTTTTCAGCTCATGAAGAAATGCGATTGGAAGTGCTAACTAGGCTTACGGAATCCTAGAGTTATATCTCTTATTTACACTTGTTATGATATTTAGTGCTTGTATGATGGCTTTGTATTTTGCTTTGAACTTAGAAATTGGAACTTGATGGATTGTAATTTGTATTTCCCATGTTGTTGGATTGTTGTATTGTGTTGTAGTTGAATGATATCCAAATTATGTGTTGTGGTTTCATAGCATATGGTATTTGGTATTTGATGTTGTGGTTTAATGTGTCATGCATTGTAATTTATGTTTTTCGATTGTTTAGGCTGTGTAGAGAAACGTTTGCAGTGATGCGTTTGCTCAGTTGTATGATACAACGATGCTGCAAAGAAGGATGCGTTTGTTTCCATTTGTCATCTATCTATATTTTATCTTGTCACTGGTGTTCTTGTGGTCTTCAAGATAATGGGTAGCAGACTTCTTATCCCATATGCTTCCAATCTGTTTTCTTGTTATATGATGTTGTTTATCTGATTTTTGAGCTACAGATTATGTATGAAGCAGGTTGCTTTATTGTATGAACGGCGATAGCTTAATTAGCAAGATAACTGATCTGAATGTATGAAGTAGATTATGTATGAAGCAGGTTGATTTTTGATGGACGTAAGGCTTGAATGAGCTGCCTGTAGCTGGAACACATACTAATCCGAACATAGATGCAACGGCAGCAGCAGTAGCAGATGATGACGATGAGCATGTCGAACAAGTAACAGCAAGCATTACTCTCGTCACCGCTTGATCAATGTCGTCCGGATACTGGCACGGATCTTCTGCACCTGGAAGAAACAAGGAATCCATGTATGGCATGGATCAATGACTAACAACTCACAGGCTAGTTTATCCGTTCCATCAATAAACAGTAAGATAATATTTAATAGTCGTTAATTATTTTTTATAAGTATTGAATAATATTTAAATAAAAAGTATTACCTAATATATAAAATCCATCTTAAAATCCATCCTTCTCAATAAACACAAGGAAGGATTTCTTTTCACATTTTTCCTTCCATCCAAATATCCCTTCCTTCTAAAAATCCATCCCTCTTAGTATACACAGCCTTAGTCTGTTCTAGCCTTTCTCTACATGTTGGTTTATCTCGTATCATGCAGGCTGACCTCTGCCTCGTCAGGGAAAGGGTCTCCCCCTTTCTGGTGCTCTCATCCTCGTCGAAGAACTACGCTTTGGAGGCGATTTTGATACTCTCGGTGAAGTCAATCCTAAAGCCCTCGTGTCCACCAGAGACTTGGCCATCGCTGCGGCCTCTCTCTAGTCCTGTGGTGTATGCCGCCAAACTTCTACCTCTACCTAGAGATAAAGATATCGAAGGGAGGTATGCCTCCGATCCGCCTCTAGCATGTCTGGAATCTCGAGCATCAATGCTGAATAAGCTCAGACATACTCCTAAATCGGGCCAGTATGTCGAAGTCTATCAACCACGGCTCGTGTTTGGTTCACCAAGTTTCCGCGAAGAAATTGTCACCGCAGTTCCTCTCGAAACACCTCCTATGTCCAACTCGTTGCTCCTAATGTCGAACCAATTTTAGTCCTCCACCAAAGCTTCGCATCATCAGAAAGGTATGTGGTGCACACCTGCGCTCGCTCTTGATCTAGAACATGGCTGGCGATGAAGAACTGCTCCATGTCTCATATGAAAATTTCTACTTCTTTGAACGATCGAACTCCTCCAAACATCGCAGGTTCTGGGATCCAAACCTTCAGCTTAGGAGCCGTCTGCTCCGTGGTCGCCATAGTCACTAGCACTCCACCTTGTGACAACGCCAACACCTGCACAGCACCATGATCTTTGCCTGCATCTACTATTGTGCTAATGCAAATCCCACTACATGCTCTTATAGCACAGTCATTTCCTCCAAATTATGTTCGAGAGTGATGATCTGCAACTTCTGTTGCTCCACTGTCTGCTATAGATTCTTAATTTGGGGAACAACAGCATCATTCTCATCTCCAATTAGGTCGAGCACCTACTCTACTCGCACCAATCATTCTTCTTATGTCACCATATCGTCAAAATCTGCCCTCTGATACCAATTTGTCGCATCTCATTCGTCCACGTCAGCTAGCGACTTTAAACTGTGTAAAATTTTTAAAGTTTAATTTTAATTTTGGCATTGTTGACCAGCAAGAAAGGACTATTAAAAAAGTGAAGAAAAAAAGGAAATAAAGATACAATACACCTCATAGCCCTCACCTCCTATTCTTTTGTGAAAAACTAATTTTTTCCTCCAAGCATTTTTTTATTGTTGCATCCAATCAAGCATTCAAAATATTCAATCAATCCAATGATGCTTTCGCCACAATAAGGGCTTTGATGCAGCCACATGCAAAAGTAGGGTAACGATGCTAATCCGACCAATTTCTTATAAGCAATATTCCATTTCGCCTTATGCACAGTAATGCCTAAATTTTAATCATCATAACAATGATACAATAAATAATTCTATATACTATATTTTGCTAAGTAGTTAATTGACATGTTGGTTAAGTTAGGTTATTAGATACATTATTAATAATGACATTTTATATCATTTAAGCTAGATTCAAATCATGTTAGCAATATTTGAATATAAACTTTTAATCATGTTTTTAGTTAATTGACATGTTGGTTAAATTAGTTGACATTATATTTTTTAGATGGTCTAATATTAATATTGAACAATGAACAATGATTTATGCATATTTGAGTATCTTTCAACTTTGCATTTGTAGTTGAAACATTGAGCTAATAGGGTTGCACTCTACAAATCAAGTTATCATTTCTCTTTAAAGTAATTTACATTTTAAGAATCACAAAGCGTGTAGAGCCATAGAGGTGGCTTTTATAAAGAAACGATGATCCTGAAGAAAGTCTGCACCCCTTTCATCCATTCAAAAGATTAAGGCCTATTTAGCCCTGCTATTAAGCTGATTTTAAATAAATTTTAAGTAAAAAATAGATAAAAAACTATTTAGTAATGAAAAGGAAAAGCAAAAAAAATAATAAAAAGATAAAATTTGATAAAGCTATAATTTGATATTTTTCCGGCTTCTCATTTTTCAAAAAAATAATTCTCATGATTTTATATAAAATTTTAAGTAATATTGTTTTAAATAATTTAAAATTTTAATACTAAAAAAATAAAATATATTATTTTAAATAATTTAAAATAATTTATTTATTTATTATTTTAATTTTTTATAGCAGTTATTTTAATTTTTATAGCAGTTAATAAGTTATAAAAAATTAATCCTTGTGTAAGTATTATCTTGTGTTTCTAGCTCTAACTATTCTCTAGGGTGTCGAAGAACATGTTTGTACATGCCATCATGCATCAATCCTTGTGCATTTTCTCTAGAAGTATGCTCATCAGTTGTTATCCTCAATTTTGGAAATTCATGCTCTTTATATGCGTCCGAATTTTCTTTCTTTATTGTATTTGAGAGCATTATATGAGTTACCGACAAAACACCCCTACAATTTTTTCCTCTAAGAGAGACGCAGAATGATCCGAGCAGGTAGTGCACTGAGCACACCAATAAATTAAAAGAAAAGTGAAAATGCACTCAAGGTCACTCTAATCGCAGCCAACAAGTTGGCTTCATTTCGCACAAACCCGAACCTTTCCCTATCCCAATCTTACAACTCACCAACTCTTTCTTTTTGCAAGCACCTAGAACAAAGCTGCAAGCTAGAGTGTTCCAGCACACTATTTGTATAGCACAGGTGTCTGTAGCTTGAACATGGAGTAATAATAGCATATTGCTGCGCTTAATACAAATTCAGCCAACTACAACTTAACCCAGAATTCCAGCACAATACCATAACATACAACAATTCTACGGCACGAAATCACTCCAAAATTTCCACAATACATCAGCTACAAAACTCAGTTAAGATCAAGGACATCCATATTCAAAAACCACATCAAGACTCATCAACATAAAGAAATCAGCTTCAAACAAACACCAAAACTCAGCCCAAATCCAAGGAAACATGCAACAGCAAAAGCTAACCAACAATAATCAACTCCATCAGAATATATGTCAAAAATCCAGTGAAACCTCAATGCATGACCTGGCCAACGTATCAAGCAATAAAGAAAGAAATACCGAGGTTTGACTAGGCCAAATATCACAGCACAAATACACCAAATAAGAAGTCCAGAACAATGCAGGCGTAACCAGCAAGCACAACATGTTCAAACAAACACCAAAACTCATCCCAAATCCAAGGAAACCTGCAACAACAAAAGCTAACCAACAATAATCAACTCCATCAGAATATATGTAATCCAGTGAAACCTCGAGGCACGACCTAGCCAATGTATCAAGCAATAAAGAAAGAAATACCGAGGCTTGACTAGGCCAAATATCACAGCACAAATACACCAAATAAGAAGTTAACAATGCACGCGTAACTCAGCAAGCACATGTTCAAACAAACACCGAAACTCATCCCAAATCTAAGTAAACATGCAATAGCAACAGCTAACTAACAATAATCAACTCCATCAAAATATGTCAGAAATCCAGTGAAACCTCAAGGCATGACTTGGCCAACGTATGAAGCAATAAAGAAAGAAATACCGACTAGGCTAATTATCATAGCACATACACAAAATAAGAAGTCCAGAACAATGCACGCGTAACTCAGCAAGCACAACATGCTCAAACAAACGCCGAAACTCATCCCAAAACTAAGGAAACATGCAACAGCAAAAGCTAACCAACAATAATCAACTCCATCAAAATATATGTCAGAAATCCAGTGAAACCTCAAGGCATGACCTGGCCAATGTATCAAGCAATAAAGAAAGAAATACCGAGGCTTGACTAGGCCAAATATCACAGCAGAAATACACCAAATAAGAAGTCCAGAGATGCACACGTAACTCAGCAAGCACGACATGTTCAAACAAACACCGAAACTCATCCCAAATCCAAGGAAACATGCAACAGCAAAAGCAAACCAACAATAATCAACTCCATCAGAATATATGTCAAAAATCCAGTGAAACCTCGAGGCTCGACCTGGCCAACGTATCAAGCTATAAAGAAAGAAATACCAAGGCTCGACTAGGCCAAGTATCACAGCACAAATACACCAAATAAGAAGTCCAGAACGATGCACGCATAACTCAGCAAGCACAACATGTTCAAACAACACCGAAACTCATCCCAAATCCAAAGAAACATGCAACAGCAAGAGCTAACCAACAATAATCAACTCCATCAAAATATATGTCAGAAATCCAGTGAAACCTCGAGGCACGACCAGGCCAAACGTATCAAGCAATAAAGAAAGAAATACAGAGGCTCGACTAGGCCAAGTATCTCAGCACAAATATACCAAATAAGAAGTCCAGAACGATGCACGCATAACTCAGCAAGCACAACATGTTCAAACAAACTGAAACTCATCCCAAATCCAAAGAAACCAACAATAATCAACTCCACCAAAATATATGTCAGAAATCCAGTGAAGCCTCGAGGCACGACCTGGCCAAACGTATCAAGCAATAAAGAAAGAAATACCAAGGCTCGACTAGGCCGAGTATCACGGCACAGATACACCAAATAAGAAGTCCAGAACGATACACGCGTAACTCAGCAAGCACAACATGTTCAAACAAACACCGAAACTTATCCCAAATCCAAAAAAACATGCAACAGCAAAAGCTAACCAACAATAATCAACTCCATCAAAATATATGTAAGAAATCCAGTGAAACCTCGAGGCACGACCTGGCCAACGTATCAAGCAATAGAAAGAAATACCAAGGCTCGACTAGGCCAAATATCGCACAAATACACCAAATAAGAAGTCCAGAACAATGCACGCGTAACTCAGCAAGCACAACATGTTCAAACAAACACCGAAACTCATCCCAAATCCAACGAAACATGCAACAGCAAAAGCTAATCAACTCCATCAGAATATATGTCAAAAATCCAGTGAAACCTCGAGGCACGACCTGGCCAACGTATCAAGCAATAAAGAAAGAAATACCGAGGCTCGACTAGGCCAAGTATCACAGCACAAATACACCAAATAAGAAGTCCAGAACGATGCACGCGTAACTCAGAAAGCACATGTATATACTCAGCAAATGGAGAAGAGAAACTCCATCAACCAGAACTCAGGAGAAAAACCCAGCATGAGAAGTCCAGAGAACACGTTCACGTGGAAGAGAGAAGAGATCGATACCTAGCCCAAAAGATTGGGCTGCTCCACCCAGCAACACGGCTTGCGAACAGAACCTCCACCCTTCCGTGGAGGAAGGTAATCAGCTACAAAAGCTCAGCCAACAAAGGAACGTAGCAGGAGAGGAGACCTGCGATCGGCGAAGGAAAGTAGCAGGAATCGGCGAGAGCCAAACGGGGAGGAGCCACACGAACGAGCCAGAGCCCTAGAAGCTTCCGGAGTCGTCCAGAGAAATGCAGTCGTTTCGACTTCCGTGAAATCGGCAAAGGTAGAGTCCAAATCAGTGAAAGTCAATTTTGACTTAAGCTTAGAAATAAGTCCCGCCTTGATTAAGCACTTTAGACTTCTCCTATGCCTTGTTAATCCTCTCTGAAGTGTCGATCATCTCACTCTCAGTGTCAGCCCACTTACCCTTAAGCCAACCGGGTTGGAGATTGGATCGGGCGCCGCCCAAATCTGAATTCAATTTCGCCCCAACCGGCGTCGAGGCTGCAGTTTGGGATTGTAGTGTAGTTTGTGTAGTGTAGATTATAAAAAAGTAGATAAATTTAAAGGCTGCGTTTACAATAGGTTGTAAAAGTGCTGTGAAAAATTATAATATAAAATACACCGATGTGGGAGTGAGAGAAGAGCGAAAAAAGCATCTTCTTCTTCCCTCAACATCCATCCTGCCCGCTTCCACCACCGGCACGCCCTCCGCTAGTGGCGGCGCTGCTTCCTCTTTCCTCCTCCGCCAAAACTCTGCCTCACGCCTGCCCTCCAAGGGGCTTCTGTCACCGCTTGTCGTTTCCTCTCCGTCGCGCCTACTCACTGGGTCGATGTCCTCCTCTCCTCGACGTGGCTGATGCCTTCGGACCGGCTGCTCCGCCTTGAGGGAGACAACGCAGCGGAGGAGGCTACAGCAAGGAGAAGAACGTCAACGGCTAAGGCAAGGGTAGTGGGCAAGGATAGAGGAGAGGGATGGTGAATCACCCGCTGCGGCACTGGAAAGATGGGGGGATTCATAGGGGGGAAGTGGTGGAGGAACAAGGGAGAGGGACGGGGCGGCCAAGGTGGCGGTGCTCGTCGACTGGTGTGGGCACAGTGGGGGGAGGCGGAGGCTGGCGGAGGCAGCGGATCCACGCTTAGTGGGCGGGTACAGGGTGGATGAGATGGTGAAGCGGCCGCCGACGATGAGGAAGCCCGCTCCGCACCCAGCGTCCGTCGCGGGGACCTGGCTTTCGGGGAGAGGCACTCTGCACCCACGCAAACTACAGAGGGAAGCTGTAGGCTGGGCCAAGTGAAAAACACCCGATCAATCCTCGTCAACGTGAATAAGCATCCGTAAAGCCCCCTCGGCGCTAAACAAAATCCAAAAAGTTGATCAACTCCACGCTTGACCGGCTGCTCCACCTACAATCCCAAACGCACCCAGAGTCACGCGGGCACGGCTGAGGTGACAGGACGAGGTCTCGGGGCGCGGGCCGGCGTGGGATGGCTTATGTGCAACGAAGAAAAGAGGACGTTGTCCTCGTTACGACAAAGAAATGGCCTAAGCTAGGTACCTAGCTCAAGGCCAATAATCAGGGTCGTTAATTTTGACCCTAAAAATATTTTTTTTAATTTTTTTTTTAGAAGTGTTGTATGTCTTGTGAGCTTTCCAATGGTACTAATATTAGGGTATTTTAGATCACGTATACGTATGAAATACCCTATACAAAATTGCATATAAGACAAAACTATTTTATAATATAAAAAAATTGATATTTCTATAGGGTATTTCATACGTATACATGATCTAAAATACCATAATATTAGTACCATTGGAAAGCTTACAAGACACACAACATTTCTAAAAAAAAAATTAAAAAAAAATATTTTTATGGTCGAAATTAACGACCCTGATTATCGGCCTTGAGCTGGGTACCCAGCTTAGGCCATTTCTTCCGTTACGACGGCAGCTCAAAAAAAAAAGAGAAGGGAACAAGCTCGCGATCACCGTCTTTCTTCTTCATCCCCTCCGGCGATCTTCATCTCCTCGTCGGACGTCATCGGCGGAGTCCTCTGGTGTTCCGGTGGTGCGGGTGGGAGGTGGAACGCCTAGGAGAGCTCGGTCCCCCTTCCTCGCCGACGTTCCCGTTTTGTCGCCGTCGTAGCTGCTGCCGTCGTAGCTGCCGCCGTCGCTCAGACCGCCTCGGAAGGCGCTACAACTTCCGCTTCCCCGACTAGACGGAGCCGGCGTTTACCGTCGAAGCCGCCCCCGGTGAACGCCATGCTTGAAGAATACTTGCGGCACTATGTGACCGCGAGTTAGCGAAACTAATTGGAGCTGTTGGATGCCGCTTAATTCGCGCACAATCTTCACCGATCTTCAGCCACCGGTAAAAGTCCGTTCGAAGTTGTGTTGGGCCGCCAACCCCTTACTCCGATCAACGTGGCAGTCCGGGATGAAGATGGCTTGTGTCCGGCAGCCCATCCCCTGGCCAGGGAGCGGGCGAAAATCCTGCAAGAAGCCCGCGACAACCTCGAGGAGGCTGCTCGCCGGATGGAACTCTACACAAATCGGAGTCTACGCGACGAGGAGTTCCATCCCGGGGATCGCATGTTGCTGAAGATCACCCCGAAAATGTGGACTCACATTTCGGCCAAGAAGGTCTTGCGCAGTTTGATTCCCAGGTACGACGGTCCGTTTCGTGTGATCAGTCGCGTGGGCTTGGTCGCCTATCGAATTGAGCTCCCCGAAAGACTCAAGCTCCATCCGGTGTTCCACATCTCCTTCCTAAAACGATTCCACGAAGATGCAAATGGAGATCGTCAACAGAAGCCTCGTGCACCACCGACTGTCCGGGTTCAGTTCAATCGAGAGCTGGATCGGGTACTGGACTGGCGAATGAAAGGCACCCACGCCAACTGTCACGCCCCGAAGAGGGCACCTTGGGTGGGCCCATCCGGAAAGTCCACCCTCAGGACGCGACGGGTCAACCTGTGGGCCAAGTCAGCAACAAAGTCAATAGTCAACGACCCCAATGCAATATATGAATAAAATAACAAAAACAATATCACAAATAACATACCGCCATCTGGTCCACGACCAAGCATACAAATACCGCTCCACATACCACACCGCCACATAAATATAATCTGACTGAAAACATATAAACTAGTACAAAATGCAGCTCCCAAGGTGGCCACTACATCTAACTATCTAGATTCGCTCTAGGAGGAGCAATGACAGAACCTGGAAGAGAGAGGGAGAGTAGGGGAGTTAGCCAGAAGGGCTAAGTAGGGATATATAAGGGATATGATGCATGTACAACAAACAAGGTTAACTTCCAAAGTCTACCAGTGTCCTACGTGCATGTATAACAATAGATATGTATAACACAAATCAACATCATATCGAAATATCACAGCATGCACCCATAAAACAGAGCTCAGCCAATCGTCCACTTAAGGACATGCACTCCTGGTGGAGTGGTCCCCAATGTCAGCTCTAAACAAGGGGGACAATCTGCCCGTCGGCAGTCCGCTGGTGTAACGTCCAACACCAATCACCCCAAAGTCGGTATACGACCCTTCGGAGATGACACAGGTCGACAGCATATAGTACAAGTGTCCTCACATCACGGATCACGACTATAGCTAGTGGCCAACATACAAAACGCGTAGCCCTCGCCAACAACAAGCTACGGTCACAGACCTCGGTCAACTGGCATAATCTCCCTACTCCTCAGTCCAATCGGAATATAATCTCAATAAGTCATATCAGCTCAATCCAGGGCACAACAGATCAAATCAGCCCACTCTCAGGGCTCAAAGGGGGCTCATATAGAGCCATGAATATACATCTCAAATCACATAGCATAAAGATAAACAACAGCATAAAAACAGATATCATGCAATCACATGTATGATCAATACAACAGGATAAGACTGTAACGGTAACCAGATGCAAATCAATGGAATAAACTTAAGGCAAGGTGTCGCTATCCTAAGCATGCAATTGGCACCATAGCAAAGGCAGGAGGAAGACCCTACCTCGATCCGTAGGTCTGCGCTAAGAACCAACCAATACGTAACGTATAAGATGTCCGTGTGTCTAAGCCATCGGACCCTAACACATACGAGAGGGTAGCGTTATACATGCAAGTGTTTACCATACAGGTCTGAACTTAATACAGCCCTAAACCGAATGCAATTCTATAGCACATATGAATAAGTGGGGATTAGGGTACTAACCGAGTTCGCGCACATCCATTTGTTCGGCATAACACTTGATCATAGGGTGACAAAGTATCCATAAAATTTCTTCTGATTCATCCCCTTCGGTGGAAGGCGAAGGAATGTCTTCTTGCACAGGGAGTTTGTTCTTGCAAGAATTTGGAATTTCACAGGGACACCCACAACGCTTTGCAGGCGCGGAAGAAGTGTATGGGATAAGGGTATGGGGCAAGAAAAAGAGCCCCTCAGTTGTCAATGTAACGCCTTTATAGGAATTATTGAACTTTATTATCATTTTTTGCCTCAACTAAGAGACTCTGGAATATTTGTTCTATAGATTCGTACTGAACTCTTATGTTTCCTTCTAAATCTACTAATTTTCAAGTTACAAACAAGTTTATTTTTATCCCAATGGGCTTGGGGATTTGAACCAAAGATTTGGTCCTTTTCTAACAATCTAATTATATTGTCGATCTCATCATTTCCTGACTCAATTTTGTTAAACAAAACTTGATTAAGAATATCCTCTCTCATATTCTTTATGGAACTTGTTCACAGGGTGACGAAGTATCCATAAAATTTCTTCTGATTCATCCCCTTCGGTGGAAGGCGAAGGAATGTCTTCTTGCACAGGGAGTTTGTTCTTGCAAGAATTTGGAATTTCATAGGGACACCCACCACGCTTTGCAGGCGCGGAAGTGCAAACATGGTCTTGACTACCTTTTCGTGGACTCCACTGATGTTCATGTAGTGGTGGTAAGACAGGAGCCATAATTTTGTATGAAGAAGGTATATACATTCTTACTTTATAATTGCTCTAAAAAGGGCATTAAAATATCTAGTTTATCCATAGAAGGAGCTAGATTTTCTGTCCCAAAGGGTGATTGCAGCCTATCTGCTTTAGACAATAAGTCAGATGCAAATTCATCTAATTCATTATCTGAGCCAGATTGGTATGTTGGATCTGGTATTGAGACAATACTATAAATTGACTCAGTATCAGATAAATATACAGAAGTTGAGGACGTAATATTTGTAACCTATTATTTTGATAGGCTTCAAATTGTTGATCAATATCAACAACTTCTTCCAATACTTGTGCTGGAATTCCATTACCATCAAATAACCTATTAAGGAGATTATGAATGGGATTACTGATTGATAACCTTTCATTATGGTTATTTTCCCTTACTGTTGTGGTTCCAGTAAGTGTATTAGAAGTTCCAGTAAATGGTCATGTTGTCATTTACAAGCAAACTGGGTACTTCTAGGTTGTCTTTGACATCTTGTGGTAGATGTAGATGGTGAAACAGCCGAAGCTGATGCCTGAAGTACTCGGTTTAACTGAGTAGCTAATTCTTGGACCGAGGTCTAATATTGTTGGGTTTGTAAGACCAACAAATTATCTAAGCGTTGGATAACTTCTTGTTGTCTGAGTATAGTTTCAGAAGAAGTAGCTATTGTTGATATCATATTATCAAGTTTTTTATTTAATTGCATAAGATATGCAATAATAAAATTGTTCTGACGAACAAATCTTTTGTCAGAGACACTTTGGGGATCATCTGAGATCATGCCAAGTGCTCCATCTAAATAATTACTAGATTCAACGAGTGCTTTTTGATAGTCAATATCTTGATCTATTTGTCTTGGATATTCTCTAGATGGTTCTACCATTCTTCAGAATTTTTCTGCAATTTCACAAGTAACTCTGCTACTTTTGCATGTTGATGATCCGACATTTGAGATTGTCTATGTAGACGATCTAATATCTCTTTTAGTTCAACAGTAAGTTGTTTTTGTAAAATAATTGATTTCTCAATTTCTTTTACCATAGTAATCAGGTGTGTATATTGGTTTTTAATATACTCCTGATTGTTATGAATATTGCGTAAAAGCATGTTTTTCGCAATCATTCGGTATGAACTTTTTTCCAAAGTTCAGTACAAAAATGATTAAATTCTTTATGGCTTTCAGCCTGAGAGATTTGAAAGTCAATTATGGTATTCATCTGGGCATTTTCAGTATGAAATTGGTGAGCATATCTGCCATTTTTTTTTGGAAAATAGCATTTATGTTTGGTTGCCTGAGAATTAGCTTGTAATTCCCAGTATTTTTGAGATAATGTTAGATATAAATAATTTATATCCATTAATTACCTATTGTTTGAACTCTTATGAGTTTTTCGACTTTTTTGAGTCATATATATCCTTAGGTTTAAAACCATTAGATAAAGTGAAACCTTAAAGGTTTGATTATGCCTGGAAGCATGATTATGTTTGGAGCCTTTCGGCTTTTGTGGATAAATTCGTCTTCAGTGTTAAATTTCTTTACACCGGTAAGTGATAAATTATGCTAGACCTTTTTTAAAGGATCTACATAAATTGAGTGGACCCCTCTACTCAAAATTATCACTTACCGGTGTGAAGAAATTTAACACTGAAGACTATAAACAAATTGATAAAATTAGGCAATTGGTAGATACACTACCTTTGCTCAAATTACCTTTGGATAATGATTATCTCATTGTTCAAACAAACGGTTGTGAACAAGGATGGGGCGTCATCTTACTTCGCAAACCACATAAATATGCTTCTGATCCTGAAGCCATCTGCAGATATGCTTCTGACAAATTTCGTGAGAAAAATGTCACTAGCAGTATGGATCAAGAGCTTTTGGCCGTTTGTTACGGTCTTGATGCTTTCAGATTATTCCTTTTAAACAAAAAGGACATACTTATAAGAACTGACTATGAAGCCATAGTTAAGTTATTCAAAACAAAAAAATGAGAAACGTATCTCTCAAAAGAGATGGTTATCATTTATTGATCATTGCATTAATAATGCATACAAAATCACCTTTGAGCATATCAAAGGCAAAGATAATGTCATCTCTGACATTCTATCACGTCTTTTATTAAGACCAGAATGATAACCTACAAGGTTATGCAGAATAATATCAAATATATGATTGTCTTTTCTAAAGACTAAAGTGACAACTAATGAAGTTGTGCAGAAGATGGCTTCTGGAAGAACTCCCTCCTTGAAAAAGGATACAGGAAAGGCAAAGAAAGGACCACAAAGTCCTCAACCAATGGTCACAAATGATATGACTTATGCGCAAGTCATTAAAGAAGAACCGGCTCAAACACAGATGTATGCTTTTCGGACACCGAGACATTATACTGCTTTGACCGGACATGACCGAATGGTTCTAGATCTCCTATGGAAAGACCACCATGGCCCTGGTTTTCTTACGGCCATGAACACATTAGCTGGACATTTGCAGGCACTCCGATTTATGAAGACCCTGCCACAAACCCCAGCTTCAAAACCATCAGAATTAGAACCCCAAACACTTGAAGCCTATATAGCTAAAGAGTTTAAGATTTCTTCTTTGGAAAAAGAGCTTACTGATCTTAAAACTCAGATGACGAGTTTACAAACTCAAAAGACTACGCTTGAACAAGAGGTGCAAATGTTAACTCAAACATGGAACCAAGAAATGGACTCAGAATGGACCAATTCACAGTCCAAGATTCCACCATGTCTCTATCCAGCAAAACAACATATATATGAGCTGGTTAAGAAGACACAACACCAAAAGTTCATAAAAATTATTTCCTATCTCAAGCGAATAGCCTTGAATGAGATTACAAGGCCTCAGGGACTTCATCTTACAATGATTTCTTTAAAAAGAGATGAGCTTCATCCAGATGAACCACACTGTAAGTGTAACCAAGGTTTTACCATTGTGAAAGCTTCTATAGACCTTACACAATGGAGAGATTGCTGAATTTTGGATACAGAGGTCTCCCTCTTAGATCTCTTTCAGTATGGATTACTAGATCGCTTAGTAATTCATGCACTACATTTAGAAAAAAATTCCAATTTTCCATGGAAGTTTAAATATTGCATTGATAAGTTTTACAAGCTTCATGAATTTTCAGGCTACTTAGATCTGAACATCAGTTCTTGCCCCCTGGTTTCTAGGGTATCCTAATGATGCAAAACATCAGATCCTGATAAAAATCCAACAGGATTTTATGCCCGATTTTTGGAATCTATCTTTTGTTGATGATATTAACAAAACAGCTAATGTCCCTTTGGAACTACAAATCTGCCTATGGCGAGATTATGTTATCACTGAAGCTCCTCTAATATTTTATCAATCTACTTTGATTTCTGAAGAGAAGAATATGAAGATTTATGTAGAGGACGAACAGAATGTCTTTTATACCCCTTTCACTTCTCACTTCTGCACCCATGTTGGGCAATACGAACACTTCACTCAGGTAAAGGGGGAATCATATGTGAAAGAATATAAAGATTATGGAAGGATGATTCATCCTTTGGTGGATGCTGACAATGATGATATTCTTGAAGAACTTCAAGAAGAAGACTGAAGTAGCAGCCTTATCAGAAAAGAATCTCCACTATTGAAAAATAGTGGCCTAGTGTACAAAAGGACTCTGGAGAAAAGCTACTTTAAAAAAAGATTCACGTGTTGAAAGAGACGCGATGCCGGCTCCTTATGCAAGGCGGTCCCTACCGAAGAATCTTTTATTGAAGGGTCAGGCTCTTTCCTCAAGAGTCATGTGTCTTTTACTTTATTCAAAGGTCATGTGTGTGCTGACATCAATTATTAATGATTTACTTCGTTTGTAAGTAAACCTCTCCCACGATGTCTATATAAGGAGAGCAGTCAGTTGTAAGAAAGTAGATCCGCCTTCAGCTAGTCGAGCGCAAGTGTGATCAAGTGTTCTTGTAAGTCTTTATGTTTTAATATATTCAGCATCTTTTAAGTATTTTCTAGAGTAAAATACCCTTTTCCCCCCTCGTTTTTGGTAATATTTGTGTTAAGCCTAGAAATTGAGCTTATTTAGACTGGCCAAATCCTTGGTTCTCATAAACTCATAGTAGATTCAGAAGGAAACATAAGAGTTCAGTACGAATCTACAGAACAAATATTCCAGAGTCTCTTAGTTGAGGCAAAAAATAATAATAAAGTTCAAACATTGTATAAGTTGCAAAATAATCTAAAAGCAACTCATCATACAAATTTAGAAAATTTCAATGATGAAAGATATGCTACACAAAGTATAACTTCTGAGGAACTTTTTGAGGATTTAAATCAGGATTTGAATGATCTAGATTTAAATCTTAATAATCTCTCTGACGATGATAATCAGAGTATCTTGA
Source organism: Costus lasius (assembly GCA_027563935.2). NCBI lineage: Eukaryota > Viridiplantae > Streptophyta > Magnoliopsida > Zingiberales > Costaceae > Costus > Costus lasius. Next base: position 2,793 of record JANVAS020000102.1, on the reverse strand, counting down.
CCATTGGTCATCAAAAGTAGCCATGAAGGTCTCAGAATTAGATGGAACATTTTCTGCAGAAGAAATGTATTCTTATCTAGAAAATTTCCTAAGTGGAACTGCAAGAGCCATGTGGGAATCCTATAAGTTGAATTTCCCAACATAATTTCAACAAGATGTTGCATTAGGAGTAAATCCTTATAATTTTACTAATAGAATGCGACTAATGATTATGGGTGCAAACCCTAATATGGGATATAATGCCCTACAAAAAGAAGCAATTAGAAAACTGAAATACTGCAGATAAAAAACTGGAAGTATATCAAGCCTTTTCTTCAATACTGGATATAAGCTTTATATCTCTTCTGTGATTGATGCTCTAGCCAGTAGAGGGATTAAGATGATAAAGCTCATGGCCATATCACCAGATGATCTTGGAGGATTAGACTGGAATATCTCCAAAAATCTGGAACTGAAAATGCCCAGATGAATACCATAATTGACTTTCAAATCTCTTAGGCTGAAAGTCTTAAAGAATTTAATCATCTTTGTACTGAACTTTGGAAAAAAGGTTCATACTGAAATGATTGTGAAAAACATGCTTTTACGCAATATTCATAACAATCAGGAGTATATTAAAAACCAATATACACACCTGATTACTATGGTAAAAGAAATTGAGAAATCAATTATTTTACAAAAACAACTTACTGTTGAACTTCTAGGTTGTCTTTGACGTCTTGTGGTAGACGTAGATGGTGAAACAGCCGAAGCTGATGCCTGAAGTACTCGGTTTAACTGAGTAGCTAATTCTTGGACCGAGGCTGGTACTTCTAATTTCCCATCAGAAATTTGGATAATACTATTAACCTTAATCAGAAATTTTATGGATACTTCGTCACCCTGTGAACAAGTTCCATAAAGAATATGAGAAAGAGGATATTCTTAATCAAGTTTTGTTTAACAAAATTGAGTCAGGAAATGATGAGATCGACAATCTAATTAGATTGTTAGAAAAGGACCAAATCTTTGGTTCAAATCCCCAAGCTCATTGGGATAAAAATAAACTTGTTTGTAACTTGAAAATCAAAGATCCTGGTTTTCGAATTACAAATAAGAAGATCACAGCAACAAACGACAATATTGCTGAGTTTAAAATGCACATTGATGATCTACTCAAACTCAATGTGATCAGAAGGAGTAAATCTCCTCATAGATCGCCTGCTTTCATTGTAAACAAACACAGTGAACAAGTTAGAGGCAAAACACGAATGGTTATTGACTATCGTCGACTAAATGACAATTTAGAAGATGATGGTTATGACATTCCAGATAAAAATGAGTTAATAAACTCTATACAAGGAAGTTATATCTTCTCAAAATTCAACTGCAAATCTGGTTTCTGGCAAATCAGAATGGCAGAAGAATCAGTACCATGGACAGCGTTTACTTGTCCATTAGGAAGCTTTGAATGGCTAGTAATGCCATTTAGGCTTAAAACTGCTCCTGCAGTATTCCAAAGAAAAATGGATGAGGTTTTTAAACCTTATCAAAACTTTGTTTATGTGTATATAGATGACATTCTTGTACACAGTAAAACAGAGAAAGAACATACAAGTCATCTCAAGCTTGTATTACAAAAATTCTATACAAACGGAATTATTGTCTCTAGACAAAAATCTCAGTTTTACAAAAAATCTATCGAATATCTAGGTGTTGAAATTGGTAATGGATAAATTAAACTCCAACCACATATCCGCATCTAAAATAAAAACTCTTGAGGTTACAGATACTAAGAGTTTACAACAATTCTTATGACTCATAAATTATGCTAGACCTTTTTTAAAGGATCTACATAAATTGAGTGGACCCCCTCTACTCAAAATTATCACTTACCCGGTGTAAAGAAATTTAACACTGAAGACTATAAACAAATTGATAAAATTCTGGCAATTGGTAGATACACTACCTTTGCTCAAATTTACCTTTGGATAATGATTATCTCATTGTTCAAACAGACGATTGTGAACAAGGATGGGGCGCCATCTTACTTCGCAAACCACATAAATATGCTTCTGATCCTGAAGCCAAATGCAGATATGCTTCTGGCAAATTTTGTGAGAAAAATGTCACTAGCAGTATTGATCAATAGCTTTTGGCCGTTTTGTTACGGTCTTGATGCTTTCAGATTATTCCTTTTAAACAAAAAGGACATACTTATAAGAACTGACTGTGAAGCCATAGTTAAGTTCTTCAAAACAAAAAATGAGAAACGTATCTCTCAAAAGAGATGGTTATCATTTATTGATCATTGCATTAATAATGCATACAAAATCACCTTTGAGCATATCAAAGGCAAAGATAATGTCATCTCTGACATTCTATCACGTCTTTTATTAAGACCAGAATGATAACCTACAAGGTTATGCAGAATAATATCAAATATATGATTGTCTTTTCTAAAGACTAAAGTGACAACTAATGAAGTTGTGTAGAAGATGGCTTCTGGAAGTACTCCCTCCTTGAAAAAGGATACAAGAAAAGGCAAAGAAAGGACCACAAAGTCCTCAACCAATGGTCACAGATGATATGACTTATACGCAAGTCATTAAAGAAGAGCCGGCTCAAACACAGATGTATGCTTTTCGGACACCGAGACACCCACCACGCTTTGCAGGGCGCGGAAGAAGTGTATGGGATAAGGGTATGGGGCAAGAAAAAGAGCCCTTCAGTTGTCAATGTAAACGCCTTTATAGGAATTAATAAGAATGTTAAGGCCAATTATAAATTTAGTTTTGACATGGGATAAGGGTA